>WKFP01014247.1:195303-295583 GCA_011057875.1 Pterocles orientalis
TTCTGTGTCAGAGTGGAGACCGGTCACGAGCGGTGTCCCTCAGGGGTCCGTCTTGGGACCGGTGCTCTTTCACATCTTCATCAATGACATAGACGATGGCATCGAGTGCACCCTCAGCAAGTTCGCGGATGATACTAAGCTGAGTGGTGCTGTCGACACCCTGGAAGGAAGGAAAGCCATCCAGAGGGACCTGGACAGGCTGGAGAAGTGGGCCCGTGTAAACCTGATGAGGTTTAATAAGGCCAAGTGCAGATGTGCTGCACTTGGGTCGGGGCAACCCCAGGTATTTATACAAACTGGGGGAAGATCTCCTTGAGAGCAGCCCTGCGGAGAAGGACTTGGGGGTCCTGGTGGACAAAAATCTGGACATGAGCCGGCAGTGCGTGCTTGCAGTCTGCAAAGCCAACTGTGTTTTGGGCTGCGTTAAGAAAGGGGTGGCCAGCAGGGAGAGGGAGGTGATTCTCCCCCTCTACTCGGCTCTTGTGAGGTCCCATCTGGAGTACTGTATCCAGGCCTGGGGCCTCCAGCACAGGAAGGACGTGGAGCTCTTGGAGCGGGTGCAGAGGAGGGCCACTAAGATGATCAGAGGGCTGGAGCACCTCTCCTATGAGGAAAGGTTGAGGGAACTGGGCTTGTTTAGCTTGGAGAAGAGAAGGCTCCGGGGAGACCTCATTGCGGCCTTCCAATACTTGAAGGGAGCGTATAAACTGGAGGGGGAGTGACTGTTTACGAGGGTGGATAGTGATAGGACAAGGGGGAATGGTTTTAAACTAAGACAGGGGAGGTTTAGGTTAGAGATTAGGAGAAAGTTTTTCACCCAAAGGGTGGTGGCACACTGGAACAGGTTGCCCGGGGAGGTCATGGATGCCCCATCCCTGGAGGCATTCAAGGCCAGGCTGGATGTGGCTCTGAGCAGCCTGGTCTAGTGGTTGGCGGCCCTGCATATGGCGGGGGGGTTGAAACTAGATGATCACTATGGTCCTTTTCAACCCAGGCCATTCTATGATTCTATGATTCTATGATTATCCATACATACGATTTTCCTTTGTTGGCAGATCTGTACAGATGATGTTAACAATGCATGCCTTCACTGAAGATCATTTTCAGTGTGTAGTTTGTAATGTTGTATCAGTTGTTATTCTAACACTGTCAGTTCCCATTTATACTTCTGTTGCTGAAACCTAACTTTGTAATCCCTCTGTTCCTGTTTTTGTGCAATTCACTTTTGCCTGTCCATGTTTTGAAAATTCACTGTGGGGGTAACGTAGAAAGTAACCGTGTTGCAATTCATTACATCAAAGTTAGAGAATAGCAAATATTGCTAGGAAAAATATTCCGCAGTGTTCTTTTAAATTTCAAAGCAAATCTGAATCCTTACATCCACTGTGTGCAAACAAGATTCCTTTGGGTTTTTTTTCTTCAGTATTTCTAAAAAGTGTGGTTTCTCTTCTGGATAGCAGTAAAACATCCATGCGGGAAGCTGAATATGGATTTGACTGATTACTGAAACCTCTTCCTCTTTCTTTTTCTTACCTCCTTGTCCTTCCACATTTATTTTTTTTCGCAATACCTTTAACTTTCCATCAGGTGCAAATTTGAGTGAGTATTGGGTTTTGTTCATTTTTAGACATAGGAATTTTTTTCATTGATAAAAAGTGTCAGGTAGAAAATCCATTCAGCCTCTTCTCATCTCTGCTGAAGGTGGTGGTGGGTCTCCCACTGGGTTCTCTGCAGGCAAGATGAGGTACGTTACATGATGTCCTTTAAAAGCTATGCTTTAGTCATGGACATACAAATATAGCTGCTGGAAGTAAAATATGATTTATTAATGAAGTGTAGTTTTCTTGTCCCCTTTATCTAAGAAGTTAAGTTTCTCTATCATTGTGTGCACATTGATTTAAAGATTGAAAAAGCAGCAGTTTTTATGCTGTTCATTGCTAGCATTTAGTGATGGAGAATTCTAATTTCAGACACCTTAATATACCTTAAAAGTGGAACTAGGTTCAACATGGAAAGCCTAATTGTCAATCATCATATAGCCTAGTGTCATCTGTGTCACGTTTGCTGTGTCTGCAAAGTACAAGGAGAAGTAGACCCAAAGGAATTCACCAAGACAGGTTACAGGGTAGGGAATTGGATAAGTTAGCCAGTATGAAAAGTTGAGGAAAGGTCTAATTTTTCTGAACAGCAAAAACTGCACCTGCTAACAGTGCCCATGTGTAAGGGATATAATGCAGAAGCGTGTTTTCTTTGCACTGATCTGTGTCCCAAGAAGGGGCTCAAGGAAAAGCATATTCTGGTCTCTGATGTAATCGTCATCTTTTATGCATGGTGGAGCACCTTCAGAAGATAGTGTGAGAGTCACAACTCATAATTCCCAGTGTGCCAGGGGCTGTGGCATGAATAAAGTGCTTTCTAATTTGATTAGATAAGGAAGGAAATTTCTTGTTTTATAAGTGGGTACTAGTCTTGTTCACTTGAACTTTACGATTCCTGAAAGACATATAAACCTTCAACTCAAGCTGTTCCATTTTCCAGACTGCAGTTCATTCTTATTCGCATTGCTAGATGCACATGCATGCCTGCTGAAGAGATGCTGTATTTAAGGGCACACATTCCTCCTTGTTGTGAGTTTTGTTGAGAGTAGGTCCTCTTGCACAAAACAAGGAGTTGAGCAATGAATTCCCCTGCATCAATTGTGCTGCGTTTAAGTTAGCAGATCAGCATCCAACACTGCAATATTGTGGTCCATGTTAAGTCAAAAGGATTTAAAGTCACAAGAAATTTTACGCAGGGATTCTTGGACAAGAAAGGCATTAAGAAGTTTCCATGGTCATGTAAGCTTTTTGCACTGGTGCTAAAGGCATGGGACGAAGAGGTTATTGGAATTTTAACTGAGATGTCTAAATTTTTATGGCATAGTTATAGTTTTGTTTTGTTTTAAATCTGTGAAGCAAACTTATGGAGATGAATGCCCTCTGTTTCAGATTTCAGAGCTGAATGGCTCTGTAAGTTTTTTGATGAGTCATTATGGATAAATAAAAATCAAACAACTTGGCTGTGGCAATTGCACTGTAATTTTGTCATGTGCAGTTTTATTCTTAATACAGACCTAGTCAGCATAGTGGGGTCTGCTGGCTCTTACTCAGCCATCAGAGTCTAAAGCATCAAGATGAATTTGTAAACAGCATTGTGCTCATTTCTATGTTACTGACAGGTAGCTTCCCATTTGCTTCTCTTTTGTTATAACATCTTGTGAATAGGCTTCTTTACTCATTTGTAAGTGAAAATTACTAAGCAATCTAAATCTTTTCAAATGTCTAGATATTTTGTAAATAAGGTAAGAGAATTTTATCCACAATAAATTCAAATATTTATTTATGCTTTATTTACACAAGGAGTTGGATTTTGGTGACTGGATATTGTTCTGTTAATACTTTCCATCTCTTATCTGAACAGCTGGAATGGGAAAGTCACAGCTATCTAGTGGCTTCATTGACCATGTTTATTTTGGAGGAATTTCAGGAAAGGGGATATTATTTCCTAGTTGGCAGCTTAAAAATGCAACTCTTTTCTCAGCAATCCCCTAACAAACACTTTTTCTTCTATATAATATTAAATTATTGGATAATTAGGTTTTCTACAAAATGCTGAGTAAAGAGCCCATAAGCGGTTATTAAAAGGAGATAATTTCTGAAGTAGTAGCTTTTTTAAAGTCTAGTTTCTATTCTTAATTGAACTGCTATACTTTTTCATTATGTATGAAGTGTGTTTTCTTGGGGAGTTGTTTTTAAATAGACTTTTATATAAATAATATAATGGGTTCTTAGCTAAATTTCACTACTATTTTCTTGGTAATTTCTTAAGAAAATAAAAAAACCATCATATTGGGTCAGATAGTTCAACAGCCTGGTTGGCTTACCATCGTGTCTCTGTGGCATAACAAACATAATTTAAGGAAAGAGTGTAGGGCTGGACAGTTTCTGTCATTCGTATCCCTCCTGTCTCCTCCAGGTCTATATTTCTTGTAGGGAATATTACAGGATAGACCCCTGGTCAGTTTCTTAGTATCATCTATGGACCTATTCTTCCTCAATTTGTCCAGTTTCATTTTGAACCTGTTGATCCTGTATCTGCTTCAGGAAGGCTCCAGAAGATCACTACCCACCTTACAGAGAAGTACTTTCTCTTACGTATGTTAAGCTGATTTCCTGTGAATTTCTATGAGTGCTCCCTATTTTCGGTAATGTAGATGTGATGGGCAATACTGTATTCATCTCATGTATGTTTATGTAAAATTCAGTCATAGCCCTCCTGAGACTTTTCCTTTCCAAATTGAAAATTTCTAGGTTTTTGTTGCCTTTTCCTATGGTATCTGCTTTTTCCCTTTAATCATTTGAACTGCCATTCTCTATACTTTCTTTAGCTCTACAGCTACTTCAGAGACCTCAACTGCACATGGTTTGTGGTCACACCAAAGTTCCATATACCTGTAAAATAATACTCTATGTCTTGTTCTCAATGCCTAAATTTTTACTGGCTTTTTTGGCTGCCACTGCATTTTGAGCACATAACTTCAGAGAACTGATGATGATGACTCTGAGATCTATATTTACAGTTGTAATGGCCATTTCCAAGTTTAATATTGTGTAGGCATATTTTAAGGTTTTTTTTCATAGATTTAGTATCTTGCATTCGTGTACAGTGAGGTTCATCTGACACCCTTTTGACTACTCATTCAATTTTTTACATCTTTCTGGAGGTGCTCATCATCAGAGAGGCATTTGATCAAGAGAGCTTAGTAGCTTCAATTTGTACTTTCCTCCAGGTCACTGATGAATAAAACTGACTCCAGCAATGATCCTCAGGGGATCCCACTGTTAACGTATCGTCCTGAAAAGCTGCTTCTTGTTCTTTGGTTAGGCTTCTGTCTATAGCAGACAGACTTTTCCCCACTCCCTGGCAAGAGCCTTTCATGTGGAACATTATCAATTGCTTTCTGAAAATCCAGCTATACCACTTTATTTCCTTTATCCCTGCACATATTGTCACCGTTAAAGAACTCCATCACGTGAGGCAGGATTGGCATTTACAGAACTCATGTTGACTCTTTTCCAACAGGTTGTCTTTATTCAGTTACTTAATCATTTTAATTACAGACTGCTCAGCTTACAAGATGTCGAAGTACACTCACCTGCCTGTAGTTCCCAGAGTGTACTCTAGAGCTGTTTTTTGTAGGAGAGAGTGAAGCACTGATCTATAGGGTGAAGCTCTGTAGTGAGAGTCCCTAAATCTAGCTTTTTCTTTTAGGCACAATACCTAAAAACACTGTGTCATGAAATCACATTACCACTGGAAAAAGCAAGTCGTTATTAGGTGCCGAAAGAACTCAAAAATCCTTTTGCTTCCATTTTTTAAATCCTTAGGCTACATAAGGGTTTCCCAAATTTGACTTTAGTCTGTGTCCTCAGCACAGAGCCTGTAGAGCAAGTAAAGGCCAAAAATGAATTTCACAACCTTACTATAAGGGTATGAAGAGAGGATTTGGTAATGGAGGTGCACGGTAGGCACTTAGCAGTAATGGCAGTGATGAGAAGTAGAACAGAACATCCCATTTCTTTATATTTGATTAGTTCTGATAGCCATTGCTTGCACACATGAACCATGTTGACCAGTTTTATAACGGAATAATGTGCTGCTGGCAGCTGAGATGCTACATCAGTATAAAAAGCATTTAATCTCTTTGGACGTATCAGCAAATAGGTAGCAATTCTCCCCATTACTGTCTGAAAAGCTGTCTTTTGTTGCATGGAACATAACTAATCACTTCATTTTCATGTCACCTCTTAGAGACTTGAAGCTTAACTCAACCTCGTTGAAAAAGTTTGCTTGTCTGACAGTGTCTCTATGCTCATTAGTTCCTACTGATGCAAACTGGTAAAGATGTTGCCTTTGACATACAGTATTTTATGTGAAAGCATGAAACAACACTAATTCACCTCAGTGCTGCAGTACTATAAGTTATAAAACCTGCGACTTTTATTTTTTACCTAGTAATAGATAAAAACTATTTGAAATAATCACTGACATTGTGCGTTCTCCAAGACTACTGAAGTGCAAGATAGAATGAGGGTATGCAAATTCTATTTTGTGGTTTTGTTTTGCATTACAATAGGCTAGAAGGAGGAACACAATATCTGTTAACTTTTCTCAGTGGAAGTGCTGATTAAATTCTTTCAATGAGAACGGAAACATTGATTTGGTTTGCCTATTGGATTAGTCTTCAGAACAACAATTGAAGTGTGTTTCTACAACCCAGTTACTCAATATCAGTCAGGTCAGAACATTGGATTGCGGAAAAAAACACTTAAGCTGCATGGAGTAAACAAAAAGTTTGATTACCTGAAGAATTATTGAAATAGCCAATAGCTAAAATATGCAAAGTTGAGTTTGGGGACTGTAGCTGTGTCTCCCTTATATTATCCTGACCAGTAATCTTCAAACTCTGGTCCATATAGTGAGAGGTTGAATAGCTCAAGTCCAAAGCACTGGTGCACTTAAGCTAGCGATTTTTGCTTATGGGTAAACGTCTAGTTAGCAAAACCAGGTTTATAGTTAATGGGGATGCAGTAGTATACCATCCCTTTTGTGAAACTCTCCAGTTAAGAAATCTCTGAAGTTTTAAAATTTAAAAGGTCGGTGTTGCATACACACCTCTTGCACAGCTTAGAATTCATTCCAAGTGAAAATCTGCCTCTGTGTGGGAGGGACTGTAGAGGGTTTAGGCTTTGCTTGTATTTAAAAGAAGTGATGTTTTAAGAGATGACAGGAGAAACAATAGCTGCTAGTGGGGGAAAAGAAACCTGTCATGAACTCAAAGCAGATAAGATGGCAATAAGAATGTGCTTGACAAAAAGAAAAGAAGCCAATGCATTCAAAAAATGGGTATGTAGGAATATAACTACTGTGTCTGTGTAATCTCCAGCTGTACTGGTACACTGTAATCAGTGCTTTTGGACTACTGAAATCAAGCCATGAGACAACTAATTGGATAATGAGCTGGGGTATGTGACTGTCCTTCACAATACCTCCACACAATATGTTTCCTCTGTGCAAGTGTGACTGAAGTAAAATGAATGTACAAAGCCAGAGTGCTTCCAGTAGCTTAAGATTTTAGCTTTTCAGTCTGTCATAGTATAAGTTTACACATATGGTTTACATACATAGGAAATGAGAGCATCTTCTGGAAAGTGAAAAGTCTCCTTGGGCCTCTACCTTCTCCTGTAAGTTATGATGTAATTCCTACAATTAGAAATTCTTCTGCTTTTTAAAAATATACTGATTATCCATGCAGCTGATAAGAAAAAATTAATTTGGTGTAGGAAAACAGATGAAATTTTTGTATGCCAGGTACCATTCTAACTGACTGTGGCTGATTGGGACTGAAATATATTCATACTTTATTAAAAAAAGTTAGGACTGAAAACACTTTTGTATAAAGTGTTCTGCTTATGAGTGGTTCCCAAGAAGAAAAAAGTGCTAATGAACAAATTATTTTTCATTATTACTATTATTTCACATACAATACTGTATAATACTGGGTAAAGTGAAGTACTTCAGGGGCAAATCTTTACTGACTGTAAATCAATAGCACTCCAAAATCAACAGAACAACACCAGATTATTCCTACTCAGGAAGGGCTCCTCTCTGCTGGTTTGACACCAGGATTTACTGATCTGTGCACATTAATCTAAAAAGAACACTGAGTTAGAACTATTTGGAATCACAGCATGACAAAAATGTTGAAGTTGGCAGGATCCTCTGGAGGTCATCTAGTCCAGTCTCCCTGATTAAGCAGGGCCACCTAGAGCCAGTTGCCCAGGACTATGTCCTGGCTGGTTTTTAATATATCCATAAATGGGGCTCCACGAACTCACAACTGGACAACTTGTTCCAGTGTTTGACTATTCTCACACTAAAAAAAACCAACCAAACAAACAAGAGCACAACAAAAACAAAACCCCGAACAACTTTTTTCTTGCATTCAGTTGGAATTTCCTGTGGTTTAATTTGTTCCTGTTGCCTCTTGTCCTGTCACTAGGCACCACTCTTCATAAGAGAGGTGCTCCAACCCTCTGATCATCTTTGTGGCCCTCCTCTGCACCCGCTCCAAGAGCTCCACTCTTTCTTGTGCTGGGGGCCCCAGGCCTGGACACAGTACTGCAGATGGGGCCTCACAAGAGCCAAGTAGAGGGGGAGAGTCACCTCCCTCTCCCTGCTGGCCACCTCTTTTTTAATGCAGCCCAGGACATAGTTGGCCTTCTAGGCTGCGAGCGCACACTGCTGGCTCATGTCCAGCTTCTCTTCCACCAGGACCCCCCCAGCTTCTCTTCCACCAGGACCCTTCTCCGCAGGGCTGCTCTCAAGGAGTTCTTCTCCCAGTCTGTACAAGTACCTGTGATTGCCGCTGCCCAAGTGCAACACCTTGCACTTGTCCTTGTTGAACCTCATTAGGTTCTCATGGGTCCACTTCTCCAGCCTATCCAGGTCCCTCTGGATGGCATCCCTTCCCTCTGTTGTATCAACTGCACCACTCAGCTTGGTGTCATCTGCAAATTTGCTGAGGGTGCACTCGATTCCCTCATCTATGTGATTGATAAAGATGTTGAAGAGCACTGGTTTTTAAAAGACCTTTTTCCATAAAAAACAACTATGTTAACTGCCTAGTAAATCAAACATTGCAGAAAAAATATATCATTATATATTTTTAAAGTTATGTTTTTCAGTGTTTTTAAAACTCATCTGATTAATTTCACTAAATTTTTGCTTCTTAAACCTAGGCACTAAGCTGAAGGTAGTGCTCTAGGCTTGTTCCTTGGTCAGTAAAACCAGAAAAGATTATGACATCTGTCTTAAACACTTTCTTAATAGATAATGCAAGTTTTGGTTTAGAGTGCCTGTTTCTTCCCACAGATGACAGAAGGAGCCTAAGCAGCTAGCTCAAAGTAGATATGTAATTAAATGGCTAAAGCTGGGTCACAGGGATTGCATCCCTTATGTTTGCTTTGTTCAGTTAGCTATTTCTTAATATAAACACTTTGGAATAATGTCCTTCTATGGTGAAAAGAGATATTGATAAGGAAGAATAAGGGGATATTAAGAAAAGTATACGTGTAGATTTATGTTTACAATGGAGTCACAAATATAACATCTCATTTTACTACACTCCTGTACTAAAGAAAGACTTATTTTACTGCACATGCAGAAAGATAACTTTCTGAATCTTCATTCTGAATTTTTTTCCACCCTGAAAAAAGTCCGTGACCTTTAAATTAATACTGTGTTTTTAACATGGCTTCAAGCTCTGATCCTTAAAGCTGCTTTACATTAATATAAGGTTATACCTACATCAAATAGTTTCCAGGAACAAGATCTAAATGTCGATATCTGAATTTCCAGTTAACGTTAGATGTGTTATAGAGGAAGATGGAAAAAGCTTAGAGACCATAAGAACTGCTGTTTCTGTAGAGTCAGATTTAAATAACAGTCATTTGCATGCAGTTTGTGTTCGGTACTGTGAATATAACTCATATTTAGCATATCACTTCATCAGTCTGTTGTAGGATATTGCCATCTTTTTACTTCTTTCTGAAGAACATGTATTCCATTGTAATGTAGAATTCATATTAGTGTCACTACTAATTTTTAAACAAATTCAATGAATACATCTTGTAACTACTAATATTGTCATTTCTAGGAAGAATTGCTGTTCTTGTGGGGAAAAAAAAACCAACCATCAAACCACAAAGACAGAAAGAGTGTCTGTAGGCAGCAAAATTAGATTTACCACTTGAAAAGCACATGCTCTTCTCCTGACAAAGGAACATTCTCATTGTCAAGCTGACTTGCAGGAGTGCTAATTACGTTGGTGTTGTAATGCCACTTATTTGGATTGTAGACCTGCTAGAAAAATGCAGATTGTCTTTCAGTGTAACTATATCTTGTCTTTCCAGTTTTACTTCCAAGAGGAGGTTTACTTTTGTTTTGTTTTTTTTTCAAAGTTCCTTTTTGGAACACGCAGATTTTGACAAGAAGCGGTCGTTAAGCACGTAGATGCAAGTGTCATGAGCTGCCTTCAAATTAGCAGTACCTGGTTAGCACTTTGAAAAATAAATATAAAAGGTAGTATCAGCATCTGATTTATGTAACTAATTCAGAGAATCAGGTGGAGCTTCAAAACACTCATCTGGTCAGAATCCAGGTATTTCCCTTCTGATAGGATTTAGCAAAAGTTGTGAAAGGAAATGAGTGAAATTTTGTGTTTAGTTAGTTCCTCTGCAATTAGCATTACCACCATGCACCATGGCTACGAGTATATGTTTGCATCAGTGGGTCGCTCCAGTTGAGAGGCAGAATGTGAGCTTTCCAACTGGATGAACCCCATTTTGCAGTACTGGTATGAATATTCTTTAACTGGCACTGTTTTTTTCTTGGGAGTGTTGACAGTTGCTGGAAATTCTAGTATTACCAGTTTAAGATCTATTCATCCTCTCTATTTAAAAAACACTAGGCTTTTTAGTACAAATGTTGACCTGTGACAGAAAAAAACATGTCTTTTGGAATAAGCTTAGAGAGAAGAGGGGGTGCACTACAAAATAATGCATTTGCCACATAGGTAAGGTTTTTGTCTGTTTTGCATGCTCCATAGACAAAAAAAAAATGCCTCAAACTGCATGTCAGTAGAGACAGATGAATGTAAGTATAAAATCAAGGAAGTCTGAAGGAAATTCTCTGTAGCTATCTTGCAATCAGGCTGAACTTCCACAGAATGCTGTGTCTGATTAGTAAATTTAGTAACATAGTTGGGAAGCTGCTGAGTGTTCTTATGTTCTTTGAAGAAATACTTACATCAATGCCCAAGGAGAGAAGAGGTGCATGGATTGCACAGGGGTTCAGCAGCAGCAAATAAAAAATATTATTTTTAAAACCAGTAGGTTTCCTAATTGCATTTGTACATGCCTAAGTATTGCTTAGTTGTTAATTGTCTGTACTTTGTGTCACAACCATTTACAATGGCTAGAAGTAAAGGAGGTAATTAATAGATCCACAACTGCACAAATCTCTTCCACCCACAGCTGCCCAAGTCCAAATCCACCAGAAAATCTTGGGATTGGTAAATAGAACATGGAATAATGTATCTTTTCATATCATTGCAACCTAAAATAATAATCAATTACTGTTAGGCAGAAGTTAGGGGCTATGGTTTCTGTGACTACCATTCCTTAAATGTGTAAGTAGGACTACGTGTCAATTATTGTCAATTAGTGCAATCTGAAAGTTCCTATGAATTTAACTTCTATAATATGAATGTAGGCTAATTCCCATTCTAAGTTTTTTTTAGTGTTACTCCATAATTTCTGTTTTATTCAGATTAATTTTAGTACTGTTTCAGTGGTTATGAGTTATGTAAAACTGGTTAATGCAGCTACTCAAACATGTTAGAAATGTTAGTTTTCACAGTGCCAACTTGAAATGTAAAAATAATTTTTCACGTAAAGATTAATATATTTCTATATGAGAGCTCAGCAGAGGAGTTTGAGAGACTAAAGTCCTTACTGCAGTATAATTTAATCACTTTTTAAAAAACCATAATTGCTACTTGAAAACAAAATAAAATGAAGGTAATTATATCAGTGAATTGTTGAATGCTCTAACTTGAATAATGGTATAAACTCAGAAGAAGCATTTTGTATTCCGTAATTAGACAATGGTGCTTGTCCTTTCTGAAATCACCATGGGGTGATAGTAGATTTCTGCTGTGACTGTAAATTGTCCATGTGGTGCATCAGGGTCAAGGTTTGGCTTATCATTTTTCTGGGATATAAACTCTCCTCTGGATTTTTGGTTGTGCCTCCACAATAACTCATAAAGCAAAGACAGCTGTGCTCCTTCACACTTTGTGCTACATGGTGTTCATGGTATAAATTGTGATTGGCATTCCCAGGTAGAAAAGAGAATAGGAGAGGAGACAGATACACTAGAGGCTATTTTAAGAAGAGGACATGGTTGTCCACATTCATAGAATCAGGACAAGAAACAATAAATGGAATAAGAAAGTTTCAAGTTGGACTGCAATCAAAGACTGAATGGGATTATTGAATGTTCACTACTGGAGCTTTTGAAAAAAAGCATTCAGCAAATATGTGTCGGGAATGGCGTGGCTGTAACAGTGTTGACGTGTCTTGGTTTAGAGGCTTTTGCAGATCATTTGAAGCCCTGCTTTTCTCTGATAGGGATCCACAAACAGGGTGTCTTCATTCTGGAAGTCTTCTTCCCAGGCCAGTTCCAATAAAAGCATTTTGAACATGCCTAGGGATTGAGTCAATAACATTAGTGTGATGGAGTTCAGCACAAAGCACAGCAGCAACAATCACTTCATGGAGTAATACTAAAAAAGTGATTTTTTTTTCTGATTACGGCTTTGCAGATATGAGATTTTAGATGTATCCTTTTTGAGCATACGAGTAGCCATCCTTGGTCTGTCGACAGTCTGATAGTCCTGCCTTGGACAGGGATCTGAAGTGAATGCTTAATAAATTAGTGCAAAGACGAGCACTAGGTGATGGTTCTCCCATTGTATTTTCCCAGCTTCCAGCTGTCTTCACTTTAGGGAGTTCCTAAACCAAATGTTGTATATTCCTTTAAATTTGTTCATGTTGGATAAGTCCCCTCTTCAACTGTACTGTATGTTGCAGTTTCCCAGACCTTAATCCCCCTGCTTTTTGTGGGGAATTTACAATCCTTTGCATTCTACTCAAAAGAGCAGAATGGAGAAATTGCCAAACTAGAACTAAGCAAATCGCTTCTGAATAACAACCCTCCATTTCAGACACAGCACTATATAAAAAAGAGCTAATCTGCCTTCAGTGTCTGAGCTGTCATCTCCATATGCTCCTGAACTATGCTGGAAGTATAAATTTTTACAGACTTGCTCAGTGCAGAAAATCCCTCTGGATGACCATCAGAGGAATGTGAATCCTTCCCTGGGGACTGCAGGCCAGTATGGGAAAATGCTTATGGTCAGGGGGCTGAAGTCTCTGTGTGAAGGAACAAGAAGAAATAAGAGGCTGGAGCTGAGATTGCATGGTGGGGAGTTCATGCATGTATCAGCATTAATTACTGTGATATCAGAGTTCATCTGTAATCCCATTGTGCAATTGTGAAGTTTGCAATTGGGGGCCACTGTGTCACTAAAACCGTGAGAGGGTCCAGTGACACCTCTGATAGGAAGAGAAGTGGTATCTCCGAGCCACCTCTCTGCAAAACCAATTTATTTAGTATTAATGAAGAGAAGATTTTATCATTATCGTGTCATGATTGTAAAAAAAACAAGCCCTACAGGAACTTCATACATTGCATATGGATGGCACTTAAATAGCAGACTGCTAAATGACTGTCCTTATCCATCTAACCAGCTCCTATGAAAACAAATTCACTGTTGTCCGAAGAGAGCTATCCTTGACAGAACAAACTGGGGAAAGATGTGTGGGTGGCAGGAGTAACAAGAAGAAGAAATAGGAGGCTAAAGCCAGGATTCCATGTTGGGGAGTTTACACATGTATCAGCATTAATTACTGCAATATCAGAGGTCATCTGTAATCCCACTGTCAGGGTTAGTGTTCAGCACAATTACCATGCTACGCTAAGCACAGCCAGAGTAATCTTATTCCAGAAAATGAGGTGCTTGGAGAAAGAAAGGATTGCAGATGTCTAAAGCAGATTTGTTTTCTGCATGCCTTCAGTTTTGCATCTGTTTGTTTTGATGACGATAGCTAGAGACAAACCAACAGAGGAAATGAAAGCTATATATTAGTGCTGCAAAATCAGGCATGCTTCATTGTCAATAACAAGAAATCTTTTTCTTCTGCTTGCAGAGGCATAATTCTCACATTTTTAAGCATTTTTTTAACTATTTGGAGATTTTGCTTAGTTTGTGGACCAACTTAAATGTAGAAGTCCAAATTAAATATACTGTATCCATTCACAGTCATGTAACTTATTAGTACACCTTTGTGTTTGGTCATCTTCATGGACAATGGGGCATTGTGGGCATAGGTCTGGTTTTGATGAGAACAAGAGAAGTGTCAATAGGGTTTTATTTAGTGCATACCAGTTGTCACTGTAGGATGAAAACCAATATTGTTTGAGTTAGTATTTTGCTATTTAATGGCACTAAAATAACAGCTCCAGATGACAAAATCTTCCTTTTGAATTTGTGTCATGAACCTGTCAAGCAGATTTTTAATTGCTGGGAGTTTTGTTGTTGTTGTTTCTTGCATCAAGCCGATTGTCATACCCCAATGTGTCAACATTAACTAATAAAAATAGTTTTCTATTTAATGACTGACATTGACCAGACTGAATTGTACAGAGTCACTGTAGTGGTATATTTACTCCCTTGGAGACTGCAGTTACCCAAGCTGTCATGATTTTTGTTAAATGAACTGTGGATTTAATAGAAGCAGATGTATAACAACAGAATGCAATACAGCTTGTACTTCTTCTTCAAAATATGTATCTCAGTTTTATTTAAAATACAATCTCCAAAAGCTGCATTTGCTTCTTTCCTTCATTGTTAGTAGTCAATGGCATATCACAGCCTTTAAGCACTAAAAGAAAAAAATGGTATCTTAACTTGGAGGAAAACATTGTTTGTGTCTCAAATATCTTATGCAGAAGCTATTCTGTAACCAGTCATTTACTGATATATCATGTTTTGTGGAACCAGAAGTAGGTTATTCATCTGAGAGTTTTCAAGCAAAGTAAATTTCTTGCAAATTTAGAGAGTAATAGCCCCATTAGAGCTCCCCATTAGGGAGAAAGCATGACTCACAAATCTATTGGAGTATTTGGGAGAAATTAATGAGTGTATGGCTAAGGGAAGTCCATTTGCTGTACGGTATTAGACTATACAAAAATGTGTTCTACTGTTTGCAATTGATAAAAGAAAGTAAATGGAAAGGTTTTCATGTAGAATAACATCTGATTAAAAATAAAGAACAAAAGAGTAGGTAAATGGGCCATTTTAACAGTGAGAGGAGCTTACTCACAGAGTGCTAGCAAAACCCCTTCCTGGCTGTTCAATAAATAAGAAAGATAGCAAAATGTTCCCATAATTTAAGTAATGTATTTAGCATTATTAAATGGAATTAATATTTTTTTAAAAATTGAAATACAGATTGACCTGGCTATGAAACAGAAGGTTAAGTTCAATATGGTCAAGTTCAGAGTAAGACTACTCAAAAAAACCCCTTCATGATGCATGCAGAGCTAGCTTAAGTCTCGGGAAGCAGCAGCCTTGGGTGGGCTTCCTCAAGGCCCGTCTGACAGACCCGTGTCTAGGAAATTGCGCAATTCATCAACACTTCTGTGGTCAGAATAGGATTACAATGGAAGTTCTGCTGTTTGGACCTGGAGCAGGTCTTTAGAAGGATTAAGCTTTAGCCTGATCCAAGCTTCCTACCTCATGAGAATGATCTGACATGCTTCAGGGCAGCAAAGGAAGATGGTCCTCTAAAGATACACCTTAGTGGAGCACACATATATATTCCGTTGTGAGGCTAACATTTTATAAAATTATTACCCATTCTCATATTTCCTGTGTATCTCATGTTGTTATGCTTGACCTGAACACCAAGGTAGAAAGTGTTTCTGATGTGGTAGTTTTAATTTTTAGGAGTGGTAAATTTTGTGTTTAACTCACATTGAGAAACTGACAAACATAACAAACCGAGACTGGAACTGCAATTAAAATAAGAAGCTTGTGCTACAAAGTACCTATTCCCTGAAGGCAGAGATTTTGCTTTGGATTTCAGGAGTAATCCTCCTGAAGCTGAGGAAGGTAAATACTTCTGACCATATATGGTAATAACTGACAAAGTACAGTTGAGTGCTGCACTTGGTAATTTAACTGCCTTCAATATAGAAAGGAAAATTCACCTTTCTCTTCTAAGGAATGCACACATATTTGAAATACCATTTAATGCATCTTGAGCATGAGAACTAAGATGCCTTCAAATCAAAACTTTCAAAACTTTCCACAAAGTTCTGCACCAGAGGCTGATAAGCAAAAAAAAAAAAAAAAAAAAAAAAAAAAAAAAAAAAAAAAAAAGAGGCCATCCACATCTCTCTTTAGTATCAAATACGTGTTCTTTAGAAAATTATCTGCTAAAGCCAAATACCCTTTTTCTGGACCCTGCTCAAAACTGGAACTGATACATGCTGGGGCCCTTTCCTCTTGCACAGGTTTCCTGTTGGGTCACTGAATAGATCTAGCTAGGCTGGCAGGTGTCCTCATCTCTGTGCTTCTCACCATGGGAGGAAAATATACATACAGAGTAAAGCTGTATGCTCCATGTGCAAATTTGAATATCTGCCATACCTCCACGCCTCTATTTTCACCTCCTCCTGGAAACCTCTCTCCTGTTTTTTCACATCTCTGTTTTTAACACTTATCAATCTATACCAGCTATTAGGGGTGGTTAATTTCATGGTAATCAGTCCCATATGTACCTGTGTGTTTGTGAGTTGCACATACATATACACATACCAGTGTGCAATTTTTTTTCCCATTCTGAAATGACAAAGATATTTTAATATATCAATGTAAGAAACTTTTGAAAAATATGTAATTTTGTTAGGAAAGTAAAGTAGTTTATTTCTGGCTTGCAAGCAAATATCATAGTTTATATACCAAAGGAATTTATTCTGATCAGATGAAAAGATTTCAGAAACAGAGCTGAGATTTGAATAAATCTTTCAATTTTTAAGTAACTCTTGATAACACGATGAAAAGTTGGACTCTTCCAATGTATGTGGGTTTTTTGAATACATCCTATATTGTGCCTGCCTGTGCTGGCGATAAAAAATTTGTTTTTTTCTGGCACTACTGTGCATCTGGTGCAGCTACAGGGAAGTGCTGCATTTTGTTATATTTTGTGCAGCATGAACAGAGTTGTTATTCGAGTGCTGAATGCACCGCCTTTATTGTTGGGTGATACATGGTACAGAAAAGTAGAACCAGCACCTTAGATTCTATCTGAGCTTCATGGACTGTTAGAAGTGTGAATTAAATCATTGTATGGTGCAAGTCAACCATTAATTTCAGCAGGGCCAGGATGTCATTTCAGCATGTCCTGGAAGCAAGCCAGTTTTGGGATTTAAGTAGGAACACGTTCCGAACCCCACCTGTGTAGGGGTTTTGGGTTATCTTTTCAGAGCGCAAGCACATGCTTGACCCTTGCTCCATCGTCGGCTTAAAACTGCCACTTAGTTCGTATTTGTCTCCAATATCAGCAACACACAACACCCAGGGTCTGTATTACCAGTGACTTACAGCGCTGTCTCCCTGCCTCTGTTTCTGCCATGAGGAGCAAATTTCACTGGTCACTTTTTCTTCTTTGTACCTTTAAATTAATGAGGAATTAAATTATTTGTGACTTTCTGCCCGTGTGGTGTAAGGATTTCATAGCAGTACAATTTCAGAGTTCATTGTTGAGTACTGCTTGAGGTGAAACACTGCCAGGCTTCTGAGAAAACCTAAAGTGTAACTACACATCTGTCCTGTTGTGTTCAAAATTGCCAAAGTGCAGTTGATCCAAAAAGCAGAAGATCTTTTGGGCAGCTGAGCAAGATTGGCTGCTACAGTAGTTACTAAAATTAGCTTCTCTTTGTACTCTGCATCAGAGTTGAGTTGAGAAAAAAAAAAACTCATTTGCTTGAAAGTGGTTGGGGGAATTTAATAGCAGGTAGACTGGTAATCATTTGTATATAATGAATTTTCAAAATTTTCTTTGTTTGGATCGCTCACAATAACTGAATGCTCTTGCTCCTGTACCCAAATGGAGTGGCTTCAGAAAACAATGAATGCAGAAATATCTTGACTTAAAAAAAGATTAGATATACAAGTGTTTCATGTGAATAAATTAATGATGAATACTGCACAAAATTGTGAACCCTTGAATGTTACAGTTAAATACATACTTTGTGTTTTGCTGATAAAATGTGTAAGAACTTTATTTTTAATGTAACTGAACAATATCATGATTCATATTTCTAAAGATAACTGCAATAACAATTTGTAGCATATTGGCTAAATGTTAACCTCTATGGCAAGAGTAGGAGATGGAACTTTGCAGTAATTACAGAATTTTAAATTTGCTTTCAGCAATTATTTCAATATTTGAATTTAGGGATAATTTTCTTTTGTTGTATCTGTAAAACCCAACTCACAACTCTTCAGACAGAACAAACTAAAAGAAATTAAAAGCTTAATCGTTATTTAGAAGCAATATTTTTGTAATTTTTTTCATTTCCACAAAAAGAAATCCTTTCTAATAACATATTTAACATGGCATTTTTTATCTATTTGTATGCTATTTGTAATTACAGCCACTTGGGACACAGAGGAGTTGATCATTTCAGCTGCATTCATTTCTTTTCTTGTTTCCATTTGCAGGATGCTCTGGCCCACTAGGGATAGAAGGAGGAATTGTGTCAAACCAACAAATTACTGCGTCATCCACTCATCGAGCTCTTTTTGGACTCCAGAAGTGGTATCCATACTATGCACGACTTAATAAGAAGGGTCTTGTGAATGCTTGGACTGCTGCAGAAAATGACAGATGGCCATGGATTCAGGTAACAGATGGAGCTGAGGAGAAAAAAAAAATCTCCTTGATTCAATTGCCAGAGTCACTTAAGAAACTGATGAAGACAAGTGGTAAAACTAACAGCTAGATTCTTATTCGCTGTCAGAAATGTAGCCTAGGCTAAAAGGGACTATTTAGTTGCAAAACGGTAATAATTTTGACTTTACAAATGCACAAATCTTATTTAAAAAATGTGTGCATATGTTCCCTTGTGACTCTAAACCATGGAAGCAAATTTATAAAGACTGCCTTCCACATGTGTTACATTTGCTCGTTAGGGCCTTAGTAGCATTTTGCAGCAATATCTCTTGGTAGAGGTACTTTAACATATGCAGCCTTCCTTGGGCATCATTCTAGAGTGCTTTAATGTGGTTTTGGCTGTACCAGAGCCTGCAGGAACAGTTTCTCCTCTCTGCTGAACTGCTCTGGGCACACAGGTTAAGCATTTTGTGCATCATGCTAGAAGGAACAAGAACTGTTTTGATTAAGGTTGAAATATCTGTTAGTTCAACCATATACGTGGGGCTAAAATGCACCTTTTTTTTTTTTTATTTCCACTCAAGGATGTTATCACTAGAATGATTCAAACAGCAACATTCTCTTCGTGGTTGGGATTTCTCTGCACCCAGCAAATGACATTAGCAAAAGTCATGAAGCAGTGAATATGAAGCCCCATGACTGTATTTTAATGAAGATAATGATTATTTAGTGATAGGTGACTTGGGCTAAGCTTTGGCATTTTTGGCTGTTAATTAATACAGGTGATGTTAGATATTTATGGGAATCAGTACAGTCAATATGTGAAGGGGGGGGGGGGCTTCCCTCCCAGTGAACCCACCACAGGAGTAGCAGGAGATGTTACTGAATCATCATGTCTACCAGCTCTATATTGAACTGCCTGTACATCCCATGAGTGTGTCAGACACAGTCTTTGAAGCTACTTTCATATGCATGGCATAATTTTTTTTATGTTTGAGCTTTTTTACTCACCATCATTTGTGATTTTATGAGCAGTTTCCCAGTGTTTGGGGAAAAAGTGTACAGGATTACCTGTTTGTTTTTCCTGTCTGGAGAGCAGGCACAAAGCATTGTTTGATGAAACTCGAGCGTTTGGATTTTGTCAGTTCTGAAAAATGAAGCCAGTGTTACTGTTTGTTATTCACTGCAGAGTGAAACATAAAGGCCCTTCAATGTATCTTAGGTCAGTTTTCTTCCTTAAGAGAACAGGGGGCTTAGGAAGTCTGTAAAATTAATTCATTGAAAAAGAACTGGAAAGAATAATGCTAAGGAACTTGAGCAGAATTATTTTCATGGGAGTACAAAACTAATCTAAGTTTAATCAATAATGAAAAAGTCAGTGTTACAGTAGCTTTTGGGCTGCTTTCAGAGTGTGGGCTTTATTAAATGAGCTGGAGAAAAAAAATAATTTATCACTGGTTCCCTAGACATGTCTTTACTAGGAGATGAATGGGATAAGGATGGCTAGTGGTCTGTTGCTTCCACATTTCTACTTAGCAAAGCCTACACCCACCATGGAGGGAGCTCTCAGGCAGCCGTGCAAGTTTCTACCCAAACCACAGCTATGTCTGCATTGGACTTTGCTCCCAGGGAAGTCTTCCTTTTGCTTTTACCTAGGGGAGGAAGGTTGGGCCAATGGAGAAAATGGGTTTGCAAATCTCAGCCCAAGATATCAGGTTTGAACAAGCCATTCTTTTTTGGAGTTAGAGATCTAATCAAGGTAATGCCAATTCCATGCAGGTTATTCTGTAATTTTGACAGCCATAGTGTGTAAGGATTTTCTATAAATTAATTATTTCCTTTTTCTTATTATTTTTCTTTAAAAGTAAACTTTAGTCTGCATTTTTTCACAGAACTTGACAAGTATTTTTTTTCTCTTTAGTTCAAATTAAAAATAAAAATACTCTGTAATTGACTTTTCTCCTTAAAACACCTGGGAACAGAAAATCTGAATTTGTCAGGGAGATGATACTTGTAAAGAAAAAGTGCTTTTTAGTCTTCTGCAGAAACCCTGTTTTGATTTGTCAAGCATACAGACCTCCACAAGCTCACATTTTATGCACTGCATAGTGGTGGAACAGTTTCTATTGAGAGGAGAAGCAGAAATCCCATATCTTACTTTTGCACAGCTTCTATAATGGCCAGGGAGATACTTCTTAAGCATTTGTGGAAGGTTGCAAGAAGTCAGCCCACTCTGATTTGTGCTAAGCTTCTGGCTACCTCCCTTCTGGTCTTGTAGGAGAAATGTTCCCTCTTACAACAGCCTACTTTTAGTTTTTACTTTCTTTGTCATATCACCAGCTTCTTCCCATATCCTAATGTGAGGGCTCTTCTGTGTATGAGTCTTTTTCCATGCTGGCCTGAGTGACAAAGCAGCTGGTCCAGAAGATGGCTCCTGAAAAATAGTGTGAATATTTGGCAGAGGTTAACTGGAAAGTTATGAAGCCAGAAACTCCATTTTTAGGAAATGTAAATTAACATTTAGCACAATGAACCTGAAGCAGTAGTCTGTTATCCTCTTACAGTTTCTAATGCTAGATAAATTCTAAAGGAAGCTGTATATAATGGGCGAAGTCCCCCAAAGTATAATTATGTACAAGCCTGTAGCTATTTTTGCCTTGTTCCATCATTATCAATTTTCTTTGTCATTTAATTTCTTTATTTATATGCAGCTTGGCAAATGAAAGTTTTGAGTGCTTTGCTTATAACTCACTTGTAATGAGTGCAGTTTTTTTTCTCTAATCTTTCAGGTGTCTGACACACATGAACTAATTAGTATGCAATTTCATTTTCCCACATTCTCCCAATGAACTGAAAATTGAAATTGCCATTTTAAATTTACACTCTCAGCATGTAATTAGTAATGGCACTATAATGCTTGTAATTGACTTGTGATTTGAAGGATCAGTGACCATGTTTTTGAAAGCAAATTAAAGTCAGAGTAAGTCGTATCTGCCTTTTAAAGTTCTGCTGACCTCTGTTTCTCCTCGTAGGGTAGCTGTGATAAAATAGCACATGTGTATGCTGTTTACCATTTCATTAGTGACACTAACTTTTAATGTTTCCATGTACAATGAGAAAAAAATCCCACACTTCTTTTTCTTATTAATTGTTCCAGAGATACAACCAAAATTATCATTTTGCCTGTTGCAGTAACAAATCTTTTTTGTCAAAACACTGTTTTTAAGGAAGCACGGGTTTCTGTTTTCCCTTTGGTCCTTTTTTTATTTATGGCTTTATAATGTGCTGTTTCTTTTTTTGTTCTGATTTCACTTTATCTCTATGCCTTCCTTGCACATATTTATACTATTCATGTATATTTTACTATTCATATATGTTTTGCTAAGGCAGTATGGATCAGAATAGAGATGGCCATGGGCAGAACTGTTACTTCTATTCCCTTTTCAGTATATCCAAAGTCATAATAACTGCTAATCTGTAACACAATTGTGCTAGCAGGACCTTCTAAATGTTACTCCTCTCTAGGGGTTTCTAACCTAGGAATCCGTGCTTACACCCTTACATTTCTTCTGCTCTCCCAGTTTCACTTCCCAAACCTACTGTTTCTTAACTCATTTTTCCCCTATTCATGGCTTATTTCCATTTTGCTTCCATAAAGTGTGTGGCGGGTTGCCCTTGGCTGGGGACCAAACCACACACACACGCTCACACAGTCCCTGCACCCACCCAGTGATAGGGGAGAGAATTAAAGAGGTAAATGGCAAAGAAGACTTGTAGGTTGAGATAAGGACAATTTAATAACTAAACTACAATAATATTAGAAATAATACTGTATACAAAGATGCAATGTGATACACAGTGATACTACCCCTCCCCACCTGATGACCAAAGGCCCAGCCCACTCTCAGCCAATGGCCCCGAAGGAGGGAGAGAATAGGTGATACACAATTATGCTGCCCCCCCGAAAAAGGCTCGGCCTGTTGACAATGATACTGCCCCCCCGAAAAGGCTCAGCCTGTTGCCAGCTAATAATCCCCAGAAACCGCACAGACGATTCCCCCAGAAAGGGGGGGAAAGGGGGAAAGGGGGTGCACCGCTCCCGGAGGCACTCACGGAACGGAGATAACAGCCCAAGCATCCCAGCCCGAGAGCTGACCGAAGCAGGGAAAAAAAAACAAAACAGCTAACGATCCTCCTGGAGAGGGAGGATGCCAAAACTCATGGAATGGAGATAAACGAGTGTCCCGGGCCGAGAGCTAACGGCGGCCGTGGGGGGAGGGGGGGGAAAGGCCTTGGGAGAGCGAACGCAGGCTCCCCAAAGCGAGACGAATCCGGAAGTGAAAAGACAGCTCTCCTCGAAGAGTGCTCTCCTAAATACTGGGTATGACGTGTATGGGATGGAATAATTGGTCAGTCTGCTTCTCAATCTTGACTTAAAAGCAAATCCCAAGCTAGAAGCCGGGCTCTCTCTCTGTCTATTGAGAGGAGAGAGGCTGAATGTATCTCGTCCTTGAGAACAAATAGCAACATCCTAGCAATAATTATAAACGTTCTTCTCTGTTCTTCTCTTATCAATTCTCTCCTGAGCAGGAATCCAAAACATAGCTTGTTATAGCTATTTATGAAGAGAAGGGAAAAGGGAAAACAAAAAAAAAATTAACTCTGCTCTGCTTAACCCACGACAAGTGTTATCCTTTTTTATATCACTGCAGTTATTACTCCTGTAATACATAAAGCCTTCAGCCATGGTGGATATGACAAAAATGCATAAACTGAAATATCATGAAGAACGCTGTAAGACAAGATAGAATAATTTGGCATAACTAGCAATGTAATAACTGGCCTTCAGTGACAAATTCCTAAATCATGCTTTTATGGTGTAAAAATAACTTTGGAAGAAGGATGCATGTTGAGGAACCACACGCAGGGATGAGAGAGCAAGGTGAATGAATGTTTTCCCATAGCCTTCCTTCTTTAGTCTTTTGGATTAGGCATGGTCTTTTCTTTTTTTTTTTTTCTGCAAATAATACCAGTGCAATGGGTTATTGGTCAACAGAAGAACCTTCCCAAATGTTAATTTGCCCAAGGACAGTAAGACATACCATCTATGTCAGGTAGCCTGGGGTGGAAAAGGTGCTCACAGCAGAGCGTCAGTGGCTCCTGCCACTGCGTTGCAGGGCAGGCTGGTCTGGGCTGGGAGGTCAGTGTACTAGGGAGTCCTAAGAGTATCAGACTTACATTATAGTCTTTAGAACAAAGTAAGAACGTGGGTAAAGGCATTGAAGAGGTATAGGATAAAAGGTATCAAATTTAAGGCTAGACAGCAAAAATCTGGGCGTGCCACAAAGCCTGGTAGGAAGCACTACACAGCAAAGATTGGTACAGTTGGCAAATATGATGTCTCTTGTCAGGAGAGTCATGGAAAGTTTTGATTAAGGAAAGGATGGGGTAGATTTGATTCCCTGGTTCTGGCTATGGCCAGTTAATCAAGTGGGGAGAGGAAGATATCAGTGCCTGCTGGTTCCTGTGCATTTGCTGCTGTTGCACCATGAACAAGCCTGAGAACAAGAGATTCCTTAATTTCTGCTTGACTCCCGAGTATGGTTGTGAAGAGGATCCCTGCCTGATGATGCAATAGTTTTAGTGGTGTACAAGAGACTGACAGCTCTTTTTTAAGTGCTTTGGGGTCTTTTGGACAGGGAAATGTTTTTTTCAAGGTCAGTATTAATCCACAGCCACCAAGAGCAGATTTGAACATACTTTATATCTGGAGAATATTAAGAAAATTAGCTAATTACTGTGTGTCGTACCACTGTGTGGGAACTATGATTAATCACCCGAACTGTTGTATATAAATGTAAGTTATTCAATAGAAAAAATAAAAAAACTGTTTTGTTATCCCCCATCAAAATAGGAGGAATCATTTCTCCAGAGACATCAATATGGTTACCATTTGTTTTTTAAATAAAATATTCAAATATTTAATTTCATTATTGTGAGAAGGAGGAGGATTCAATTACAAAACATCTGAACTGCTCAATTTGGTTGCAGAATCAAAAAAATGGAAAATAAAGTTGGTTCAGGTTGAGTAGTTTGCTTTTTCTCCTTAGTTTTTACTGCATACAAAAATATCTGAAATATTTAGTTCAGGGTTTTTTCTTCTTCAAATAATTCATCCCTTTGGAGCTCTATTTCATATTTGTATTCTTTTTAGGGGTCAATTTCTGAACGTCAAATGTAATTTCAAAATGGAAAAGCTAGAAGTCTTATTTAGCATATAAGAAAGGCACATTCTAATTCTAGCATTTTTCTAATTTCTTGACTAAACATATTTTCTGAAACTATATGCTAAAGTTCAGATTAAATTCCAAATCTTGAGATACAATAGTTTCATGAAAAAGGTGCTTAACTTCTAATTGGTAATTTGAATATATTAGTATTCTAGTCCAAAATAAAATACATTCGGTTTATTTACTTTTACCTTACTTTTCTTTTTTAATAACTTTGCACAGTTTTAAGAAAATTTCTTCATTATATTTCCTGAAACTCTGAGTAGCCTTCCTGTAGAGACTCTTAATAAAAAAGGTGACCTGTGATAGAAAAGGATCTACCCCAGCAGATTGAGGGCAAAATTTTTCCAAAGCTCCTGTTTAATTTAGAACTTGAAGGGTAAGTAAGTACACATAGTCACAAAAATGTCATTCTTGTAAAGCTTCTTCCCACAGCAGAAATCAGAGTGATAATAAGGGACCCCATGAAATGCATGGAAATGTCCAACACGTTAGGGCACAAGCACAGAGTCAGCATGCTGCATGGGTGATGGCAGTGGTCATCCAGAGAAAAGGGAGAATAAGAGTCTCCCTTAAGTACTGCCCGTACTCAGCATTCATTAAAAACATATCTGAGGACTAAAAAGTGTACTGATGTGTTCTTGGATATGATAGGCAGGCCAGAAAGTTCCTGGAATGTGTTGATGACAACTTCCTTCTCCAAGTGATAGAGGAGCCAACCAGGAGAGGGGCTATGCTGGACCTTGTTCTCAACAACAAGGAAGGGCTGGTGGGGAATGTGGAACTCAAGGGCAGCCTGGGATGCAGCAACCATGAGATGGTGGAGTTCAAGATCCTCAGGGCAGTGAGGAGGGTGCACAGCAACCTCACTACCCTGTACTTTAGGAGAGCGGACTTTGGCCTCTTCAGGGACCTGCTTGGAAGAGTCCCATGGGATGAAGCCCTGGAGGGAAGAGGGGCCCAAGAAAGCTGGCTAATATTCAACGATCACTTCCTCCAGGCTCAAGGGCAATGCATCCCAACAAAGAGGAAGGCAGGCAAAAATGCCAGGAGGCCTGCATGGATGAACAAAGAACTCCTGAGCAAACTCAAACAAAAAAAGGAAGCCTACAGAGGGTGGAAGCAAGGACAGGTAGCCTGGGGACAATACAGAGACACTGTCCGTGAAGCCAGAGATCAGGTTAGGAAAGCTAAAGCCCTAACAGAATTAAATATGGCCAAGGACATTAAGGGTAAAGGGAAGAACTTCTATAGGTATGTCAGCAATAAAAGGAGGACTAGGGAAACTGTGGGCCCCCTCCGAAAGAAAGCAGGAGACCTAGTGACCCAGGATGTAGAGAAGGCTGAGGTACTTAACGAGTTCTTTACCTCAGTCTTCACTGGCAAGAGCTCGAGCCACACTGCCCAAGTTGCAGAAGGCAAAGGCAGTGACTGGGAGAAGGAAGAACTGCCAGCTGTAGGAGAAGATCAGGTTCGAGACCATTTAAAGAACCTGAAGGTGCACAAGTCCATGGGACCTGATGAGATGCATCCGCGGGTCCTGAAGGAATTGGCAGATGAAGTTGCCAAACCACTATCCATCATATTCGAGAAGTCGTGGCACTCTGGTGAAGTTCCCGCAGACTGGAAAAGGGGAAACATAACCCCATTTTTAAAAAAGGAAATAAAGAAGACCCGGGAAACTACAGGCCGGTCAGTCTCACCTCTGTGCCTGGCAAGATCATGGAGTAAATCCTCCTGGAATCTATGCTAAGGCACATGGAAAACAAGCAGGTGATTGATGACAACCAACATGGCTTTACCAAAGGAAAATCATGCCTGACAAATTTGGTGGCCTTCTACGACAGAGCCACGGCGCTGGTGGATAGAGGAAGGGCAACTGACATCATCTACCTGGACTTGTGCAAAGCCTGTGACACAGTCCCACATGACATCCTTCTCTAAGTTGCAGGGACATGGATTTGAGGGAAGGACCACTCGCTGGATAAGGAACTGGCTAGATGGCCGCACTCAAAGAGTGGTGGTCAATGGCTCAATGTCCAAGTGGAGACCAGTGACAAGTGGTGTTCCACAGGGGTCAGTACTGGGACCAGTGTTGTTTAACATCTTTGTTAGAGACATGGACAGTGGGATGGAGTGCACCCTCAGCAAGTTTGCTGATGACACCAAGCTGTGTGGTGTGGTGGACACGCTGGAGGGAAGGGATGCCATCCAGAGGGACCTTGACAGGCTGGAGAGGTGGGCCAATGCAAACCTCATGAAATTTAACAAGGCCAAGTGCAAGGTCCTGCACGTGGGTCGAGGCAATCCCAAGCACAAATACAGGCTGGGCAGAGAATGGATGGAGAGCAGCTCTGAGGAGGGAGACTTGGGGGTATTGGTGGATGAGAAACTCAACATGAGCCAGCAGTGTGCGCTTGCAGCACAGAAAGCCAACCGTGTCCCGGGCTGCATCAAGAGAAGCATTAGCAGCAGGTCAAGGGAGGTGATTCTCCCCCTCTGCTCTCGTAAGCAAGACCCCACCTGGAGTACTGTGTTCAGATGTGGGGCCCCCAACATAAAAAAGACATCGACCTGTTGGAGAGAGTCCAGAGAAGAGCCACAAAATTGGTCAGAGGACTGTAGCACCTCCCCTATGAGGGCAGGCTGAGAGAGTTGGGGTTGTTCAGCCTGGAGAAGAGAAGGCTCCGAGGAGACTTAAGAGCAGCCTTCCAGTACATAAAGGGGGCCTACAGGAGAGATGGGGAGGCACTCTTGATCAGGGAGTGTAGTGAGAGGACAAAGGGTAATGGGTATAAGCTAAAAGAGGGTAAATTTAGGCTAGACATTAGGAAGAAATTTGTCACTATGTGGGTGGTGAGACACTGGAACAGGTTGCCCAGGGAAGCTGTGGATGCCCCATCCCTGGAGGTGTTCAAGGCCAGGCTGGATGAGGCTTTGGGCAACCTGGTCTAGTGGAGGGTGTCCCTGCCCATGGCAGGGGGGTTGGAACTTGGTGATCTTTAAGGTCCTTTCCAACCCAAACCATTCTATGATTCTATGATTCTATGTTTCTATGCTTAATTTAAGATAGTTTAAAATCGGCAGGGTGAGACAAGAATTGTGCAGCACAGTGACTAGGTGAGTGAATCCAAATTCTAGTTTCTACTCCAGAAACCATGTTGGTACTTTATTTAGCCATTATTTAATTTTTTTTTCTTTTTAGTTCTAAATGTATTGGAATAATGTTTCTGGTAGGTAGAATGTATGTTTTTATTTGTGACTTTATTTGGTTTTTATACAAGTGTCTCTCACACCATGATGGTTTCAATCCTGACCCTCAGGCTCACATTTCTGGGGCTGGCAGTCCCTAGTTACCGGCATAGTTAACTGTGTCTGTGAATCTCACAAACCTAATCATAACTGTGACTCACAAAAATAGTACCTATTGTAAGACTTCCTAAGTTCCATCATTCTTATCTCCAAGAAGGAATCAATAAAATGTTATGTTTTCCCACCCACTCCCCCCTCAAAAAACAAGGAAAAAAAATAGCAGCTTCCACATCAAGAACTTCCCAAGAGCAAGTATACACCAGCTGATAGCTATTTGCTAATAAAATGATGAAACCCAAAATACACAGAGGTCTTGCAGAACATTCATTCAAACATCTGTTAGTAAGAGCTCTAAGCAAACTACCATCTGTCAAACCATTCATTTTGTCAAAGTTCATTTCCTCATTCATGAGTACTGTTGTAACAGCTTCCAAAAATACCTGTCATTATAATTTAAATATTTAATATTACTTAATATAGCTCTCAACTTAGTATAGCATGGCCAAGTGAATCTTATGAAATACAATCTCAGAGTCATCATGTAAGGTGACTCGAACCTTACAGGAAGACTTAATCTGACAAGTTAAGTGCTGATAAAAACATTAAAGCTCTGCATTTTTTGTCAATAATCCAAAATTTGACTTAATATCATAGGCAGATTTCCTTGGTGGATAGCAATGAGAGGTAGCAGGTAGCTGAAAGTCCTCAGCAGGTGAGAACAGACACTAATAACGAAAGTGCAGTTGAATTCTCTCAAAACTATGGCACATGGGACCTCTGAACTACAGGAATTAGATCTTCAGCTGGTCAAAGTTTGCCACAAGTTCACTGACTTCAGTAAACTCAATACCGATGTCTGCTAGCTGCAGATCTCCCTTAACATCTTTACATTTAGCTTATGGGCTAAAAATGTAACTTATGTACTGAAAACAGACAAGAAATCAAAAGAACTAGAAGCCTATTTCTTAGTGTAGTCATCCAGATACTCCCTTGTGTCCCATATCTCGGTATCTATTTGATATCATCTTATATCTCCGAGTTTCTTTTTGTATACACAAACACTCATGCACAGACATATTCAAACAACTTTTGATTGAGGTTTTGGGTACACAAAAGCAATCAGTTCAGAGGTAGCATCCCCATGGCAACTGAAACTTGATGTTGGTATGAACACGATCCATAATATGCTGTGCTGATTTTGACCTGGGATAGAGTTAATTTTCTTTATAGTAGCTCGTACAGGGCTGTGTTTTGGGTTTGTACTGGGAACAGTGTTGGTAACACAGGGATGTTTTAGCCATTGCTGAGCAGTGCTCACACAGAGTCAAGGCCTTTTCTGCTCCTCACCCTACGCACCAGCAAGTGGGCTGGGGGATGCAGAACAAGTTGGGAGGGGACAGAGATGGGATAGCTGACGCCAACTGACCAAAGGGATATTCCATACCATATGATGTCATGCTCAGCATACAAAGTCGGGGGGAGGAAGAAGAAGGAAGAGAGGGATGTTCAGTGATGTTGTTTGTCTTCCCAAGTAACCATTGTGTGTGATGGAGCCATGGTTTCCTAGAGATGGGTGAACACCTGCCTGCCCATTGGAAGCAGTGAATGAATTCCTTGGTTTGCCTTGCTTGCATGCGCAGCTTTTGCTTAGCCTGTTAAATTGTCTTTATCTCAATACATGAGTTTTCTCACTTTTCCTCTTCTGGTTCTCTCCCCCACCCACCAGGATGGAGTTAGCGGACAGCTCTGCCACGTGGGGTTAAACCACGACACATTCTCTGTCAGGCTGTGTGCCAACTTTCCTTAATTACTGCATGTAATACAGCTGAACAACTGAAGTAACAGTGCTTTGAAATGCATTATTTCTTGTATCTGTAACACCATCTATTTTGACTTAATGGTTTTCCACGTTTAGCATCCTGACATGAAAATAATCCAACTAGCAAGTAGTGACACACTGAAATCAGCAAATGCATGTCTGTCTGGTTTCTCATGCCAATAACAAATTGCATGTGGAGGTACTCCAGCACCTGTGGTGTCTCGCCAACTGTGATGGAGTGATGTGTGGTCATCATAGTCTTTCTGTGGGGAGGACAGTGCTTAAATCTGTAAGATGATACTATGCTGATGTGTAATAGTCAAACAAGTCATATTTTGTGTTGCAAACACTCACTTTCAAAACCAGCAAAGCAAATGATCCTCACTTATAATTACACTTTTGCTTGTCCTGACTTCTATAACAAAAAAAAAAAAAAAAAAAAAATCCAGCTAGGCTTCAGGAAGCAAAGCTCAATAAAAAGTAAAATTGCATGCAATATATTAAGATTTTTGTGTGTGTGGTAGAGAGGCATGTATATTCACTTACCTCTGTGTTGGTGGCCCCAGAGCAATACATATGTGCTGTGTTTGTGTGTGTGTATGTAGGTCACAGAAGTGCAGAGCAATCTGCAGGGTGAAAAAAGACAAACCCTTGGTACAGCTGTGGAGAAGCAAGCATGCAGTCCCTGGCTGCACCTCTATGTTCCTCTGTGATTTTACAGCTGGCAGAGAAAAGTTACTGTTCTATACAAACTGTTGGAGGTGCAGAAAGTCACGAGCACCTTGATAGCGCAACAGAAAACAGCCTAAATTAAACTGATAATCCCCTGACCTCCCCTGGAGATGGTGACGTGTACTTGTCATCTCAAAGACTTTTTAGTTTCAGTGGAACATCAATTCTGTGGACTGAAAAACAGGACTCTATTTTACTCTTGTACTCTTATAACCTTCTTATTCCATGTGTGGTTAAGATAAAGAGGCATCATTCAAGTCTTGAGTCTTTCAATGAGACTTTTAAGATTTTGAGGGTTTTTCCTTTTTCTATCGCAAAACCAAACAACCTTAAACAGTTTTAATCTAATCTCTTGCCTGCTAACTTTGTGGAAAGAAAAAGTATTTTGAGGAAAAATGCAGATATAATTAAAATGATTGGAAAGTCTTACTAAAGGGTAACTTTTTGTGTTTATATATCAACTTTTTGTCTATTGATTCTTAATTTCAAGAGATAATGAAAAATATGTCATGAGTGGTTTTGTTGTGATTCAACCAATATTCAGACAATTTCTTAAGGTTCAGGAGGGATTAATCATTTGAGCCAACTTTACATTTTCTGTAATAGCATCTGTGGGTGGAGAAATCATTTGAGTGGCACAGTCTTTTCAGCAACCACAAAGCCATCTGTCTCCTGTGTGATGACTCATCTCCCTCTTTACTCCACTTGCGTCTCTGGCCAAACCTTGGCCTCTCTCCCTACACAACCAGTCTCACAGAAACTGACAGGTTATTCTCAAAGACGACAATAGTTGGAAGGATTGCTTTCACTTACTCCTATTTTCCCATTTGTCTTTCTCCCATGAATGTTGTCACGACAACACAGCCTAGCAGTTTCCCTAATTACGGGCAGCATTATCAGATCTGTCAGAAGTCATCATTACAGCCGGAACTTCAGTATGCTTCGGGTCCTCTATAAACAGACAACTAAAAAGACTTTACACTGACTAGACAAGGTATTTACAGATACATAGGAACAGAAGGATGGTATGGCCAGCATGATAGGTAGCATAAAGCCAGCTGTGGCTACCAGGCTCATTGGAAAATAAAGTTTTAAGTAGGTATACAATGATTAGGATTATCTTGACCAAGGAAGGAAGGAGTAATGATGTGTGTTTTATGATCAGAGTTATGAAAATTGAAATACTGTGTTATGAGTTATTTAGCAACTGAAAACAGTATTTCAATACTGGCTGAGGAAGGGTAGCTAAAGTGTGATATAGCATGAGATGTAGTTACTCACCGGGAGATTCTGCAAGCACAGATCTACTATGTCATTAATTCATTGTGGACTCCTTGCAAAAAATCCAGACCTCGTTGAGTAGTGAGATGTGCAGCATCTCCCAAGGCTGTTGTAGCCAGGATTAGATAGGAAAGGAAGTCTGCCCATTGCACAGCCCATAACAATCATGTTCTGTGGAGCCACTCTTTAAGTAGACTCTTCCCCTTCCTTTACAGTAGTAACCAGTATAATTTCTGAAGATCAGCTACATGAAAGCAAGACAAGATAGTGAACTATGGTTAAGAAGTACTCCCTGCACAGGTTGGTTGTGCACCATTCGATAGCACTGTTACAATTTACTGCGTTATTCTGGTGTAGGAACGAAGTACCTTTAGCTTTCCAGCGTGTTAAAATAAGCTGGGAATGTGCAATGATCGCAAACCCCATCATGGATCTCACAGTGCCATGGGAGTCTGATCTCCTGCGTGTTTCTGCTATTTCAGTTTTTCCTTTAGCTCCCGTCTTTCAATGGATGGTTTTAATTCCAGGTTCAGGTTTCATATAAAAACTAATGGAGATAATGTCTTCATATGGGCAACAGACTTAACATTTTCTAGCACATTTCCTTCTTACTTAACATTTCCTGGTCTGAGAACATACGTAGGACCTAGACAAAGCCCACTGAAGTCAGAATGGGAATTCTTCCCAGTTGCCCTTGTTGGGCGTGAGGGCAGGTCATATTTGTTATCAGAGTTTTTACCAGAGTGCAGCTACCAAGGCGCCTTAAAAACTAATTGAAAAGGAGCAATAGAAAGTACCTCTGATGTTTGTAGTGGGCACAATAAGAATTTTCCCTGAGTATGTTTTCATGGTGATTTTAATATTGTACCTTTTGACTTTAGTTATTTTCCCTAAAGAAGAGGGTTTTCATGTAGGAGTAAAAGAAAAGTGCACTTTTGTTTCTGTGACCTGAGTGTAACGTCCTATCTTCTAACCACTACGAGCTATTGATCAAAACTCTTTTACAAGTGGAAATACATATAGATGCTTTCTCTGACATTTTTATTTACACAATCTTTGACTGGTACTTTAAAAAGTATTCTAGACATTTTGAGATAGTTATTTCTGGGAGATATTAGCATGCCAAAGACAGGAAGAGTATTCACAAGTACAAAGTAAATGAGGGAATTAGTAATAGCAATAAACAACCTCAGTGTTTCTTAGATAACTTTAAATTGCAGGTGTTTAATACCCATTTAATCAATACTTTGTAAATGAGGTGGAATTTTGCAGGGCTACAAACCTCTGAGCAACGTGAGTTCGATTATGGGCCTCTGCTTGAGATGACAGTCTAAACATGACAGTGTTTTAATAATTAATGTCATCTACTTAATGGCATTCATAACAACTACCTTTGGGAGTGAAATAATGACTTAATAATAAGAAGAAACAGACCAAGCAAGTTTTCAGTCTGTCTAATTATGTAAATTCTCTGAGGCACAAAGTGAAAGTTCTCAACAAAAGCCAAATGAACTGAGTGCTTTCTGGTAACATTCATAACATATGCTCCTCTGTATGAACATCACATGGGCCAAACAATCGCTGTGTTTGTGTTTTCCATACTATATTCTGATCCTTTCACAGAAAGGTGAATTAAATTAGTGGGCCAGTTTGTGTCCCTGATTCAGCATGCCTGGCTTGAAGCTTGTAAATAGTGTAACTGGAGATAGCAAAGGTGATGAGTTGCTTTTAGATAGTTGTCTGGGGCTAAGCTATAAGTGAGTACAGTGAAGATCTGAGAGACATTTGTTGTCATCGTAAGGTATGATGATAGCCTGGCTAGGAAACAGCAGTGTTGCAGAGGATTTAATAGCAAAGCTGTGAAGAGACTTTGCTAGATCTGCATCCATATAGGTGAAACAAAATGGATTTAGGATCAGAAATAACTGAGTATTTAATTGGTTTGTCTGTAAGGTACAATGCCACAATCACATCAGGAATTATTATTTGTAAAGTGACCTGTAGCAAATGACTGTTTGTTCTCCTGTACTATAACAATTATAAGATGAAACATGTTGGCTCTTCTCCATGTAATAAACCTCCTTCCAGAATGGCAGCAACAGCTGGAGTGCTACTGTGAATAAATCACAGTGTTGCCTAATCTGGATGCTAGTTAGAACACGTATCACTGCTACTATGCTGACTGCATTAATGCCCTCAGCTAAATCTGGAGCAGCTCTGCCGACAGTGCTGATTAGGAGAGTAACAAAAAGCCACAGATAAGCAAGATACATGAGCACCTTTACCTGCAGGTGCCAGCGATGCTTTGCAACCGGGAAGATAATAGCAACCAACCTGCTCAGGCCTTCCTGCCCCTCATCACACTTCGAGTTCTGCTCTGCAGCCCTTTGCTCTTGACATGACATCAAGGTGAAGCAGAAATGTCTGGTTGTGTTCAGGGCCTCTAGTGCTTGAAGACGGAAAAGGAAACACTGGAAGGAGCGTTCGGGCTCAGTAAATTTCACACTGTTGGGAGAATCATGTCAGCTTTCCTCAGTTTTCCATTGGCAAGTGTCCCAATTTTTCATCAGAAAAATGTTTCTGTGGGTGCTTTCTATCTAGCTTTATCAGAATTATGACTTAAAAAAAAAAAGGAAAAAAAATTAAATTTTAGTCCTTCAAAAACTGATGCAATCAGCAGGGAAGGGTTGCTGTAATGAATCTTTGAATGCTAGTATAACCTTGATTCCTTGTGCAACCTTATCTTTATATGGGTGAGTGTTAGTAAAAATTAATATACTTTGTTGTAGAAAAGATTGAGAATTATTTACAGCAATGCTATTTTATCTCATAACTGAAACAGGTAAACACCATAGGTCTCCATTAACTGCATTTCTGTTTATGAATGAAGGCTCATGTAAAACTGCAGTCTCAAAGAACCAATCTTTTGTGAAGGCTTTAATCTGAGCATTTCTTGGAAGCTTGCTCATAGGGTACACTTCAGACAAGCCTGTTCTGTATGAAATGTCAGTGGTGTTATTGCTAATAGTGCAATAACAGATGAGGGGAATGCATTTGTGTATTCTGGCCAGGAGCATCATATATGGTGTCTTCCTGAAGTCACTCCATCTTTTCACCCCTGTTTTCCTCCCTTGCATGTAATAATGTAGATGAGACAGATGAAACTGTTATTTTTAAATCTTTTTTGTCAAGTACTTAACGTCTGCACACTGAATATACTAATATTTGATGACAAATTGAAGAGAAATATGAATTTCTTCCACTGATGGTGTTCCTAATCTTTGCTGTTATATTATATTGATATATTATTACCATGACTTGTAGTCTTTTTTCTACAATTCTAAGGTTTGTGAAGCATGCTGGGAAGTTATTTTTGGTCTTTGTTTTGTGGAGCCTTTTGGACTGTTTATTGAATACCTTCCTGTTTTTTATGGGAAACAAGCATCTACTCTTGTGATCCTACATTTACTCACACCTAAAAGTGAGGCCGCCAACACACCATGCAGATTTGCCGGACTGTATTTGTATTGCCTTTGAAAATGATGCACTGTACAATCTACAGAAACTTGTAAAATTACTTTCCTCATATTGCTACTTCCTCTTGTGAAAATGCTCTTTTTCATTTGGTTTTCTTTTTTTTCCTTTCTTATAAGGTTTTTTTTTCAAGTTTGAGTAAAATCTTGATTGGCTATGTCTTCGTCAGTGTAGCCAGCTGAATGATTTAGCATCCTACAACAGATTTGTGTGAGTCATTGCAGTCAAAAACATTAGTACACCAGTGAAAATTGTTTAATAGATAATTACTCTCACAAAATCAGTGCTGAGAGCAGGAAACATGGCATACTGGTTATTTTTTCCCCTCCTGTTGCAAGAGGCCATGACTCTATAATCCATTGTGATGATAAAAGTGATTTAATCATGGAGTCAGGATGATTGTGGAGTTTGAAAGGAACAAGTCTGAAAGAAATTTCAAGGACTGTTGGGAACTTTTTAAACTGATTTTTAAACTGATTAAGTCAATTTTGTTCACCAGCTCTTGAGCATACACTGCATTCGCGGGAATATGCCTCAAGTGATTTTGGTTTTACTTAGTTTTTGGCTATATGACACAATACAGAAGGCACCGAGCGACTGGCCATTCGTGAAGCCAGCCCTCGAGAGTATATACAGCACTGACTCTGAGGTTATTATATCTTGTCCCTTGGCACTGTCTATTAATGTGAGTTGACTGCCATGCCTGTGCTCTGGCTGAGCATCATCCACTGTATTTCATGTAGACATAATCTATTCCTTGTAGCATCAGGTTTAAATGAATTGATGTCATCCTGCTAGTTCTCTATTACGTGCAGTTTTGTGATTCAGTGTTAATGATTTATTCTGGCTCCTGAAAACTTCCTTATTGAAATCTCAACCTGTTTGAGGCAGATTCTGTTACCTGTAGGTGTTAAACAGCACCTTACTCAAGTTTCGTAAAATGCTTCATGCCATGAGGATGTAAGGCAACAAATATCTTGGGATCTGCTTGTGAACATCGCAGCCAAATCCCTGACATATGTTGGGTGAATTAGGTCCCATGGAAGTTCTGGACCTAGGGCTGAATGCATCTCCATGACAGACAGAGTCTGAATCTGATAGTCTTAAAATAACCTTGAACTTAAGTAGGGCTGGTAGAACTGATTAATCTCTTTTTTCTGGCTGTAAGTCATTTCCTCAAATTTCTGTGCAAGTTTATTCTTCTTACAAGGTCTTTACCATCCATTAATACTAAAATTACTGAGGTAAATTCCTCGAAATTCTATAGATGTTCTATTATCCTTAATTTTTTCTAATTAATGTAGCTAGTGATAAGAGGTCCTTTCAAACTGAATAAGCTATTGCCTTTTTTAAAAAGTGTGTTAAATTCTTGTTCTTATTCTGGTAGCTTTCGCCCTTTGTTTTAAAACAGTCACACGTGCAATTAGAATATATAACATTCTGCCCTAGATCTGAATCCACACAGCAGAGCTTCTTAAGTTGTTTTTCTTCTCAATTGCCAAACAAAAATACCTGTGAAAGTGCTAAAAGAGCTAGTTCACATTTCACATTGGGAACTTTACTTCCTACTGAAGTACATTAAGTAAGAAAGATTTCAGCACCTGCTTCATTATAGTCACTGCATGGCTGTAATATTTTGAGTTTTGCTAAGCTCTGACTTGAAAAATTTAAAACACGTAAAAGAACCCAGACACAAAGGGCCAATTAATTCCTGGTGTATCTGTATACGCTGAAAGGAGCTACCGCAGGCGTGACATTAGCCTCATGGGGATTTTGTAAGTAAGAAAGCTGCAGGGATTTGAAAGCAGTTTTTTTCCCCTTTCACTGAGATTTTCCTGCAAACACTGACAGAATATGTAGACCTAATTGCAAAACACAGTATCATGCTTTTATTTCCTGTGTTATATCGAGCTCAATACTGCTTAAGGTCAAAGCTCAGTTTGTGACTCAGAGTGTGGATACTGATCAAGAAAGCCTCTAAAAGGAAAGAGTCTGTCTGTTAAGACAGAGAAGTAAATAAAATTATATAATTTATGCATACAGAAATTCAGGTAATTGTATAGAGCAGGCTGGTGTATAGCAGAATGAAGACAGGCTTTTTACCTTCTGAAACTCAAAGAACATGGTATGTATATTAAATTAGTATTTTAAAATCTTTTTTTTTAATTTCATTTCTATGAATGATTATCTGCCCAAATCTTCCCTTCATTTAGAAGGACTTGTATTTTTTTCAGGCTGGAGTTTTTACCATAGTATTAAACTCTTTCGCAGATTATTTTGGGTGGGTTTTTGGTCATTGTTTTGTTTCTTGAAGTGCAATAGTTGATTTGTTATGCATTAGAGATGAGGGCTGGGGCATGGAAAGGAGCCAGGGTGGGACTATGATATCCCAAGGTTAAAGCCATGGTTTCATTAGAAACTACTCTTTCTGAGTAAACAGGGGAAAAAAAAATCCACATAAATTCTCATCCAAAAAAATCCCCTAGATTATTATCTGGAAAAAAGAAAAATGAAGCTGAAAGAATATTGAGTATATGTGTAACAAGATCTAAGAAAATTTATTTGGTATTGAATTCTATCTTACTTTTCCCAAATATTAAAATATGAAGATACTTAGTATTTGTAAAAGACACAAAAAAAAATCAATGTTTGGTTTCTACTTGCCTGTATTTTCTAATTTGTTTTTTGGAGATGGTGTTCGCTTACTTATTAGCAATTTTGTAAATATTTGAAAAGCTGTTTTACTTACCCCTTTATTAATATTCTTAAATTCCATAGAGAGAGTGAAATCTGCATAAGAGACTTACAGAAACCTATATGCCTGACTGATTACTATTCTATGTTATCTAGCTTTTCAAATGCAGTTAAGGGGCTGATAGTAGTGTCTGGAGCTGTCCTCTTACAGAGATAGTGTGTCTTTATTTTTTTCTCTGGGAAGCCTGGAATGGAGGACATGAGTGTTTCCCAAGACTGTAAAAATGCCTGAATCTCTTCTAACTTAAACATGTCTAAATTCCTGATGTGAGTGCATTCTCCCCATTGCAATTGCAAATGTTCCTGAGTTTTCCTGGTAATGTCAGAAAGATCCTGTAAAAAATCTGATTTTTTAGGGGCAGCTTCTCCTTTCTCAGTGGGTCTAAATCTCTGAAAAACCTATTGTTATTCTGAAAGTGTGCAAGTGTTTACCTATAGGGAGAACTATGGTAAAACTACACTGACATTTATTTTGCCTCAAGAAGAAAAAGATCAGAAGCCCAACCACTTCAGGTAAATTGCGGATATCTAGACCTCTCAAAAAACAGCAGTAAAATTCTGTCTTTCTCCACTTTCCAATTGTGTACACAGTAAGATATTGAAACACTGAAGTTTGATCAGCTTACATCTGTAATAGAGGCCAGATTAACACTGCCAAATGAGAGAAAATCTTGAGACCACACTGTAAAGAACAAAGAGATTAAAGTATTTGGACAGCAGATACCTGATCTGTCTCTGACTCCCCAGTTTTCTATACTGGGGCTGCTATCCCAAATAGTAGGGAGTGCACCAGCTCAGCTCCACTAACTGGGGAGCAGAGATTGTATTCATTTGGAGGAAGCAAATGCTAATATAGTTTAATGTATTATTTACATTGTCCCAGTTGTTTGCTCTCTGGTATTTCCATTCATCTCCTTTTATCACACATCAGCCTGCACCTTCACACGGTTCTCGTAGTATGACAGGTCTTTGTTAAGCTTCATTTAGTGCAAAAGTTACAAACATCAGCTGCCTACAAGTGAGAGGGTGGGAGTGCAATTCTCACAGATTGCTTCATGATTGACTTCATCACAGGGGCGAGGCTGATGGTCCTGGCACTGTTTGATTTGAGTATCACATTCTGAATTTTGGGATAATATAGTTGGCTTTCCTGTATCATAGACACATAAAGAAGGCAAAATTAAGGTTTGCTGAATATTGTTGGACTCTCCATACATCTTCTTTTGTATTTCAGGGTGTTGAGGTCAACTCAGACAAGTACACAGGGAACGTTCATACCCATTGATAGCCGTTGATATTTTGCTATTGACTGTTTTGGGATTAGCATTTCAGTGATGACCTTTAGATGTATGAATTTTCAGTGAGAATCAAGGAAAGGTGTATTTGTTTGCTTTACAGAACATTCCTGTATTTTTACTTTTAACTCAAAGTTAATTTAGGCTCTTTGGTATGGGATTGCAGATTGGCTTGTAATAGAACAGAAGATTCAGCCTTATTGCAAAATATATAAATATATAGCAGTAATCCTATGTATCCCAGTAATACACCAGTAATATCCTACAAATCAATAATATATATGTATGTGTGTGTATGTGCAGACATACACATGAAGACGTAAGCATAGTACAGGCTTTTGGTTCCTTTTTTTTAAATTTATTTATGTGCATATGTACATTAAGAGAATGAAAGATGAAAGGAATTAATGCAATTGTAAAGATAGTAATTTAAATGCTACAGCTGCATTTTTCCCTTTCTGTCAAAGGAATCAAAGGAATCTGGCATCAAAATTGTGTCCTTCAGATGGTTAATGATAACACTGTACTTTATTTCAGATAAACCTGCAGAAGAAGATGAGAGTCACTGGAGTTATAACTCAAGGTGCCAAGAGGATTGGAAGTCCAGAATATGTAAAATCTTACAAAGTTGCCTATAGTAATGATGGGAAGTCATGGACAATGTACAAAGTAAAAGGCACAAATGAAGATATGGTAAGATTAAGTGGTCGTTATATGAATACATCTTACGGTTTACCTCCCTTCAGAGTCATGAGGTATCTCTAGTAGATAAGCATAATTGCCTGGCAGCATGATATAGGTTGCCTTGGTATGGTTTTTCTCTGAAAAAAAAAAAAGCCAAGAAATTTGCACTTTCTGTCTGCTAATAATTTCTTTAATTGATGGTTGCATAAATACTATGTCCCAAGGCTAGAATAATCCTGTTTATTACACTTAACTGATTATAATGTTAATTAGTTTACCAGTAATTACTCATGGCTCTGTTTTCAATTTAGTGTTATTACATTGGCAGATTAGTGTTAACCCTTAAAAGCACAGAACCCATTCATCAGTGCTAATCTCTGTACTGCACAAACAGTGTCATCCAATGGGAAGTGTGTGTTTACAGTTTATAGTTGCCACGTATTTTTATATAGAGTTGTGCATACAAAGTAGCAATAATCCCTTCACTCTGTAAATTAAGATAGAACTAAGGCTCTGTGCAGCATTAAACATAGTTTCTCTATTAGGATATTAAAATACTGTGTGAAGAGGTATATAATGATGGAAGAAAACAACCTACAGTCGTATCTGGTTAGAGTAAGGAGTGAATAGAATAATGCTTATAGGTTTATTTCAGCTCCCCCTAGAATCAATGCGAAGGCTACAGTGCACTTCAATGGAGCTGGATCAGGTTCTTGAAGTAGAGGGGGAAAAAATAAATGTCAATCAGCATAAATAATTGCAGGCTAAATTGAATTTGAACTGTTTAATGCACTAATTAGAAAAGAAGACATAATTTAGTTGCATTAGTAGCTTCAGTTTCCAGAAGTGACGAGACAGCAGTCCTGATTCAGCACAAGTGGCAAATGCATGCCGATGCAAGCCAGTGGCAGTATGTTTTGCTTAAAAACTTGTATGTTGGATACTAGAAGTGATAAAACAGCCTCTGTTTGGGAAAAACTTGCAGAGAAATGTGCAGGAAAGATCAGAAGAACGACACAGACATGGAAATCAGCTGAACCTCCAGTAACACTCCTGGCGCATTTTCTGAATATGTCATTTTATCACAGGTGTTTCGTGGAAACGTGGACAATAACACCCCATATGCTAACTCCTTCACCCCTCCAATTAAGTCACAGTACATCCGGCTGTATCCTCAGGTGTGCCGAAGACACTGCACGTTGCGAATGGAACTTCTTGGCTGTGAGCTGTCAGGTGGGTTTTCTGCAATCACCGCACCTCAGAAGTCAACCATCACGCAGCCCATTTTTGTGCCCAAGGTGTAAACTGCATGCAGTTTATTCCTGGTGAAATGCAATTGGCAGGGCTGAGTTTATCCGGACAGTTACTTATCTCTTTTTATGTAAAATATATGAGCAGCAACACTTACCTAAATGCTGTAAGTGGCAATAGTTGCTTGCAGTAGGGCAGTAATAGGAGTAGTGTAATGCGGTAACAGCTTAATAACACTTTCTAAATCTTTCTTTGTGCATTGGCCTCCAGCTACATGCAACCTAGAAAAGGTCATTTACAGCAATTTTAATAAACATCAACAGCTATCAGGACCCGTTACGTACTAAACAGATCATGAGCCTCTAACTCACCGTTACACTCAAGCACAGCCTACACTAAGCGCTTAAAATGTTTTCTGAGAGCTGGAGCTATTTGTGCAGTGCTGTACAGCAGAGTCACAGCAGAAGCAGTCATTAAAACTGTTTTCGGTAATGTCCCCTGGCTGCTGGGCAACCATGCCAATGTGCTGTGTGATATCCTCAGAGGAACAAAGGTGCTTCAGCTGCCATCAAGGACCACTCAGTGTGCAGTAATATATATTTTGCTCAACTGCTTTAGTCAAGATTCCAGTTTTGATTTGTTTTGTGGGTTGCTAGCAGAAGCAAGGATTGAGTCTCATAGCAAAAAAGTAAATGAGCCAGTGGAGCCAATATAAACACTCAAGGTTTGTAATAGCCAAAGTTATAGCTCATAAATGTAAAGCCTGACCTCTAGCCAGTCTCTGCAAGAACCATGTTCCCTTACAAATTCAGTAAAGCATGTAAATTTTTTATCTTTTTCGAGAGATCAACATTTTACCAGTGGAAGCCGTCCATTGAATTTATTTAATAATGGTTTTGTATGGCTGCCTGCTTACTGTACAAACAATAGTCATCCAGTTCACAAATTATATATCAAAACAGCTGGAGTTAATTAATTCTCAGTCCTCTAGTGACATCAGAACCAGATTCAGAAATGAAAAGTTAATGCATTAATCTGACTGTAGCCCTTTTCCAATATAGATAGGTTTGAGAGTAAATAGAAAATTCTATCTAGCTGCTTCAGTCTATTAGATTTTTTTTTTTATGTCTTCCATTTCTGGAACCATAATTTAGAGTAAGTCCTTGCCAGAATGACCAGGAATTGTTTTGCTCAAAGAATTGTGAAAGCTACTGAAGTGAATTCATTGCAGTGGTCTCCTAACAGTTACAAGGTCATCATTTCTTAGAACTGCAGGTGGCCAAGGCTCAGCAGAACAATTTCAATCTTACTGAAAGAAAAGTATAATTATACATAATGACAGAGTAATTCACTTTAATTTCAGGTCTGTCTTAGGTAGAAAAACACTTTGAGAGGTCTGGCTTCTCTAACAGCTCCTAGTGCTGGAGAAAAGAGTCTCTACTGAAGGGAGGGACACTGTCTCACAGCACCACATCATCACAAAAACTAATCCTTTCTTAGGACAAACTTCAGCAAAATGTTCAGTGTAATCTCCTCTAGGCTCATAATTAGCTTCACCTACCAGGACCTATGGTCAGATCTTATTGAAAACCATAATCAATGCTTGTGGAGTTGGCCATCAATAAATAAGGCCTTGTGTTTTTCATGGCTTTGTGTTCCTGCTTTACTTGTGTTTTGCACATCTCTGTGTTGTAAATTCCCTTCCCTTCAAAGAGTATTAATTGGGAGGGAGAAACAGATCAGAGCTGCTGTTTATTAGAATGCCTTTATTCGTTAAGCTGTTATTAGTAGCATCATCAAGCTGTTGTTTTTAAAAACAGATCATTGTTCGCACAACATAGTAACTTACTCAATTCACTCACACACTCAAGCATCAGCATATAGCAGGATCTGCCTCCTTGCATGCTGTTCATTGTTGATGCTCGTGTATCTTGGTGGCTGTGTATTAATTCAGCAGATTCTTGGTGTTCTGAGTTTGTCATTCTTGCAGATGATGGTCCACAGAACTTAACCACCCTTATAAGACTCATAGCGTCTTCTGAGAGTGTAATTTTCCTCTTTTTGGCATGTTGTTCTCTGGTAACTGTTTCTTTATTCTAACAGTACTCGGGCTGCTCTCGATGCAATCACCTCCCATATGTAGTGCTACTGGGCACTGCCCTGACCCATGCACAGGACCTCGCACTTGGGCTTGGTGAACCTCATGAGGTTCACATGGGCCCACTTCTCGAGCCCGTCCAGGTCCCTCTGAACAGCATCCCTCCCCTCAGGTGATCTGGAGAAGAATCCTATGTTCATTAATAACAAGAAAAAATTAGAATTCTGTTGATTTTGAAAAAGAAAAATATCACAGGATTATTCAAAAGAAAATCACCTTTGCCCTCAAATAATTGACCTGTGCTGCTATTGCCAACGCTACATGATTCTTGGCCCAAGACAAGATGTATGTAGAACTTTGCATGCAGATCCATTTGTGGTTTTGCTTCTACTGCATTGGATATCTAATCTTTCCTTTGAGGGTTTGAGCTTTCTTGAAAGAAAAAGTAGATAAGGGGCATGGTACAGGACACAGACTGAAGAGTAAAATGTGCCCTCAGAATAGTCAACAGGAAATAACCTTGATGTGGGATCTTTCAGTTTTCAGATGCTAATCCACACTCATCCTCATTGTTTCACTGCTCCTGTTCCGTTGAGCTATAACAAATAAAAAGCAACTGCAAACTCATACATAGATAGGCTTAAACATGCAGAGTTATCAGATATCATTTATCACAGGTGTTAACATCCAAAGCAGCTCAGACATTTTGACCTAGGATGGTCCACTGAGCATAGCCATAAGTATGCCTGCATCAGCTCTCACTAACTTTAACAGGTAGTAAAAATGGGAAGGGAGTTTGAATCCTTTCACAGGGACATTGCAAAGCAAACTTAAAGATGATGCAATGCAGTGAAGAGATGTCCTCTTATTTTTAATAAGAGCATTATTATAAATACACTTCTATGACAGATGACTATCTACAGACACAAAGTTTTGTACTGGTTTGATGATTCTGTCCCTTGCGCTCTAGTTTATAGCTTGCCTATCAAAATAAACAGTTGTTATCTTCCGTCATTGCAGCAGGGTGCCATAGGAGCTCGGAAGCGACTGGGTCTGCTGTTGCTCTCTGTGACACAGTACTAAGCCATTGTTCTGCCACACCTGTGCATTATGTTAGTCTCTTCTGGTTCTCGTTGTTCTTCTCAATTTCTCCCATTGGCTTTAACAACTGTCTTTCTCCTCCCTTTGGGGCAGTGGGAAAGGAAGGCGAGTGTAGAATCCCATTAGTGCATGCACGCATGTACAGACACACTAGCAAACACATCTGTTGTTTCATAAATCAGTAATAATACTCAGAAAAAGATAGAACTATTTTTAATGGATTGGACCAGCACTGAAAAACAGTTTTGACAACCCATGTTTTTGTGTCAGGAACCTCCTTCCGATTCCTTGGATTAATCGTTCTTGCTGACAGCCCTTGTGATCCTGAAGTGATACTTCAGAGTTGAATAATAAGCAAAGTCCTTCTCTAAAGCAACAGATGAGTCTCTCTCATTTGTGCTGTCAATTGCTCCCTCCTACGCCCAGGAAAGTTGTTTTGTTGTTGTTTTGAACTGGGTAGTTCATTCTACAGACAAGGATGTTCAATTTCTGTTTACGTCCTGAGAATGGGCTCAGAAAGGTTGAGATTTTTTCAAAAATTCTGGTTTCTGTTTATTTTTTAATTGAATATGAAACAACAGTATTTCAAATTTAAATAAAATCATTACTACATTAAAGAGCATATTATTATTATCTGTCTCTGATAATATGCCTTTGCTCCTGCTGTTAGACCCCCTACAAAGGGGATGGTCTTAGCTTCCTGATTTGAATCCATAATAATTCCACTTAATTCTGTGTGTTAAACCTATGGAGAAAAATAAAGTAGAATCTGACAAAAAGGTCTTTGCTAATTGTATCAAAGAAACAAACAAAAAAAAGAATCAGGTCTTTAAATCTGGGTAAACATACTGTGGAGGAAATGGGCTTTTAAGAAAAAAGAGAACCATCTTTGATATCTAGCTCAAATAAAATGAAAAACGAAATTAAAATTTTGAAGGTGTTTTCAGTGGTCACACAGTGCTCTGGCTCTATCAAGAAACACCAGCTGAGCAGGGTCATGGTACCAGCAGGAAAGTCTTCACAACTTACATGTTTGCTTTAAAGAACACAGCTGGTGCCTCAGGAAATGATTACCTGATAGGAGCCAGCTGAGCAATGTGGGATGTGAGTGGCAGGTGGAAAACCTCTGTCCTCCCAAGTGATACGTAAAGTCAAGGCTCTGTGCATTCACGGTAATGATGCACTCCTGGCGCAAACAGGTATGTCAGATCCTGGGCACGCTCTTACTCAGTGAGTTTGAGGATGTTAAAATATTATTTGCAATTTGACTGCAACTCAGATGCTGAATATAGCAGGATCACCAAATCTGTGAAGTGAAAATTTCAGTACAGCTGCACGTATGCAGGTTTTTGACAGCTGGGGTGGGAAGGAAATGAGAAAATTGCTTCTTTTTATGTTCCCATCCCTATCTTTCACCTTTTCCTCAAACAGCCATCAAACATTACCCCATTGGCCATACATCCACCTTTCCTGACCCTAAGTATCTTAACAGTCTTCTCACTCTCAGCCACTTGACTTGCCTCTCTTTTCCTTATTTTTTTAATCCTAAAACCATGCAGCTCATCTACCTCCCTTGGTTTCCAGTACTGTTGTTACAGTGCTGTTGTTGAAGGGTGTCTTTCCTGTTATCACGATGCTTCTTCCCTCTTCTGGGTCAAAATCAACCTTCTGTGTTCTCACTGTACAATAGCAAGGCAGAGGTACTTGGAGTCACTTACTATTTTATTTTTTTTTGTGGACACCTAACAGAAAAAGAAGCCCAAAATCTGTATTTTGCAACAATCAAGCTAACTCAATGACGCGGGACATCCACCTGGTTTAAACAAATAGGCCATTAACTCTTGATTTCTCCTAAGCAGTTATCTGCTACTATTACTATTCTCCCTCCTTCATAGTTGTTTTTCTGTAGCCTTCCACTCCATCAGTGGGTGTTGGGTCTTTCTAAGGCTTTGGCAAGATGTCAAGTAATTCAAAAGTGTAGAAGAGCTCTGTGCTTGTTAACATTTTACTTCAGCAGTGGCTTTAAGAAAAAATAATGTTTCCTCAGTAGGAAACACGCATGGTTGATGTGACATGGCATAAAAGCATGATAAGATCAAACTGAATAGGGGAAACAATAGCAAGCTGCTGGACAGGAAAATAAAACTAAGATAAAAAGAGACAAAGGTAATCTTTTCTGTTTGTTTGTCTTCATAAATTTATGACAGGATACAATACATTGAATTATCTATCTTGTTTTTGATTCTTCCAAGGCAGTGTTGAAATAAAGTGCCTTAAATTGGCTATTTTTCATTTGTGTGTTTGCAAGTTCCTCCAACAATAGTCTTGACTAAAGCCTTTTCTTCGAGAATTGCTAGTTTTCTTTTCCGTAACAGAGAAACCTAAACTGCTTACAAAGATAAGTAGGTAGTGTGAGAGATCTTATTTTGCTGTTCCAGGTTGCTCTGAACCCCTGGGGATGAAATCAGGACATATACAGGACTTCCAAATTACAGCCTCCAGTGTTTTCCGTACACTCAACATGGACATGTTCACCTGGGAGCCCAGGAAAGCCCGGCTGGACAAACAAGGCAAAGTTAATGCCTGGACCTCTGGCCACAATGACCAGTCACAGTGGTTGCAGGTAAAATTTTACATACATTTTCCCAAATGTTTATCTTCTTTGTGTTTCAGGTATGCGGATGGTTGACAGATTTAGGATTGTATTCATATTTCTTAAGTTTCTGAGTAACCATCCTCGCTCTGACACATGTGGATGATGAAGCTATGAAAGCCCACACAGAAATCCATGTTTTTGGCACCTCAGTTGCAGTAAACCCTGCTCAGAGAAACCATCACATCTGCTGGCCAAACCTTACAAGTTACCCAGCAGCCGTGAATTTTCCTCTCTTAGTAGACACAAATAGTAGTTGCAGATCTGTTTCATTGATTTCTCCTCTTTTGTTGAGAGATCTATATATGTTCCAAAGCCCCCTGCAAAAGGATATTTTCTTCAGCATTGTGCACATTAGCAAATCTGGCCCATAGAAATTATCTTTGTCTGACTGACACTGCTCAAAATTACCTTCCAACAGTCGCTCTGAAATCAGCAAGACTGACTCAGCACATGAATTAATTAAAAGGCTGTGCACAGGGCTTGTTTTCAGCCTGCAAGTGATTTATACAGGTCAGTAGCACGCTAATGTGAAAGATTGCAATAAATCACTGCTATGGAAGCCTATTTGACCAATTGCTGACACATTTACATTTTCTGAACTGTTGAAAATAACAGTGTTTTGAGTCAGGTGCCAGTTTGCAGTGCAGTTCTCAGCGGGAAGCCTCAATAGCACTAGACGTGGCTACTAGCCCCCTGCACTCTTTTCACATATAAATTATGACATATTAGCATTTTTACCTACAGTTGCTAAGCAATTTAGCCACACAGTTACTATCTTTTCTCCCAAGTTTACACACATACTGAAAGGAAGGAGCAGTTGCCTTGTCTGTTTAACTTTTGAATAATGGAAGATCCTGGGATTTGGTGAAGGATTTTCGGAGCAGCTTGGTGAAACAGCACCTAGTAACTTCTGGAGAGAAGGAAAATTTTATTGCTGTGTTTTATGGTGGAGAAGCAGGTGAAAATGTTTCTGCATGTAAAAGAGAGGCAAATGTATCATAGCCAGTTTTAGCCCCATAAGTGATACCGAGAAACTAAGAGTATGCAGAGACTGCACAGAAATGTACTGTGGTGTGTTATTCCTCCTGTGGGTGACAGTGGATTTTTAATTAACTACAGATGGCAAGAGGCTGCAGAGTTAATACTTATATTCTAAAATTTTCCCTTCTGTTCTAAGTCTTTCTGTATTTGAACCTACCTGAACCTGCAACTTTAATCTGACCACCTGCACAGTCTCTGCAAGTCCTTGAAGTACCAGAGATACTTCTTTTTAATCTTGTCAAAAGAAAGTTGTGAAGAAATACTCGTCTTTTAGTTCATTTGTCATATGGCTAGGATATGAGTTCAGTAACTTCACAGGAATGTGACCATTTTACCTTTTCCCAAAAGTTATTATACTTACTAAATTTCTCCAAAAGGGTATCATAATATTTCTTTTTGGATAAAAGAAAAACAACCAACAGGCATTAAAACCACTTGTTTTTTTCATCACTTAAGCTGGTAATTAGCTTATGCTATGGGTTGATTATTCTGAATTCAGTCTATGATTAGAGATGGGCTTGCATGCTTCAAGTCTAGGTAACATTTCTGTAAAAAAGACATGCCTGTCATTTGAATTCATCCATTCATTGTTGTTCTCTTTGCTGGTAGTTCTCTGTTTTTTCTTTAAAACGCGGAGTATTGTATTGTAACCTTTGAACACACTGACTGCAATTTTATTGTCGTATTGCTTTCATAGAATTTAGTCAAAACACATTTGGAAGAAAAAGCATGTGAAAGCTAACTTATCTGTAAGCTCTTTTCCCTCGGCAATTACATATTACAGGGAATGATCCCAATAGTGATTCCATTCCTAAACCAACCTTAAAGTAAGATACAGTTTTTTGTATTTTTGCTAGAGTAGCTGGCATACCAATATGATATTTCACAGTTTTAGCTTTCCATGCCTTTCAGATTTTCTCCACATGCCTTATTTGGTTTATCTTCTATAATTTCCAGTAGAAAGCCTATAAAATTAGGCAACAGCCTACTGAATGCCCTCAAAAATTATTATTGTAGTATTTGATATGTGAATGACGTGAACAGATCTGTTCTGACTTACAGTCCTTTTGTGAGGTCCTTGCCCAAATGCCATTGCTATCAACTGTTCCTCTGTTTAAAAGCTTGTTTTCTGATATATGTATCACAGCACCTACTGTGATAATAGTTGCTGAGAGGTGATGTTTGCATCATACGTAAATACTCCATGCTGCTTATAGCAGTTCACAGCACTTTTGTGTGAACCCTAGAGATAAATTCTTCCCATCATGAACTGGGGTTGTTTTAGTCAGTTTTCTCTCAAAAAGGAAAATTCAGAATCTTCTATGTATTTAAAAATGCAGCCATTAACAAGTATGCTCTTTGTTGTAAAGTGTTCTGCATTGCTACATCTGTAATGTAGCTCCAGAGGCAGGAATATGAAGTATTACGTGGCTCTGCGCACAAACTGTGCATTTTTCAGTTTCAAGAAGAATGCCCACCTTCCTGGTGCTGCAGGTGTTGAAAATCTGTGTGATCTAGACTCTACTCACTTACAAACCCCAGGTTCAACACTCCTTTACAGCAAACACCATCTTTAGTAATGGAAGAAAGTATTCTCATGATACGAGGGAAAAGTTAATGAGATTAGATGACCAAAATTATACTTTTCCAGCTCAGTCATGATCTGGTTCTGAATTCTCCCACATGCATGCTTAAGGGCACTCTTGCCATTTCTTTAAAGACAATGTTGCAGAAGCCACATCAGTTACATGGCGTAATTCATAGCACAGGAGCTTCCGGTAACTTAGATAACCTGCCTCTTAGCGTCTCTGTACTCATCGCAGTTGGAATCTGTGCGGCTTGGTGATACAGAACAGCTCTTCAGGTTCGATACCAAATCTAATGTGAGTAATCAGTTCCAGCAACTCTCTCTGCTCCTGAAGACTTCATGCAGCAATTCCCTTCCTTTTGGACACACGTCTGTGAAATCATCTGAATAAAATAAAAGATTAGAGGGAGGTGGGGAAGTGAAATTAAAAAAAAAATGTGCTGGTTTGCTTCCCATAATTATGTATACATTTAGCATAAACTAAGCTGGGTAAAGCATTTTAGGTTAATTACTGATTAAAGAAAGAAAAGCTTAAACTTCACATTCCTCCAAGCCAGTCCCTTTTCCCTTATTGCTTTGATTTGTTTGTCAGCATCGTTCACTACCTTGAACCCGTTCACAGGCTTTTCACAGGATCTCTTGCTAAGCTACTGTAACCAGGTAGCTTTGCCAGTTTTGGGAGTGCTTCTGCAGTCCAGGACTGTCATCCCAGATGGGCACCCCGCTTCTCATTTATTCAGTTATTTGACTTATGCTCAGAATGAAGCACTGAGGCTATAAAGATTATTAAAAACTATTCCTACTGAACTTTCAGATGCTTGGTGACTGCTCTTGTAAACAGATTTTTACTAGTCTCTCTCTCTCATTTTCCTCGCTAAGGTTATCATTCAAAAGAATTAGCATTTTCCTCAAAATCCATTCTCAGTCTACGAATTTTCTGCAATTATAAATTGTGAAATCCAGACAGTGGCTTAAACTCCCTTTTCTCTATTTACTGTTAGTTAAGTTTGGTATTTTAAAATATTTCCTTATTTCTGCTGCACTGGCAGATGCCATGTCCATCATTGTATTGATTTCCTACTGTCTCACTGCCTAATAAGGACCACAACACCTTGTACTTTAATGCCTTTGCCCGCTCATCCTTTGGTGCTTCAGCAAGTAATTTCTCTGATCATATTTATCTGATTTGCAAACCTTCGCAATATTCCTTGGAGCTGAGGCATCTCAGTTCATTTGGTGTCTCTAAATACCTGGAGCTTTCTTCTCCCCCCTCAGCCATCTCCTTTGCATAAGTTGTTCTGTGTGTTATCCTAGCTCTAACTTTCTAATTGTACATGGGCATAGGCAGTATTTTATCTTAAAACCAGTGATGCGCTGGGTTTTTTGAAGGCCTGTATCTCTGCCGAGCACAGCTGGATGAAAAGGATACCTGTCTTGGAAGCTTGCTGAGGTTCCTTTTATATCTCTGTGTTATCTTTAGGTCACCAGCAGCACTGCAGTAGCATCATGTTTCTAGTTGTACTTGAAACTTTAAAACAGTTCACTTGCTGCAAAGAAGACTTTCATCTGGTTGCTTAGCTTATGTTTTTGCTGCAGAGCTAGTGGAAGGTTCTGCAGCTTGATGAGCATGAGTGATAAACCTGATACAGTTTATCCACAGCTCTTTTATACAGGTACCATTTTGCTTAGTTGATTTAAGAAAATAATCTTTCCCTTAAATAGTAGAGTGGAACAAGCAGCAATGTCTTATTCTAATGTTTCTCTTGATGATTGTATGTGATGGAGTCAGTTAAGCACTCTAGGATTGGCAAAGCAACTATTATGTATATACCTACACATTTTTAAAATGTGATGGATGATTGCCAGTAGTATAGTACACTTGGTTTGGGTATTTTTCTGCCACCCTAATCTCCAGTATTAGACAGTATTATTGAGTATTCTTCAACACTGTTAGAAAACAATTTTATCAGTGCCACAACTGACTTTTAGTTTAATACATGACTTTTTTACATACAATTTTGTCAAACAAAAGTTGTATTCCAAATAATTATTCACTTTCTGTTTTACATATGCAAAACCATCTCTATCTACAAAGTCTTATGCCATTGTAGGAACTACTGATCTTCATTTTCTATAACTTATTTACAGTGTTTAAGCTTCTAAGGGATCAAATGAAAGAGTTGTTATTCAAAGGCTAAAACAGACCCCTCTTCTACACAGTTTTACTTACAGAGTACTCATAGAAAGTAGATTTTGTGCTACATTTTTACAGTATTTACAAAATTTGACAGTGGTACATGTTGTGCTTTGCACCACCAACACAAGTCAGCTGAAACTGTCTAAATACTAAGATAAGTGAAGATAAGAGAAGACAGAGGGTAATCATACCTAATGCTCAGTCAGTTCCAGCAGCCTTGTGCAGAGCAGAGCTAACGTGAGCCTAGAGAGACAGCCCTGACCTTCTTTTGCATTTCACTAGGTTATTTGCTATATAACCTGATGCAAAGGGACTAAACTACAGCATTTTTTAATTTTATGGATTCTATATATAAGATTTGCTTATGGAATTTATAGCTATCTTAAAATATCTACTTCTAATTAGTTGCTTAGGCTCCTTCTGTAGTCAACAGAAAGAGGATAGGTCTACCAGGGAATAATTCATCCTACCCTAACTGCCTAAGTTTCCTTTTATGGATCACCCTGGAGATGTGCCTTTACTCAGTTAGCCGCAGAGAAAGACAGACAATTAGCTTAACCTAGAAGATGAATTTTTGAATTAGGAAGGTTACGTGATGTGAATCCATCCCATTTTTTAATATGGTAAGAGAACATTATGTTTCATCTCATATTGGTTAGCTGAGCTTATTTTGATGTTGGTGTTCTTTCTGCCACCAAATAAAGAAATGTTGTTTTCTGTCTCTCTTGCGGTATTTGCTTCTCATCTATTATTGCACCTGCTTTTTTCTCCTTTTTTTGTTTTATTTACCTGTTTATTTGTAATTAATAATTTGTAATTAGCCCGTGCAGAGGCTTGCGAGATAGGAAATTACTATACTGTAGCATTTTATAAATGCTTAAAACAACTCATAATGAGAAAAATGTGTGGATCATTTAATTATCTTTTTAATTGTGCCATTAGCAAAGAAAGAATTAATACCAGTACTGGTTAAAGTAGCCAAATAAGTGGTTTCTGTCTGGCAACCAGCTTAACTATTTTCACACCCACACTCTGCAACAAAAAAAATGCTTAACAGCATCTTAATTAAATAAGGACTTGAAAGACCCAAAATTGGAGTGGGATAAAATGTTAGTTTAAGACCAATCTAGTAATTAATATAATGAGGAAATTACATGACTTCTAGAAGGTTTGGGCTGCTAAGCAGTGTGTTGTAACTGGTCTTTGAAAGATACAGTAGTATTCTGTGGCAATTGTAAGCTTAATTATAACACGTTATAAGCAAAGGGCACATATCTTTCTCTGCAGCTCTGATAAACCGCACCTGTTGCCAACAGATCAGGAAAGGAATCAAAACCCTTTACATGTACAACAACAAAATGTCTCTCTCATTCCTCAGATGCAAAGTCGGTACTGTTTTTTATATTGTAATTTCTCACAAACAAGAAATTGGGTTCTCAGATTTCAGATGGTAAAAGCCATTGTTGTGCAGAGATCAGCTTTTTATTGCAATGCAGAAAGGTATTTACAGTCATTCTTGGTCATTTTATCTTTTCAACTCAAAGTAATCTTTTCTTGTGGTTCTCGGCAAGGCAGCTGTCATTTTCTGTGTGAAGAACTTAACTCGGACACTCAGCTTTGGTGTCTCCTTGGTCTTATGTTTACTTCAATGAAGAGCTTCACAGAGTAATATCCTGTTCGCACAGTCTGATAGTTCACAGGATGCAGAAACATAACAAGGCAAGATGTGATTAAATTATTAATATGGATCTTTCCTTTCCCATACTTTGCCAGAAACTCGCTGTAGATAAATTTCCTGATAAAAAGCAGCCAGAGGTAGAATGAGGTAGTAATGGGTAAATAGTTCCAAGCGATTTAGTCAAAGACAAAAGAAGGTAGAGAAAGATACTGGCTTCTAAATTGCACACTGTTAAATTTACCTAATTTTCACTGCCTAGGCTAGGATGCCAAACAGGTCACTTTACTGACTTCTTCACTTGTCTGGATACCATAGACTTTACGAGGGGATGATCACTATTTGCTTTCAGGACAGTGTGTAGCTCGAAATGAGCTGCAAGCTTTTTTTCCTTTCTTTTTTTTTTTTTTTTATTCTCTGATCTTTCTGTTTGTTGCCAATGCTTTTTTAACACAGTACTAACATAACTTAGAGAAATGGTGTTAAGAGGTATGCCTTGATTTCCTACTTGCAGTTACCTGCCAGCAGGTATTTGACGGCCATTCCAGAGGTCACTCTCTAACCTAGTTTTTTCCCAAAATAATTTCAAGTTAAATGCATTATTCACATTAATATTGTTACTAAATTGTGCATTTCAGCATTGCCCTTCCTAAATTGCTTTTCTCTTTGCAGAGCTTTCTTCTGCAATTCATTTTATGGAAATGTTTATAGTGGTAATTTAATTTAAACCTTGAAATTAAATAAGGCAGCATAAAATCTTGGTTATTTTGCCTTTTCAGTGTTGTATTTAGGCTGTATTTTTACCATTTAAGTAACAAAGTCTAGAGCCTTGGTAGAATTGATTTTATTCTGTCCAAACACAAAGAGATTGTTAGAAGTACAGAAGTACTGGCAGAGTATTGGCAGAGTACAGAAGCTCTTTGTTGCAAGGTGTCCAGCAAACAGGCAAAAAATAGATACAGCATGATTATTTTCTGCAATAATCATTTGTAAGACAACACCTTCATAAACAGGTACAAAGAAAAGAGTCTGTCTGAACTCTTAATTAGGTATGGTTATGGTTTTATAGGAGAAAAATGTTTCATTGCACAAAGTCCTACTCTGTTCAGTGAATTATAGTCCCTACTCTCTCTGTTAAGTCTTCAGTAAAAAATGGGGGTTTAACGCAGTGTTCCACAACCTATATTTGAAACATAACAAATTTGTTGTCACTAACACAAATTACTTTATGTTTTCATAAACATTTGAATCATGTCTAGCTCTAAAGCATTGCTAGAGAGTCCTGCCAGTTCCCTTACTGACTTATAGTTTTTCTCTGTGTCTCACTCCCCTGTAGATGAAAGTTAAATTGAATAATGACCCATTTCCTATTACAATAACAGGTTTTGATCTTGCTTTAAAATATCTGGGAGCATAAGCGAGAACTCCGTGGTTGTTCTGAATTTTAATGTACACAGGATTTGAGTCTGAAGCAGTTTTTGTTACTGTGTATTTACAGTGGAAATTCTGCTTTTACTTGATGCCAATAACAGCACCTTCTGAAAATGGCATGCATTAAATTTTAATGGAAAAATGTTGGTTTTTCATTGTTTCAAATTCCTGCCTATTAAACCTAGCTATACTTTCCACTGATTTGAAATAATGTTCTGTCTCTGTTTGTGAAACAAAACTATATTTTCCTTCCCCTCTCTTAAAATAACAAAATGGCTACAAAATTGGCTAGATAGATACAGAAGGAAAGGATCCAAACATGTTCCCTATTCATGCCTTCTTCCTCCATGGCAGTGTTTCAAAATATTATCCACTTTTTCATAACAAAACTATTCTTTTTTTTTTTTGTAGTTACATCTGAATTAGTTTTAGACCCAAGCACAATTGGACACAGTTGCTGCCCCACAATACTTTCAGTCTTGACGACACAAAATGATGACAAAGAAAATACAGATGACAGAGAGAAATGAAGCAGCCTTGACAAGGTCAAGTGTCTTTAAGCAGCAAAAAAGACCTGATGTAAAAACAGATGAGAGAAAAGCCAGTGCAGGACAAAAGCAAAAAAAATAAAGTCAAACTTGATCTAGTGATTTATTAACTGGACTGTGCTGTTTTTATGAGCTCTGGGCCTTTGTTCCCAAATGTTACTTCTTAACTAAGCAAGACACTTGTATTTTCTTCATGTATCCATCAAGATACAATGCAAATATGCGAAAGTCTTGGAAAGCTATTCTTCACTGAATAGGGCTCTTAGTTTTGCATTCATATGCTTTTAGTCTCTATGCAACTCTAAAAAAAGCAGTGAAGCTGTATTACAAGATTCTGTTTGACTTCAGAACATGTTTGTTCAAAATCTGGTATTCATTTTCTTATTCTGTTCCCTATGTAAAGTAGAGAGACAGATGGGTTCCTAGTTTGGTAAATGGTGAACAGAGATCATAGTTTTTTTCCTAAGTAAATAATGAAATTCAGATACAAACACAAAGACATGGTGGTGGCAAAGGAACCTCGCATAAATCTAAATTAGAAGGCGACAAACTACCTTTCAGCCTTCTTCAGAGAAGGGGGAAAGGTGCTTAGCCAGGCTGGCATTTACCTGGCACTAAGCAGAAAAATAAACCAGTCATATCTCAGTATGTTAAAGCATCACATAAAGTAGATACACATGTTCCTGAATCTGAGCCTATTCATTGCTTTCATCATGTACTTTTTCCCTAATGACATACCAGTCATAGTTTAATGTTGGTCTCAGCAGAATGCTTAACAGCTTGGGTTTTTTGGGGTGTTTTTTCAATGTTAACTTGGATTGCACAAGACCCTCTTTCCACTCTGCTTAATAACATTCATCCTGCTTGATCCTCAAGTAATGCAGGAGCAGTTTCCCTGTCAGAAAACATAACGTAAGAGAAAAATCTTAGCAGAAAAGGTGAGACAGAAAGAGAATTTAAAAGAAATATCACAGTAGACACAAAAATACTGCAACTAAACGTTTCTTCAATTATCTGTGTCTTGTTCAAGAGCACCTTAAGACTTGTAATAAATAGTCTCAAAACAGACTCTCATTGGAATTTCCTTACTGATTTTGGCCTTGTTTCTGTGTGTACGTCTATTCACAGGAGCTCAACAGGCATAAAGATAGACATAGAGGCAAATTTTCTCAGAACTGAGACATGTTTTTTTAATCTATAATTCATCTTTGACATTAGGACAGAGCTGAGATGATGTCTGAGCTGACAGTGCTTGCGCTCACATTTGGTAGTTTTCTCTGAAATAAGTCAGATAATAGGTTATTTTAAACTAATGCATACTTTAAAATTTTGTCCTTGGGATTACAAGAACTTGGTGCCTAATTATGTCCTATACATAACCAAGTCTTAATTGCTTTTGTTGTTGGAGTGATCTCCTTAGAAGCTTCATGTTTAATTAACCACAAGATATATTAATCCTATTTCAAGCCAGCCTTTGTTGTATAATTAAGCAGAAAAATATTTTCACAATTAGACTTTAATTCCATATACAGCTGGTAAAAGGAAAACACCTCAGTAAAAAACACAGATCTGTTATTTCTAATGGCAAAAGTAAAAATATTGAGACTCAACTTAATGGGATGTCTTTGTTAAGAGGTAGTGAAAAATATAACATGCCAATACCATTTCCAGCTGAAACTTACACAGAAGAAAAATGTCAGAATTTTTAAAGGCCTTTTAAAGGCTGCAGATGGTTAATGATCTCCCTTTTGCAATATCAGAAATACTACAAAGGTGTGATATGGTATTTATAAATATAGGAACAGACCCTCACTGTGTATTCCTGTATCTGAGTTTATTGACTTTGGGATGTTCCTCAGTTTGCCTTGTTCATATGTCAGTTGCACTGAATTCAAACACTGTTGCTGTATATATATACACCAGGTATAGAAATACTGTGGATTCACTTTTGTGTTTTTCTACATAATGCTGAGCAGCCTGAACTTTTAGAAACCTCCATAGTACATTGGAGGAGTAGCTAAGACATGCTTTTTAGGAGAAATACAGGACAGCTTCAGCTGATGTGGTTTCATGGAGACAGAGAATAAAAGTAAGAGATTTTTAGAAGATGGTTTATTGATTCACTAGCTAACTTATATATCAATGTTGAGACTATAGAACTCAGTCACCTACTGAACTGGCAAAGCATGGATGACTCCAAACTCAATGAGAGCAGAGCAGTTGCGTAGTTGAGAGTGGCACACAAGCCCACCACAGAAGAAAGCTGTACTGTTTTCAGTGTCTCCCATTGAGCCTGTGAAGGTTCTTCATCCACTTCAAGAGGATCTCTGGAAATACCGTATATTAAATAATAGTGTATATAAATATGTATTTCATGCTAATACATGTACAATGAATGGGTTGAACCTCAATCAAAGCACGTGGACATCACAACAATGATGAATCGCACATTAGGAGAATGTGAGATGAATCCAAATGAGCTAATGGCAATGATAGCCTGACCATCAGTGGAGAGGTGCCTGGTCACTAACAAAAGAATGAGACACTCATTTTGCTCCTTAGACAAGCTTTCCCATTTCCTGCCTGCATCTGTCTCCACTGGGAGGACTGCTTTACTCAAAATAAACCTCAGAGATGCTTTAAAATAACTGCTGGTTTAGTTATTCGTAGTTGACCATTTTTCACAGCATCTGCCACCAAACTGTTTATTCTTTTTGCTTCCCCCAAATGTACATCAATATAAATTGCAGGACCACAGTGGGATTTGCTTTGTGATCCAAAATACATCAGAGGGGTTGTTTTTATTTGAGAGGAGCTTAGAAGTCTTGTTTTCCAGGGTTCACAGCAATAATTCAGAGTCCTAGAAAGTCTTTTGATATTAAAAATTAAATCTCAGTTTTATGAGAATTTGAGAATTATTTTATCAGACAATTTTAACATGGTTACCTTTATTTTCTATATTCCCTATCCTACTGTATGTAATTTTGTGTTGCTAAGGCAATCTGACTCTATATAAGCAAAATAATTTTTTTTGTAATTCCAAGATAATTTTCCATTTAAGATATACATCATAAGTAAAATACAAGAGAACGAAGGAAGGGTCTTTTGAGAATTTTGCATGTCCTAGTTACTTTATATCACTGCAGATGCATATGGGGAGAGTGCAATCTTTCTCCTTTCTCCACTACAGTTTTTGAATTTTTCTGATTGCATTCCACGCTTACAGTAAAATGTCATAAAATGTTATCTGGTTTTAGTTCTAATGAAACAATAATGGCAACACTATCAGGGCAAGAGAGGATGGGTAGCAAAGGACCACGGTGTTGTATTTTTTGACCCTCTGAAAAGTCAAACTTCAAAAGGAATTATAGTGTTATGAGAAAAACTGGAGCAATTGTAAATAAATATTGTCATTTTGAGTAACATCTAACTCTATGATTTAAAAAAAGTCTGTCATCTGTTGTGGAAGCTCACTCAGAAGGTGGAAATTGTGGCTAATCAATTTACGTTGCAGTCCTCCCACATTGCATGAGGCTTTCAATTTCATTTTGACTAAAACAAAAACTGAATTCTGGGAATTAGATTTTTATTTCTTGCATTAAAAAATATAAGCAAGTTAAACTTTAATGCACAAGAAAATAAATGAAAACATTAAAATTAAATTATTCAAATTTAATCTGTTCCTCAGTTTTACAGAGAACAGTAAATCTCATATTTGAGCATTGCTCTTCAGCCATTTGGGCAATGTAGTCTTTAAAACTGGAATAAAGACCCTGCACAAGGAGCTCTCTAGACAATTTGATCATCTGTCACTTTTCATTGTGTCACCCCATTATCTCAGAGTTTAAAGGGAAATGTGTAAAAAGAAGCTCAATGCCATGATTTTAAAAGTCATTGTTTATAAAATACTGATCTTTTCACTGAACTGCACTTCATTTTAATTGTCATGTAGCAAGGATAAAAACAAAGGCAGTCAGTTGTTATTTTGTGATATTAATTAGTCACACCAACTTTAGGACCACATTGCCCACAGAAGACTGTGCAAGCTATTTGTGACGATTTTTACAGCTCAGGAACTGCCATTAACTAATGTATTACAGTAGATAAAATGGTTTGTTATATTTAAAAAAAAAAAATAATATCCAAGATAAAGAATGTCTACTTGAAGCAGAAGTAGAAAAAGCCAACTAGTGTATTTTCAGACATGGATAGCAGCGTGATAGTCTTCACACTTGGAGTTAGATTTAAGAATAGATGTTGTAATGTTTCTGATTCAGAATGTGGCAAAGTCAGTGTAAATGCTGGTATTTATTTCTATATGTTTTTGCCACAGTACATAGGATAATTACTGACAGTAAGCAGTGTCATGCACTTCAACCGCTACTCATACACCTCTACCTTACTAGAGCTCTTACTAGAGCAATCACTCCTGTTCAGTACAGGATTCATTGTCCATACCATAGTGTAAATGATTTCTCAGACAGCTCAGTTACCTAAAGTACTTAGACTTTTACCAATTTGGTTTTGGGTTGCAGGTTTTTTTAACTTTGAGCTGAATCTTCTAAGTCCTCTGTAACATAACATAACATAACATAAAAATAAAAAAAAAAGTCAGAGAAAGCAGGTTGGGAATGCAATGTGCAGTATTTTCACAATATAAGAGTTAAGTGGGGTCATATGAGATTAGTAGGCAGGTTTATACAAAAAATATATATATATACACACATTAAGACCCAGCATTGAGCTTACTATAGTAATGGTAGTCTGTAACACTAGCCACCTATACAGTCTCTGAACTGAGGATTTAGGAATTTCATGCTTTCTGCACCCCACATTTGTTCTCTGTAGTGCCTATAAGCTTCATTATAAGCTATCCTATTGTGCATGGATGAGGGAGGTATGTGTGACAAGAAATAGAGGACATCAACAGCAGAAGTCAGGTTTTAAGAGATGGTTTTACACAACGCATGATGGAACAAAGAAACTCTGGCAAATAATTTTGTGGCTGTGAAAAGCTGATTTGAATTCAAGGGAAACCTGGACATGAACTCACCTAGTTCTTACAGGAAGAAACCCATTGAGAATTACTAAATAGACAAAACATAAGAGGCTCAAGAAATCTGAAAATTAATGGAGACTGCAGGTGTATTAGGCCAACATATATGCATATATTTGGCCTTTAAAATCTGTTTTTGGACACTTTTGGAAGCCAAGTGCTGGGCCCTTGGTTTGAACCAGTACAGCTTGTCCTTTCCTATCTTTTTCTTCTACAGAGACATTTACCACACAAGCAGAGGTACCACACTCAAGGAAAGGGAAAAATAAACTGAACAAGAAGTTTGGGACAGGATAATGATATTTCATTAACATGGTCTTCTTTTCTTTTTTTTTTTTTCCTATTTTTTCAGCTTTCTGGTAATTCTATTGTTAGAAGAATTACTTTCAAAAGTTCCTCTTTTGTTTAGCTGGAAGTGCTCAGTGCTTCAGGCCATATGTAGGGCACATCTAGCAATCAAAATATTTTTTTCCACTGAGCTTAAATAATGTGATTGACTCAGGAATCATGTCAAAACACTAATTTATGGATGCAACTCTAATATTACAGAATTTTCAGGTTTATTTCTGCAGAATCATACCATACAACTGTTCCTTCACTTTACAACAGGACATCTCCTGTTTTATAATCCTGTAAAAAGATTGTTTCGGTATGATTCCTTACTGTGCACTGGTCTGTCTGTATTTTTCCTAAAACCATTTGACCAAACCTAAGCAGGTCACTGGTGCTCCATCTCTCTAGTCTCTCTTAAAAGGAGGCAAAGAGCTGTTTTCCTGAGATGCCTATCTGGGACCTGCAGAATGAATGGCTCTCTGGAGGAGGCTGTTCTCTCCGTTGACTCTCCGTCCACTCTGCTGACTTGGCACAGCAAGCTCTGGTTAGGAGTTTACCTTTCAAGAAAAAAAAAATAGTGGAGATTGAGTCTTCTCCAGCTTGTCATTCAGTATTTTTATTTGAAGTCATTTTAGTATCATTGTCCAACTGATTTTATTTCAATATTACTAGGGTAATAACCTGATATGTATTCCTTCACAACAATTTCAGTACTAAGAATGGTATTGTGGAGCATGCTATCCTCTGAAATTAACACATGCCTTTTCCAGTTAGCCTTCAGGAAATGGAGAAAATCTCGGGGGCTAGCAATCAGGACAACCTGATTGTGTGGACAGATAATACATAGTACATGGAAATTGTTTTCAGCAGATCTGCTGGTTTCATCCACGACAGTGGACCAAAGAGGTCCCTAAGGCACTCTCAGGTGGCAAGGAGGACTGCATTAGAACAGGGTGATAAGTACCTGAGGTCTGCCAAGGGGCTTCCTTATATCTTATAAATCCTCTATGGTTATATCTTACTCTTTCGATTTTTATATATTTAATCTCAAGCACTGTGCTGTATTTCACATTATATAGCTGAAATACCTCTACCACAGAACAAGTTACCTATATAAACAATTAAGCAAGTAGCCAGGAGAACACATGTTATGTTATTACCTAATTGTTTCATTATCAGTATTTCTAAACTCTTAAATTACTATTACGTGTGATAGTGTCAAGTGATCTTCACAATATTGTTGTTGTTAATAAATAAAATTGCACAGAGAAGTTTATGCTTCACAAAGGAATAGAAGAGCTATTGTGTAAATGGACAAAACATGGTTTTCCACAGAATAATTTTTAAGTGTTACTGATGGTCAGTGAAATTTTAAAGGTACTGACAATAGCTTTGATTTGTATAAACAACAGTAATTTTCAGCCTGGTTAAATAAATGATTGGAGAATAGGCAAGATGCAGATGGGGAGCGATGTACAAAAGCTTAATTTACTGCAACATCCAAACATGTTTGTGGGACATTGATGAGTAAGCAATCAAGGCATAGACCATAATTAGCTATGTCCACTATAAAAGTTAGCAGGGGAAAAAAAGATTTAAAATCTGATTCCACAAGCCTGCATGACTTTCTTAGTATCAAAACCACCATTATTAAATGCACCTGCTTTAACAGTACTTGTGAGATGTCATTGTCAGTACACATTATACAAATAAGCATGACATGCAGAATTTAGCATTGGATTACAAATACCACAGGAAGCATAGCTGAGTGAATTTAGAAGCATGAGCACTGTAACATACACTATAATAATAACTTCATGCAACAAGAGCTTCAATTTCTTTTTTTTTTAAGAACTCATAGGAATGTCTTACTCATAGAGAAGCTGGAAGATTTTTCACTGTGCTGTGTTTCACTCTAATCCAGGTGAAAACACTCTGTATTAGCTGAAGCTCGCAGTAATAAAAATGTGTGATTTAGGCTAAGACTTTATGGGAAATGCTGAATGCTTGACACTCCATAAGCTGCTGTACGAGTTATGGGGGAACCTTGTAGGGAGCAGAAGAGGCAGTAGGAAATACTGAATATTGCCTAGCAGCTTTCTTTTGTTTTTGTTTGAATATATGTGGTCACAGGTCTCTCCACAAACAAGCTCCAAGTGCTCTCCAGAGTATTTTAGGCAGCTCTGCCTTTCCAAGAGCACCTGAGGCTGAAGAGGCTTCCGTCTGGAAATTCAGATTAATGCAGAATGACCTGGTGAGGTGCTCAGAGCTCTCGGCAAAAGTTGCATTACCGGCTTTTCTCCAGCTTTGCAAACTGAAGCCTTTCTTCATTCTGTTCACAACCTCTCTGCAAGAAAAGCGGCTTGCCTGTTTTCCTGGCTAGAGAATTGAGTTAACAGGGTCTGAATTTCCTTTCAGAAGCTCCGAGTGGCTGTGGCTGCTGCTGGATTCCTCTGGGAATTAAGAACACGTTGCAAGGCCTGATGAGCTGCTCTTGATTAGCTGCATCACAAGTGGTGAAGTGGTGACTGTTGTTTTTGCAGAATACATCTAAAACTTTACAGAATGTTCAAATTCATTGATCTGATGCATCACGTTAGATTGGATGATACATTGCAGTCATGCACTGGTCACGCTGCCAGAATAGGAATTAAATCAGAATCACCCATCTGAGGTGGGGAAAAAATGTTGTCAGTAGCAGCATCTGTATTTCTTTTCAATTCATGGAGAGATTTTGCTCAATAGCTGTAATCGACATCTTTGCACTTCTGTCTACCATGCCAAAAATTGTGGGATTTATCAGGCAGATAAGGGTATGCTGAGGTACATATTGATTTTATAATATAACTGTGTCACTTCCAAGACAAAAAAGGGCAGAATCTTTTAAAGATTTTACCAATGTAAAGTAACACAGGTGCCAGATTAATATTAAAAGTTAAGTCAGTCTTACAATAGAGAAATCCAATACAGCCTACCTACCTGTGACAAAAAATTCGTATTAAGATAATTAGTCCACCTTGAAACAGCAGCAACCTGTGTCATGTTGCCAGCATCCCGCTACAATTTTCTTGTGGATATCTCATCCTCTTCTAAGCATTTACCAAGTCCTTCCCCTCCTTCCAAGATGAATCATGAAGATCATGAACAGCCACTTGCTGAAAGGAGGGGGCAGATATTTCATATTAATAATAAGAGCCGCTGCATTATTTTGTGCAGGTACAACGTGTAGGGTATGGTATCTTGGAAGAAGTGCTCAAAGCATCCATGGCAGTGGAGTCATTTATTACTAATTGTTATGTATCACTGCAGCTAGCCAGCCTGCAAGGTTTCACTAATTTTGCATTTATACAATAACAAAGCAGCCAGATGCCAAGATTTAAAGTCAGCCATGATGCATACACTAAATATTCCATATTGATGTGCATATAACGCTTATATGTCAAAAGAGAGCAGAATTAATGGAACTAGAGAATTCTGAGCATTCAGACTTCAGCACAGGTAACTTGGGGAAAAAGATTTGATTTGGAGACAACCAGTTTAATGTAAACCAATTACGGCATGTTATATCACAACTGATTCTTCTTTTACAGTATCTAAGTTTGTTACCATAAACACCAAATGCAGTTATATATATTTAATCTTGGTTATGTTAACATGTTTCTAGTCTGTACTTCAGTGCAAGCAGGTGCTGTAATAATCAGATGTCTGCAGAAAGGTTTATGGCAATGAGCTTGTTATGAGTAACATGTTTCGAGCAATAAGTGAAAAATAGTAAATACCACTTTTTAAATACTTCCCTTTAAGAAGTAAACTTTTAGGTTTAATCCTCAGTGGGGGAAAAAAAAAAAAAACAAAACCACAGAGCTTACTTTTTAACATAATTAAGCAGATTTCAGTGTGCACAAATAGTTTTTACATTCCTACCTTTCGTTGGTAAAACTATTTTGGAAACAACTTATGGAACAAATAGACAGTCTGATGCTCCTAATTGTGCATATGTGGGAGCTAAACATTTATTTTGTGCCCAACCCTGGTGTTACAGCTGGTACAACAGCTCCCAGCTTTGTGTTGGACTGCAGTGGAACAAGACATGCAAGGCTGATCTGTGTGCTTTTGGGAACTGAGAGTGAGACGCGATGTATTCCCTTTTGGAGCCCATGAAAACTGCACTAATTTAAAATTACACCTGCAAAAGGCAGAAGGAGGTTCAAGTCTCACTGTTCCTCGCAGGAGCTTGTACATAAGAGATAAGTATAGTTGATATACATAGAGTTTTGAAGTGCTGCTGGCTTTAGCTGGCTATGGATGAAAGAATAATTCCTTAGGTTGTTCTGGCAACATATGTCAGCTGGGGTTGGACTGTGTACATAGCTATGAATCTTGTCTGCATTCATGAGAGACACCCTTAGAACAATTGGGGTAGAATTTGGTAGAGATAAAATTATCAGCATTTAGGGAGAGAAAAACATATGTTGTATGCCTTCTTATTGATCTGATTTTGTGTTTAGAAGATAAAAATATATATTGCAGAGCTCTAAATTAAGTCATACATAAAAGTATTGGCAAGTTCCATCTAATTTATTTTAGTTCAGCGCTTTCTTCTCAAAAAGGTTAGTTCCATATTTCTCCAGGATCATTACATTTCAACTGCTATATAGAAATAAACCTAATTTCTCTGAAATGCAGCCTGAGAAACTATGAGCACTATGAACAAATTAGATGCAATCTGTATGCAGTACATTTCTTACTGTTGTAGTAGTAAGTTTAAGATACACATAATATGAGTTATGTGTAACAATGCACTAGTCAACAGGTAAAATGCATTTTCAGTGCCTCGTAAAATTTTATAAAGTCTTTTTAGTCTTGTTTTGGCCTAAATTATTTTTGTTTATTTTTTAGAGAAGTCAGAATGGATTGGATAATAAGAGTAAGTGCATGTAAACAGGTGCAGAAAACAATGATAAAAGAAGGATATTCCTACAATATTCCAAAATTTTTGAGGAAGCACAGATGTGTATAACAAAGAATGTGTCATTTGCATGCATCAGGGAGAATGTAGCTGAGGCAAGGTTTGCAGAGGAAATAGATGTTCTTTATGTATCAAACTTATACATTTGCTCTCATTAACAGGAACATCACATTCTTAATTTTGTCAATTATGTCCCCTACTTCCAGGGAATGCAGAGCCATTTCTGCTTGTAGCTAATTGGCCAGCACAGGACTAACTGAATCCTGATGCTCTTAGATTTTCTCTGAAGGACTTCCACAGGCCAAAAATGAAACAATTTGAGAAAATGGGAAAATGGAGCTGCACCGACAGGTGATTGTTGGTTTCTAGTGATACTGAACCATAAACTCATAGAATAGTTTGAACTTGTCACGTATGGCGTCAGCTGCCTGCTCGCTACATGTGCTGTCACTGTGGGTGCTCAGGGGTAGAAGCTGTCATCACAAATGCTCTCCAGAAGGTGCTTTCTGCCATAAATCTCTAAGGCTCAATTATTTATCCCACTATTGGCAAATATTGGAACATGAAAAGGGCTTGTGCCTGTGCAAAGTGTTTATTCCTGTGTGATTTCATGTTTTGTTTAGAACAAGCACCAACAGCTATTTTAAACTTTCTAAAAGCTGCTGCATTTTTTTCCTTATAGTGTATGGCTATGGCATCCAGAGTCTCCAGAAGGAAACATTAAACATAGACTAAATAAAAACGATGTAAATATGTGTTTCAAATATTTCATGTGGCTTTCATCAAAAATTTTAGGGACTTAATATTATCCAATATCCCCATTGTTGGCACCATGGTGAAAATGAAACCTCCTCAAGCTGTTAGCTACAACTGCCCCAGTTACAACAGCCACACAATACTGCGGAATTTTATTGACATTTTTTCATTAGATCACCTATGTTATATCTCCTGTTCTTTGATTTTCTCTGCTTCAAGAAATTCACTTTTTCTATGTTTCAAGAAATTCACTTTTTCTACTTGCTTTCAGCAATGTTTTTCTTTTTTAAATTTCTGCTTCTTCCATGTGTGCTTACACTTAATCACAGTTGAATTTACCATAAATAAATAAATACATATATCCCTGGCACAGGGATACACAGTGCTATGGTAAGAGTTAGCCTCAGGGGACAAATAAGTCGAAATTCAGAATGTTGATGAAAAATTGAATTAAGGCGGATGTCTAGAAGTATGCTGTGTAACCCAAATAGTAACTTCACAGATCAGGAAATGTGAAAACCTTTAAGCAAAAATACAGTATATTTTGAATGTATAAAACTGTGTATGTAATTTTATATACATGTGTGAATATATATATATGAATATTTCTGTAGTGGAAGAACACTCTTTGGCTGCAAAGGACTTTCAGCATACAAAAGAGAACTGGGTGAATGCATGTAGATACACTGAAAGAGTTGCCATATTAAAAAACAAAGTAATCTTTCAAACTTTGTACAGAATTTCTTTTAGAGTTTTCAATAAGCCTTGCATGAGTCATTTGTGTAGCGTCAGGAATGAATCACATTCCTTTCTGCCACACGCGCCTATGATGTTTTGCTATGCTCTGCTGAGCTACAGCCAGCAAAAGAGTCTCCACAGGCTGCTCCTTCCACCTGCTGTCAAGAGCTGGTGCCATCTTTCAACATTTCAAATAAAAGCTCTTTCTAAATCCTGCCAGGGTAAAGATTCTGATTGGCTCCTGAGCAATCAAAATGCAGCCAGACTTCTGCTTGCAGATAATTTCACTACCATCTCCGTCAATGAGGCTTTTACGAACTATATGAAGTCCCAAGAAAATGGAAAGGATTGTGTGGGGGGTTTTTGTTTGCTTTCTAAATGGCTGCTGCCGTTTAGAGCGTCATTTGGAAAGCAAAATAAAACTGTTTTTCTTTCAGGTTCTCTTTTGCAGTTGAATGTGTAATCAAAAACAGAAGTAAAGAAATACAGAGAATGTAACTTTAAAAGCCCAAACATTCTGCTCTTGTTTAGCCTCTGACCTTATGCTCCTGTGGACCAGCACAATTGCAGACATCTATACCAAATATCTCTTTCAAACCAAAGTACAAAATAGGCTGTCATCATAGGATCATCATCTCAAACTCAGAAATAAAATACTGAACGGAGCAGATAATATCAGGATTGGTACACCCTGATTACAATAGTAATTCTGGAAATACTAGGAATTAATATATTGGCTTTTTTCTTGTCATTATTAGTTTAGGAATTATTTGCTTCACCCACACTACTACAAGCAAAACCACTGCTGTCAACAAAGTACCCCCTTTATACTAAAACAATCATTACTTTTTGTAGTGGACACTTTCTCTTTTTTCCCAGTCTTCCCTGTTGCTCTTGTTCAGGACAGAGTACGGACCATTTACCATGGTGCGTCACAAAGGACCTTGAAATCAGTGTTTCTGTGAATGCCCTTGCCCTCTGTTCAGCAAGGTCCTTCTAAGATCAAAAGCATGTGTAGGACAAGCTTCATCTGCCTCGTCTGTGTCCTTGGAGTTTAAAAGGGCTGAAATACCTAACCTAAATAGTCTTGGGGGATGATCTGTAGTTTTGGGGTTGAGATGTCTGACCTGTGATATAAGAAGGTCAAGTTCACTGAGCGAATAATTTCTTGTGAACTCAGGATCTCTAACACCTGTACCTGTGCGCAGTCCCTGAAGCCAAGGTTTTCATTTAAGTTTATGGGGATAAGTCCACTAGTACACATAAAGGAGGTTAATCACACCCTTTTTTCTGGGTTTTCTGGGGCTAAGATAAGACACTGTTTAATCCCAACTGAAATGCAATGCTGTCCTCACTCCGAGCAGAATATTCTCACACAGTTCCCCAAAGCCTTTAAATCTGGTCAGTTTAACACGACATTTGGGAAAAACAGAACAGTTACATCCACTGTAGGTGTAACCTTAGGAGTGCCTTTTAAACCTCACCTTGACAAGACCTTCTTGTAAATACATTCTGGGAATCAGTCAGTGAGAAAAAAATACTTCAGATGCTGTTACTCTAAAAAATATAAACTTTCTGTTACTTCCTGTTTTTTAAAAAATATTTTTTCTGTGAGAAAAAATAAGTTTTTTAGCATTGGATACCATAGAAAATTTTAAAATTATGTTATTTCACTGAATGATCTGATATAAGCACAATAATCTGTTGCAAGTCAGTACACAAATTACTTCTGATTTGCATTAAGGTAGTAGAGGCATATTTTCTGCTGCCTGCAGAACAAATAGTTAGGAAACAGTCCACTCCATGGAACCGCAATGCATGAGTGAGAAACATTGACTTACAGTCAGTGGAGAAAATCTGTAAACTGCATAACAGTAATTTTTTAACTTGATTTCTTGATAGAAAACTCTACAGAGCATACAGTCTGCTGCAGCGACAAGAGTAAGATCTTTTTATTTCTAACTGCCAGCTTTACTTTCTAGTACAAGTTAATTTACATGGAGACACGTTTTTAACTAAACTTTTTCCTGGTAGATGCAATTGGTAGGTGTTCATTTCTCTAATTTATACATTTAAAATTATTTTTTAACTACTGAAGTATGAACGTGGATGTGTCACAACATCTCCCACATGTTTGAAGTTGACTGAAAAATTCTGGTTTTGCCAAGCCTTCCACAAAGGTGCAGATTCTTTGACTGTAAGCACGGGGTTTTAATAAATTAAGCTTATAGCAATCCGACAGAGCAAAGGCTGCAGGAGGCATTTAAGAAATTAATCTTTGAGAAGAGAACACTGGAAACACAAGGTAAAAACAAAAAAAGCAAGAAATATATGATGTATCTACAAGGAAAACACACCGACCAGAGCTGAAAACATGTTCTTTTGAGAATTCTTAATGTTGTGAATTCAGACTTCTCTGTGTGTTGGTGCACAAAACTTTATAAGTTAAGATTTTGACTTCATCAATAATTGATCATCTATCTTTCTGCTGGTTTATGGCAGAGCAGACTTCACCCTCTGTGCTATGTGTGCAGCTCTTTGTTAACTATAACAGACAATAATAGAGGTTGTGTGGATATGTGCAAATGTAAAACTTCACAAATATTCTGCTTCAGGTCTTACTTTAGTTGGGATCCAGCCTTGTTTATTGTAGAAAACAGTAATGTTTTTGAGACCACTGTATTTGCTTTTCCAGCCATAGCTATACATTCCTTTTTTACTATCTTTGGTTCAAAAATGAGTCCTATTTTTTTTCCAAAATGTTAGCTGCAATTAGTTGTAGCCAAAGTACTCCTAGGGAATTTTGGCACTCTTTGTATATTGAAAAATGACTCAAATGTTTTTACTAACCTGCTCAGTGTGAACATGAAATAACATTTGTTGTCATCTAAAACTTTAACATGTTAAGCATAGAAGGCAATAATCCTTATGTCTGGAACATATGTATAGTTATTTATACTGGAAATGCTGGCAATATTAATAGTTTTAACATATCTACAACATGACTTGAGTGTCATCTCAGAGATATGGACATTAACAATCATTAAGTTCATTCTGTTTATTTCAGGAGAGGTTAGAGAGGCTTTATGTGTAGGAACCTACTCTAGGGTGTGTTTAAGTTGTACAGAACATGCACGTGTGCTTAGTTTGTTTTCTGCAGGGGAAGTACTGCAGAGCATAATGAAGAATCAGTTGGAGGTGAGTGACAGAGAAGGGTAAAAAAGACTGAACAGGCTCAGAAAATCTGTGTGTCCCTTGCCAGAAGGTCCATTTCACCCAGTTTGACCCTTAAATGGTGTAAGTTCTGGTTACTGCATGGCCATTGGTGGCCTATGAGGGTCTCAAAAGAAGGTCTCTAGCTGCAGATCCCTTTCTATAATCCTGGAGATGTTTTGTCCAGTGTTCTTTGTGGGGAGTCAACAGTTTTTAAATTGTTTCAAGCCTCAGTCTGCTAGATCCTAGGTTTCTTAGCCTTATAAAAAAAATTTGTAAACCCTGTTTTAGTACTGGATGAGGGGCTGAGATAGATAAATATACAAGCCAACCTTCTGCATTATGTTCTTTTTACATTCTCATGTGTGTTAGGGTGCAAAAGTGGGAGTGTGTTAATTTTATAAATCTGCAGAAAAATAGTAGTAGTAGTATTCTGGGCTAATTTTAGCTGTAGGGGCCAGTCACCTACAGTCTGTCATTTTTGCAAGGAATATGGTCTATTGAGGCGTAAGGAGAGATGCTTAATTCCAAAATAGATGTAACTTCAAACCCCAAGCTCCACAGCCTCAGACTTCCAGTTTTCTGTGTTATTTTCTTTTTCAAGCTGAGCGGAGTATAGATAAGCTTAGGAAATTATTTGTTTGCATTGATTTACACTGTTGCCTATGCACCAAAGCATAAGTACCTCTTTGATTAATTATTTAATAGTGCAAAGGATGGAATAGATGTCAATTTAAAAAAAAATCTTTGAACAATGGAAATGCTCTTTCCAATTTTAAGAAAAGAAATGGAAAACATTCCTTGTGAAAAAATCATCATTTTATCTTTTGCTATTAGGTTAACTTTGAAATATTTTGGAGTTCATATTTTTATTTTTATACTTGTCCTTATGAAAACTAAATATCTTGATGGATAGATTTGAACTTCTTCAATAGAAATTAATATCACTATTAGAATGGTGAAACTTTTAATTTTATGAAAAATATCCTTCAAATTTAGAGACAAATCAATTATGAATCACTTCCAAAAACTGAATCTCTGATTCCAGGTCAGCTTTACTTAATATTTAATTTAATATAGTGTAGTTTGAATTAACTGCTACCGCATCTGTAGATTCCAGTTTAAAATCTGGGTTCGACCTATTTGGAAGCTCATTTAATCCAAGTTTCTTGATTAAAATTCCTACGATATTTCCCAGTTTTTGTGGAACTTTCATCATAAAAGCTCTAGAATGCAATATATGCTAAAGATGATAAAAGTTGTTCAGTTATTACTTTTATCTGAAACACAGAAATCCATTCTCATGACCCTTCTTTTCTTTACCCAGATCAGAAACTGAATCTGGGCCAGGAAGGCCTAATGGCCAAGATACTGATCAACTGCTTCAAATGCACACTTTTTCATCGCATATCTCTCAGGATGTTGTTTTTCTTTTTTCCATTTCTGGAAGTAAAAATTATTTGTTTGTTTGTTTTTTTAAACTTTGGGGGAACAGGAAAATATTTTCCTGTATAACTCCAGTCTTGGTCAACACTTTCAGCAAAGCGTTAATCCCTTAAGTCAGTCATGCCTTGCGCTTTCACACACTCCACAGTCAGTGCAGAGAGCCGATAAGTGTTACAGGGTGTTTTGAAAGACAAGAAAATGTCTGTGTCAGATCAAAGGCAGAACCAAGTCCCAGGGTTGAATGTGACCTGCCAGCAGCCTAGACTTGTTTTGACCAGCGTTCTATTTACAAAGCTCTATAATAGGGGCTTCAGGGTGTCCTTTTGACTATTAACAGATAATCTTTCTTATGTCCTGGAGAATGAAGATTAATAGACCTTTTAATTGTATTCACACCAGTACATTGCAAGATTATTACCTTAAAAGTGCCAAGCCATTTAGTCGAAAAGGAAAAAGAAACTTCATTTCTTCTGTAAACCTGGAAAAACACTTCTCTAGCTTGAAAAGCTAAAGCCAGTTCTTATGTTGTAGTGCACCAGTTTTGGGTTTTTTTATTTCTGCTGGTCACTAGCAGTGTATCACCGGAAACAAAAGCCTGTCCTATCATTTCTGGGGGAGAACATAAAAGAAAAAAAAAAAAGAAAAAAAAAAAAAGAAAACAAAAAAAAACCATAGGTGCTTACTGGTAGTACAATTTTGACAATTTTAGTTTACAGCTACAGCAGCATGTCTGTATCAAATAGGTTATGCATAATAATCCTGGCTCACAGATAGGCAAAGTCATTTTTAAAAAGAATGGCTGAATGATGCTGTCTTGGCTGTGTTTGTTATGAAAGTAAGAATCATGCACTCAGAGCTTTTAAATATAAGGAGGAACTCTTTCAGCCTAAACCCCACTTATCTTCTAGGCAGATTTAACTCCACTTAGAGGCAGGTTTTTGTTAGTATTTCAACAGTCCAGTAGTTATATTAATTATTAATCACTTTGCATATCTTCTGTGCAAGCTTATCTTCAGTTTACTGTTGATCTGCTCATAGATTCTTGGGACATTTTTATGTAGTGCAGAAAATATTAGCGACATTATTAAATACCTGAGAAAAACCCACCAGGTGAATAATGAACTTACATATTACTACCATTGTTTTTCATTTTAAAAATAAAATGAGCTGCTCATGCATAGGTGAGTCCATTTATGACCCCAACATTTTTACAAAGATATATATCAGTCCTCCAGTAAAAGGTGTCACATCATCTTTCCTACTGAAAACCCAGCAGAATTTGCGGTAATTCATTTGTAGGCAGGGGTTTTGCTTTCCCAGGCATTGCATCACCTGCCTTTGATTTCAGTTTAAAACCCATAATGCACGGAAAACCTAAAACAAATGAAATTTGAGATACCTAGATTTCTCCTGACTGCAGTTCAAAAGCTGACATTGTTTCAAAGTGTTGGTATAAAGTACTAACTTCCTCAGTCTCTACATTTCTGGTTATCAATTGTCAGTCTGAAATTTACAGTTGAATAGACCACATTTCCTCTGCTTGCTATCCAAGTTTTTTCCTATCTGTGTTTGCCAGTATTTTTGCTGCTATTTTACTCACTCAGTATTCCCTGCAATGGTCCTTAATCAGAAAACAAAGGAATCCGCCCTAGGACAGAGCCCACAGCACTGGCATGCAGGAAATCTTACTGATAAGTGTGCTTATCAACTTGAGATACATTTTAGTAAACTAAGGAGAGGTAGCAGAACTCCTTTCTTGCTCTTCTTGCAATCTAAAGAAAGTGGAGCATGGCTGTCTAGCGTCTCAGGATGATCTGTTCCTTGTTCATAGATCAGAGGAAAGACAAGCAGAAATGGAAATGGTTGACATTTTTCATAATTTTTTTTCCTTTGGTATTTTCTGTGTTTTATTTACACCTTTAGTCATAGTCAAGAACTTTTGATCAAAAGTTATTGGCATCATTATTGTTAGCACAGCAATAGCTGCTTTAAATTATATCTTCCAGAAATTGTACTCCTGAAAGCTGCTTCTTATTATCATCCAGTTTTATGCAATTTTTTCTTTTAAAACCGTGTACCGTTATGTAAAGAACTGAATGTAAATGAATTTTTTTTGCCCATTTCCATATCTATTTCCAGCCATAACTAGGTGCCAGGATCAGCAGACTGTACTGCACAGTCACTGCTCGCAGTAGGGTTCATCTGAAGACCTTGACAGAAAGGTAGCATAATACGCCATCAGTGTTGTATTGTCAGCTACTCATGATCATGTTCTTTTTTTTCCTTTTTTTTTTAATGGTAAAGTATTATTTTGTGCTTGGCTTTCCCACAAGAACTCCAGCTGATTGATCTAGCACAGAATGGCATTACAGATTCTATCAACTCTTGAAGAGAACTAATGCAGCTCAAAAGCTTCTTGTAACTCCACCAGTGTCTAATCCTGCTTAATCACTGGTAATTTAATGGACTATTTTTAAATCTCTTGCCATCATCAAGGACTGATAAGTTTTGAATGTTCCATAGCAGATAGAGAGACTATTACTGTTTCATTAATAGTTTCTTGACTGTTGGTGACCAGTGCAATCAAGGATGTCATCTCAACAAAAATTCTCAAAACACATTTACAGTAAAAATGATCTTGTTGTTAGGAGAAAAGGTTATAGATTTAATATTAATGATGTTATCATTTTGAAATACTAGATTTTATTTTACTTCAGACTACATTCAGAGCTGGACATAACGGGCACTGCTGTTTCCCATGAATACTCCCTGATAAGTTGTGGGAGTCACTGGCACCCACAGAAGTCATTCCAGTTTCCAGGATTAGTATGAAAACATTATTATCTTGTGTGTGCTGCAGGCAGGATTTACTAGTGTGCCCACACAACCACAGAAATCAACTGCCTTGAGTCCCCTAGGAAATGGGTAGCAACTCCCTTTGGTGCTTTGAAAATCCAGATCCTAAGGCCTTTTTTTTTATTTTTTAAACATTTTAGGTTTGAGATAGCAATAAAATGAGATTAGTCATGGTTTAGAAAAGTGTGGTTATTAAAAGTTTCTCTGTAAAAAAGAGATGCTGCTCTTAAAATGGCTGTGCAGTTGATCATATAAATCTGAGATATCTGAATTTTTAATTAAAACGCTGAAAAAATTCTGTAGCAATTCAAGTGTTTTTTTTCTCTTTTTTGTATTATATCTGTGTAGCTGTGATTACTAAGTACCTCAATTAATAAATAAATTAATGAAGGATTCACACAGTCTGCACTACTTCAGAAGCAGCTGTTCCTTAAGAAGTTGCTCATGGAAATGGAGTGTGTACTTCACTTCAAAAATTTCAGAATAATGGCCTGAGATATATTTTTAACAGTCCATGGAGATTTCAAGCAACTGGCCTCAAACCCCAGTTTCTCACTTTTAAATTGTACTGGGGACAGGTGACGGTACGTGGTACTCTTTCTAACTTGTTTCTTCTATGCAGTTGCTGCAGTCGTAAAGCAATTCAGAGGAAATGCACCCTTTAAGAAAAGGCAAATAAGAGTAAATAAGAAAATAAGAGTCATATTTATTAGCTTAGAGGACAACAGGCATTAAAAACAGGGTGGCACAATGTTAAAATAATCTTGAAGGTCTACACATAAATTGAAACAGAAGCAAGCAAAAAAATCCCACATTTTTAAAGAAAAATAATGGCACTCTAATCTTATTTCATCTGAAAACAACCCATTCTGCCTGGGTTAATAAGTTTAATTTTAAACATATGCTAGCAAATACAGGCCCAATTAAATGTAAATATGATTTATTTTATTCTATTTTATTTAGAAAGAGTGAAAATCCTTGATAGTGGAATACTGAATGAAACACTTTGAAATGCTTACCAAATTATTATGGCTTCTTCTATAGCATTCCCTTCTGTCTCATAACTTATTTTCTTACTGTAATTTTTTCAGTATTAATAAATATTCACTCTAATAGTGTATATTTAAGTGACTATACTAAAAACACTCTGCTACTTAGGAAGCTGCAATGGAAATTAGATTTCTCTACCAAGAGTGTAGAGTTGCTTGTTTGGTTTTTTTTGCTTCAAGGTTTTTATATGCAATTAGGTATGATGGATTACAGTTTGAGTGTTTGTTGGTTTTTTTTCTTTATATGAACCTTTGGAAAATAGCCTGAAATGCTAAGCTTCATAGCTTACAAACAAGAAATGCTGCTGAAATGTTATTAGGAACATATTGATGTTGCACATCTGCAGCAAGTGTACTGTACCATCACCAATTTTCCTTGTATCTCCAGTGTTTGGCCATGGAGGAAAATGCTAAGTCCCATACATCTGATGCAATAATATAAGGAGAGCTGCAGTTCTGCCTTTGTGCTGTAAACTCTACAAGCCTGTCCCTCCTTTCCTCAGGCTTGGTGGCAGATAACAACTGAGTACCAGTCTTCCCTGGAAAAATCATGGGAATCATTATGTCTTTCATGAAGAGTAAATAACCGGCTCAAGACAGCTTAAGTGCATTAGACTGCCTTGGCGGCATTCAGGTGCCCAACCACAAGTCTCTAACATTACCTTGTGAGTCTCTAACATTACCCCACACTCCCCAAAATATCTGAACCCTCCTTGCAAGATCAGCATATGTGATAGGCAGATCTTCACCATGGTGAAGTGGCAGCTGGAGGACATGCAGGCCTTCTTTTTTTTGGTCTTTCAAAGGTAGATGCTATCCTCACCTTGGCAATGTTTCTATCTTATTCTCACATGTTTGATCCAGGTTTCTTTCTTTTTGATCTCTGTTGTTTTTAGTGCAAGCGACTCTTTTATTTGTCCAATAGAGTGGGATTACCCAGAAATTAATCGGCGTTCTCTCACAACAAGTGATAAAAATAGTCCACACACACACAAAAAAAAGAAACACAAAGGAAAATAAAAGAAAACCTGGCAGAAAAATAGCCAAAAAAGGTGGGCACAGGGTTAGCTGTACTGGGAGATGAATAGGACAGGACAGAACAGAACAGAACAGGACAGGACAGAACAGAATAGAATAGAATAGAATAGAATAGAATAGAATAGAATAGAATAGAATAGAATAGAATAGAATAGAATAGAATAGAATAGATTCCCGTTGGAAGGGCCCTAAAATAATCACCCAGTCCCACTGTCTAACCAATTCAGGGCTGGCCAAGTTAAGCATGTTATTCAGGGCACTGTCCAAATGCCTCTTAAACACTGACAGGTTTGGGGCATCAACCACCTCTCTAGGAAGCCTGTTCCAGTCTTTGACCATCTTCTCAGTAATGAAATGCTTCCAAATGTCTGGTTCAAACCTCCCCTGGTGCAGCTTTGAACCATTTCCATGTCAGCAATCACTGGATCTCAGATAGAAGAGATCAGCATCCAGCATCTTCCTCTCCACATCTCAGGAAGCCATAGAGAGCAACGGGTTTGCCCCTCAGCCTTCTTTCCTCCAAACTAGACAGGCCATGTTTATATAATTCTGTGTGTGTGTGTGTGTGTGTGTGTGTGTGCGCGCGCGCATGTATATATATATTTACAGAGCATCTATATATACAGGAGGGGACTTAAAATGAACACTTAAGTAATTATTAAAAAGCATCAATGAAGTAACATTGATGTTTGGCATTCATGCAATCTTCCACTCTGTGTTGTTTCTTTGCATCTTTGAATTGAAACTGGGATTGTATGCCCTGAGATGAAGAGATGATGGTCAAGTGAGCCACTTTACCATTATCTTCATTGCAAATCAGGACCTGGTGCCCCCTGGATTCTGAGGTTCTTTCTTATTTAACATTACCACGTAGATAAGGAGTGTATTATTTTTAAAGACTGTCTCCACTTTTTATGCTTTCATTCACATGATGGAGTGTCTTTGCAGAGCATGAAACAGATTCCTTTCAGATGAAATTAAGCCAAAAAACATGCTTCAAAAATTGATCCAGACTAGCTGGAAGTAAAAACCCTGCAGCACACACTGTGTAGACCATCCTCTTCTTCATATCAGCTGCTTTGCTGGACAGATCTGTGCCCAATGCACTGTGTTGCTTGTGAGTGTAAACGCAGCCTATCTGTGCTTATTGGTTTCCCAGTCTCCAGTGCGTTGGGCAGTTTGGGTGGTTTTTGCTAGGTGTTAGAGACTCACAGAACAGTTGATGTTTGAAGAGACCTCTGAGTGTCATCTGGTCCAACTCCCACCATCAAGCAAGGCCACCCAGATCCGGTTGCCTTGCAGGGCCACCTAGATCCATCTTTCCTGTTAATGTCTGAGGTGCTAGAGACTTAAGCAATTTGTACCTTCTTCAGGCTCGTCTTCTTGTAAGCTGGAATCGCAGCATATATTTCTGTTCCTGGAGAGACTACTTGAGCTGTTTGGTCACTAGCTTCCGTGTGTGATCTCAGGAAAGCTACCCACTTCTTCTCCTGAGTCTTGTCCACACCTGGCTTATGATTCATGTGCTGTCCTGCCTCCTTAATAGTCCCAGCAAATGCCTGGAACCAAATTTGTTTCCACCAAGCGTATAGAAGAGGGAAAAGGTGTGTTGGGAGTGGGGAGGGGATGTTCAGAAAGTTACGGTTGATATTTCATGGCACATCTACTTCACTTGTACCAAGCTTCCTGACATAACAGAGACCCAATTCAGTAAGCTGTGGTAGGCAATGCATCAGCATGAGGACCGTCTTGAGTCCAGAGATGGTATATCTGTCCTCAAGCACACCACATGCAAATGCAGTTGTGTTGCTTACAGCTCCAAACTGCTTTATGGGCAGCTGTCCCAAAGGTCTCGTCACTATGTTCCTGCTCCAGGGAGAAGTGAATGTTGCCAGGTGGAAGGTCTCTGCAACTATAAGTTGTAGTTCTCAAGGAGTTCAGGTGTAAAGTTGGCTATATGAAGACTGGTCACATCTGTATAGTCAGAAGCTGAGAACTGACGTTTATTAGCTTTGTACAACTCAGAGCATGCATGTCACTGTTTTCTACTGATCAAGAAGACCTACTGACAGTACAAGTACTAGTCACTCCACGTTTAGCTGCACGTTGACACGCAGTTCATGCTGCAAATGCACGCAGTGGTTCATTTAAAATGTTTCCTATTCAGGTGGATTTATCGCTGTGCTTTTCTTAAATTAATTCTCCTCTAAATCACAATGAATCGTCTTATCATCTGAAGTAAGGTGGGAAACAGATAAGTACAAAGGGAGTAGCTATTGCCCAGGAGGGTTCTTTCAGACACAAGATGTTAAACTGCTTTTTGATCAGCTGCCTGTAGAAGTGTACATTAAACTGTAAACCGTGGTTCTTCTTGTAACCAGATAATGATCCTATCAGGCACAGACTAATTGCCTCTACCCTGTTCTAAATTCTGCTGTATTGAAAAAGTCACATTCTGATCCTGTTAAGCACATTCAGCTTTGAAGAGTACGTAGTGGCTGTGTGTTAATTCAGCTTCTCTCCCTGGTAATTTGTTTGACTGCCTGTTACTTGCAATCTGTACTAACTGAATAAATGTGTTCTGCCTCCTGATAGGAAGTTATGACATGCATTTTAAGCTATTTTAATGCAGATGTTTTGCCTAGAATTTGGAGTAAATTCTTCTCACCTTTCTACTCTGAAGCACTTTCAATAGGAAGAATGAAAAGCAAGGGTGTTAACCCTTTGCAAAAGGTAATAACACAACTGAGTAAAAGCTGTATTTTTTTAATGCTAGGTTAATAGCAATCTTTATTGCCTGAAGGCTTCTCATCAGTTTATGAATAAATAAATAAATAAGAGACTATAGTATGAGAAGGAGATGCTGCTACTATATCCTTTTATTCTTTTCCTCCATCCCCAGCAATATATATTGTCTGTATTGTCAAGACCTAGAACACGGTCTGCCTATTCATTACATCTTTATTTTTCAGGTTTTCTTAAATATAATACACACACAAACACATACAAACATATTCTACATAGTGCTATATAAGTTTTTCAAAAAAGACCGAACATATGCCAAACTACCTTTCAGCTTCCCACATCATTTTTCTGAACAAGAGTACAAGGCCGCTGGATATGTCCTATAAGCACAAAGCAATTGTTACTAGGACATTTTTATTAACACTGGATCTGTGTGATAATAAAGATTTATTGTGATTTTACCTTTGAAATCCCCTGAATCTTAATGAGAATTTTTTCTCCCTGTTCTGAATTTCAGTGAGAAATACTCTGAGCATCATGGCCATGTTAAATATTTGTGAAATCCTATTAAATTACTTGCAACATTTTAAAAATAAACAACATTTTATGGAGGCATTTTTCAAGCTAACAGAAGAGACATTTAGTGTAAGAAGCATTCTCTGCTAAAAAGAGGCTAGTTACACTTAGAAAATTTTAATGTCAAAATTATTAATAAGGAGAATCTAAAAGTTGACTCATAAGTGTTTAGTTCAAATGCTGCCTGAAGGTGTGGACCAATTAATGATACCTTATGAAATCAGCTTTTTTGAAAAACTGACAAAACATTTAAACTCCAGAATACTTGGAAGCAAGGTCTGGAGACCTGATGTTTATTATTTCATGAGAGACTTATACTAATTAGCAAGTGCTCAATTCCCAGAGGCCCACTTAGGCTATGGAAGCAAGCCCCCCTGCACTCCTTACAGAAGAAAAAAGTCCCTTCAAGCAGTCCAGAAGAACATCCAAAGCTGACGTCTGCTCTGAGTGATCATTGATTGAGTTCCTCTCTCTCTCTTTATTGACCAAAGAAAAAACAAAAAGAATTTCGCCTCCCAAGGATACTTTCCTTGGATTCTGGGGTGCACCTCTGAGCAACGTGTCTGCAATTGGATGGCAATGAATCAGTTCATTCTGATAGAACCAAAACTCTTAGTTCATCTGCAGACAATGCCATTTCCCACTCACGGCCATAGTGTCTCAGTATCAAAGCTTTTAAGTCATTCCTTTTCTTAAAAGGATTTGCTACTCATTGTTTGCTACCTGTCTTCAAATATTGGAACAAGCATCTCCAGTTTTCCTTATCTGATTTCTCTACACTTATTTTTCCTCTTCCTTTCTTATAAATATACTCTTACACTTTTCTATGTTTTCTTCTTTATAGGGTCCAAACTGTAGTGTCCATCTTTCAAAGGCATCAGCTTAGGCTAGCTGATTTCTTATGCTTGTTTATTTTTCCTCCTCTTCTCATGATTAATTTTTTATGCTTTGCATCACATGTGTTCTTCTGTCTTGCCCCACATTCCAGTCAAAATCTTGTCTGCTCAAGGATCCTCAGCTTCCCGAAATCGCAAGACTGGATCTTCAGCATTTTATCAGTCAAAGACTCTTTATTTCTTCACTTTCTTTTTCTATTTTTTTTTTTGCTGTAAAAGTATATAGCTCATTTTCTCATGGAGTTCAGCACTGCTCTCATTTTAATAGTAATATTTTTACTATTAGTCTCTCTTGCCTGATTTAACGGACAATGTTAAAAATGCCAACTGCTTCACAGCCATTTATTGTTTGAAATAAATCTAACTTTTTTCTTTTTTTTTTTTTTACTGGCTTGCTGCATTGCTGGAACCCTCGGTTTTACCCTCACGTTTCAAGAAAATGTCAGTTTTCCTAGGGATTTAAACTCCTCCATTTTTCCTCTAAAAATGCCTTATTAGGTCAATTTACTTCTGTTATTTTATACTGTTCCTTGATCATTTTAATCCAAGGCATCTGGCCCAAATCTATTATATTCAGTGTTAGGTTCTGGTTCAAAAGACTGCTCACAGATGTGCTGACCTGTGTAAAAGCCACTTGAAAGCCCAGATTTTTATTAGGCTGTAAGATTCTTGTGTTGCATTTTTTAAAGTCTTGTGCTCAGATTATAAAATAAAGAACTCCAAAAAATCAAGGAATGAAAAAGTCAGAACTTTAGTGGCAGAAAAAGAAATAAAGGCTTAAAGAAAGAAAAGTTCAGCAGGAAAAGAAGTGTGATAGCAAATGTTTTAAAAGCCTTAGTAAAGCACAGACTCTGTTACTGCAAAGGAAATGGAAAGGCACTTGGGGAATCAACCTCTGGCATATTGTATTCTGATTATTAGGGGCACATGGGAACACTTTTTGGCTATAAATTGTTTGCAGTGGAGACTGCCCTTTTGTTGGGACCGTGTGTGGCACCTAGCACCATGGGAAATGGTGTGAGATTAACCCTTTTGAGCCACTAGGTGGTGTAAACAACAAGTAACAAACAGAATACAGCAGTAAATTGACCTGGAGGTTGGAGAAGGAAAGTTACTGTCTATGGTGTCGTCATGTGGTGGGCACCACAAAGCAGTGCAAAGCCTCGTCTGAGACTGGGTGCTCTCCCATCATGCTAAGGGGTTTCTTAACATCCCTGGGTTTTCCTGCCTGTATCCAAGAACTGTCTGCGAACATGTGACATGGTGCATCACTTTGCTTTGGTGTGGTTTGAAGTCAGATTGCAAACAGAAACTGTTCTAATTATATTCTCCTGTGTTTTGCTTTATTTCTGTTTTGTTTTGTTTAGGTTGATCTGCTTGCCCCTACGAAAATCACTGGCATAATTACCCAAGGAGCTAAAGATTTTGGTCACGTCCAGTTTGTGGGGTCCTACAAGCTTGCTTACAGTAATGATGGGGAGCACTGGATCATATACCAAGATGAAAAACAAAAGAAGGATAAGGTAAAGCAAAGAGAAAATTGATATATCAGTTGCATTTACACAGGACTACATCTGTAGTAACTCCAGTGCTGAAAGCCTGTGGGTTATTGCATGCTGCCTGCTTTATGGGGTTCCATATGCATAGGATCCCACAGATAAAAGTCAAGGTGAATAAAAAACAGTCATATAACACAATGACATTCACAATGCAGTAATATCATACCTATCAGCACAATGCACCTGATTTAAGGCTATTAAATATGGGACATAAAACTTTACAGTTCTCCATTTATTGCAATCATTTCTTCCTTTAACTCTAGAGGAGAAGGTATATAAGTAGTGGTTTGTTTGTATTTTCAAAAACATCGTTTCAGTTCATAGTTTCATAAGTATGCACTATTTACTGTATTGTCTGTAAAGCACATCTTTAGAGTACCTCATTACCTAGCCATTTTGAATTGATTTTTTTTTTCATGGAAATTAATCACTAGGGTTTCAAATACCTAATGGAAAGATTATTTTTTAGTACACTATTAAATGAATACAAACCATAAAAGTTCCACAACTTCCTTTGCAAATGTTTAATGAGAGGCATAGAGAAAGTATAGGTTTGCTGATTGATTTTGGAAGCATTTAACTTTTCTCTCGTTATATAGTAAATTATTCATTATACCTTTCCTTTAAACTATATAACACCTTTATACTGCAAATACCTGACCTCATAATACCATTCATTAAGAAACAGATTACAGCACATAGATTACTTAAGGGAAATATTAAGTAAGCTGACAAAATGTGAATTATTTATTAAATATCTTAGTGTGATTATTTCTGATTGAAACAAAAGATAAATTAATAAAAATACCAGATGGTTGATATGTCCAATAATTTGCCCAATAATATGTCCAAATTTGGACTTTAGCAAGGCCTTCAACACCATGTCCCACAGCATTCTCCTAGAAAAGCTAGTGGCTCATGGCTCAGACAGGAACACCCTTTGCTGGATAAAAAACTGGCTGGACGGCCGAGCCCAGAGAGTCGTGGTGAACGGAGTTAAGTCCAGGTGGCAGCCAGTCACCAGTGGTGTTCGCCAGGGATCGGGTTTGGGGCCAGTCCTGCTTAACATTTTTGCCAATGACCTGGATGAGGGGATTGAGTGCTCCCTCAGTAAGTTTGCTGATGATACCAAATTGAGCGGGTGTGTTGATCTCCTTGAGGGTAGGGAGGCTTTGTAGAGGGATCTGGACAGGCTGGACTAATGAGCTGTGGCCAATTGTATGAGGTTCAATAAAGCCAAGTGCCGGGTCCTGCACTTTGGTCACAACAACCCCCTGCAACGCTACAGGCTCGGGGGAGAATGGCTGGAAAGCGGCACATCAGAGAGGGAGCTAGGGGTGCTGGTCGACAGCTGGTAGAATATGAGCCAGCAGTGTGCCCAGGTGGCCAAGAAGGCCAACGGCGTCCTGGCCTGCATCAGAAATAGTGTGGCCAGCAGGACTAGGGAAGTGATTGTGCCCCTGTACTCCGCGCTGGTGAGGCCGCACCTTGAATCCTGTGTTCAGTTTTGGGCCCCTCACCACAAGAAGGACATTGAGGTGCTGGAGTAGGTCCAGAGAAGGACAACAAAGCTGGTGAAGGGTCTGGAGCACAGGTCTTATGAGGAGCGGCTGAGGGAGCTGGGGTTGTTTAGTCTAGAGAAGAGGAGGCTGAGAGGAGACCTTATCACTCTCTACAACTACCTGAAAGGAGGCTGTAGTGAGGTGGGTGCTGGCCTCTTCTCTAAAGGAACAAGTGATGGGACAAGAGGAAAAGGCCTCAAGTTGCACCAGGGGAGGTTTAGGCTGAATATTAGAAAGAATTTCTTCACTGAAAGAGTGATCAGACATTGGAACAGGCTGCCCAGGGAAGTGGTGGAGTCACCATCCCTGGAGGTGTTCAAGAAACGTGTAGATGTGGTGCTTAGGGACATGGTTTAGTGAGTTAGGTGGTGTTGGGTTGGCCTTGATGATCCTTGAGGTCCAACCTTAATGATTCTATGATTCTATAATATATGTCTCTGGTGTATTTAACATCTGTATTCAGAGTGAAAAATATTCCCACTTGTACTTATTTTTCTTAGAATAAACAAAAAATCTTCAGTAAAAATTTAACACCCTTCATATAGGTCAATTGAATCCATTTTATTGAAATAATTGGAAAGCTTTTGATATGTATTGCTGTGTGGTATATGAGTACAGGTAGTTTTATTGATGAGGAGCTAGATAACTGCTTCTCTGTTACAACAATTTCACTGTTGTAGATTATTAATCATATGTACACACATTTATTAGGGGAACATGTCCTAAATTAATGGATTAAATACGAAGATATCTGTATGTGTGTGTCTGCATAGTCATGTTACATTTGTAAGGTTGTTATCTGGAGATGACACTATAAAGTCCCACTGTTAAAAGACAAATGGCAGTTCACTGCGATTTTATGCTGCACTTAGATTTTTCCCATCAAATTCTAAAGGATTTTAGACAGGGAAAACAAAATCAGTTGTTCTAGCCATCCAGCAGACAAGGTCCTGACACCAATGATTATGGATGTGTCTGGTATAATTGGTTGTCAGATAAAAATTGGAAACAAACAACTCACCTTTCGTAGACGTATCATAAATGCATTCAATATAAATGACAGATAGTCAGTTTGGTACTTTGTATACATCCCATTTTAAATGCCTGGCATTTGAAAACAGAAGCATAGGACCTACTGTGGAAGAAATGTCATCTCCAAGCCAAGCTTCTATTAGCGAGCTGTTGCATTTATTTTACTGAAAAAGAGAACATGTGTTCAAGCCTCCAGTAAGAAACACAGTAACAGTCACAAGCAAATCTAAAAGAAAATGCACTCTTACTTAACAGCACTATTCCAGCCTATACTTGTTTATAACATTTGCCAAGGCAATTAAAATATTTTTGCTTTCATCATTAGCTGGATTGTTAATTGGTATATGTATATTCCGTTAGGAGCAATGGAAAACTCTTAATCATTGTCTTATTAAAATGTCTCACGTCCCATGTTAATTAACATCCCTAAGAATAAAATAGATGCATCTTATGATGATTCTTTAACAAATCAAGAGCAATTAAAAGCAGAATGTGATCAAATACACTTATCTGGAAATTAGAAGTTATAACTTCTGAATTTAAATTTGTAAGAAATAAACAAACAAGATCACTTCGTCGAGTCTAGACCTCAGTCTGTGCTACACAAACATTATTGAAAATATCTTTACTATTTTTAATTTTTTCAGTGTGTCAAAATTCTGGAAAAGTCACAAGTCTGATGGCAGAGTCTGACCTTCCAGAAATGCTAGCTGTCAGTCAGTGAGCTTGACAAAACTTCATAGGATGTAGAACTGGAAAGGATCTTGAGACAACACCCAGACATGTACCTCTTGACCTATGAAGAGACCATGCTCCTCTCCTCTCATCCCCTCTGAGGCCTTCTCAGCAGAAAATGGGATTCAGCAGCCCACAGGTCCCTTCCTGCCACCCTGGGAGTAGGTGCAAACAGCTCATTGTTAGAACTAACGCTTAATTCATTCACCTGCCCTTCACCTGATGCAGAGCTCATGTCCTGCACTATTCTCCATTAGATTGTTATTTAATATGTTCATAGAAACAGCCAGTAATGAAACTTCTGCAATAGAAGGAGTCTACTCCAGTGTTTAAATATCCTTAAAGGTGGAAAGGCTGCTTATCCCCTACCCTGTCCTCAGAGGACACAGAAACCTAATTTTATCTTCATCATTTCAGACTGTTTTGGCTGAAGTATATTAACCTGTTTCTTCCCAGCTTCTTCTTGGGAAAAAAGTAATCTTTATTCTTTCCATCTTTCCTCAAAAGTTATGTTTTCTCAACTGCAGATCGTTCTTTTGCATTCTGCTTGGACCAGCTCTTCCTGAAGTGTGGTTTAACAAACACGTTGTAGAGTTGTAATCTTTAGCATAGAAGAGCTCCGTCATTCTCCATATTGTACCTGTGACATTGGTTATGACTTCCTAAGGTTTGGTTTGCTACTCATCATTATCAAATTGCACCATTGGTCTTCTGTACATTTCTCCAATTTGTCAAGACCACTCTGAATTTTGATCCCTCCATTCAAAATGGGAAAAGCTTGGCCACAACTGCACTTTAAACAAGCAAATCTATTTAATTACCAAGAATACATACATTACTTTTGGCCAGAGGCACAAAGCATCACCCAGTACAATCTTCCAGTTTGATACCAAGCCATTCATCACCACTCCAGCTCGCTGTGTGTTGATGCACTGTGCTCTGATGGGATTTGCCCACTGGATGTGTATAGCACCAGAAATACTGGACACACTCTGGCCTGTATGCATTGGAACAAAAATATAAATGAAAATTAAAAAAAAAAAAGACAGAAGAAAAAGCAATGCTGTGCCTCATCCATGGGGAGCAGAAGAGAAATAACATTATTGGGCCTGCCTGATAGTAACATCTTGCGCAGAATCCACAACAATTTCCTTAGCTTAAGTAAAGATATGAGATTTGGCCCAAAATGCAAGAACACTGTAGAAGAAACCATGTTTTCACAGCAAAGTGAAACTTTTATGAAATGGTTCTTCTGTCCCCTGGAGATACAGAAGGGAGATAAAAGACAGATACTTGCAACTATCAACAGCAACAAGCATAAATTATTAATAATTTACCCTAATTCCTTCTATTTATTAACTGAACATCTTGATTTCTTCTATGAAGGATAGTATATATAGATTTCTTATTTCCTCTGCAGGTGATTTACTCATCCTGTGCTCATCTTATAATCCTTGTACCATCATCCAACAATTTAGGAGAAAGATGTTTCCAAAAAATTCCAAGGAAAGGAAGACAGGAAAAAAGAAAAATAAAGTCCTAGCAAAATATGTTATTTTACATTCTGGAAAAGCAAAGATAAAAAGAATATCTCAGATGAAGTAATTATAGAGATATTGGTGGGCTGGTAATAATGATTTGCAGATTAATATTGTGATTTTAAAATGCATTGAAGTAAGACCTGAGAGCTGATTTCTGTCTGGTGCTGAGCATCTCACTGTTCAGCAGTTTACAGGATGAGACCTAATGTATCAGCAGATCTCAGCGAATTCCTGAAGGTATTCACTGCTGCCTCTTCATCCTTTGTTAAGTTGTGTTACAGAGGAAAAAATATTGGTATCTTGTATTCACAAGTGCCCAGTGTGCAGCCTGCATCTTTGATCAATCTGCAACAAATTAGTTGTTTCAAACAGAAGGAAATACGATGTTCCTTCTTCTTCTTTGCGCTGTTTCAAATGGAAAAGCTGTTCCACAAACATCTCCTGTTTGGCTTCTGCTGTTTTAGAGGCCGGTCACTTGAGTTCACCTCTCTGCTGAACTTGTATGAAGGCAGACGAAAAGGTACCGGGGGAAAAAAGCATGTCTTTAAAAAAGGATACCTTTCTCATTCATTTTAAGTATTTTGAATGAGTTGCCTGGAAAATATGAAAGCTTTTCCTGTTGTGTTCAAGAAGCAAAATAAATTAGCTTGCAGGCTGGCAAGTTGGAAGAAAACACATTTTAGGAAAAGGACCAGGGCTAATAGCTATCTTGTTTTTCTCAACTAGAGGTCAGTAGCTCACTATACCTCCAAAGCTAAGGACATCCAGAGCGAATTTGACCTTTTTTTTTTTTTTTTAATCACATTCCACACGTGATTTATAAATTGCACAGCCTGCTGTAGATAACTCAAGGCCAGCTGCAGTGCCAAATGACATTTTAGAGGCTGTTTTTTAAAATAAGATGAGAACATTTGAAAGGAGCCTAAAGGAGTCTAGCAGTCTGTAGCACTGTCAGTCATTATTAGCCATCAGCAGTGCAATTAACTGCAGGTAGAAAGTGTCCACTATGCAAATAGCCATTGGATTTGTGCGCAAAATTATGAACTAGTCATAAGTTATATGCTTTACATGTCTAGTTAATTGCCATAGCAACAGAAGACAGGAGCCTGCTTGTAAATGAAAAGTTAGATCATGTCAGGTTAAAAATCTTTCTGCTAGATTTGTTAATGGTTTTTCTGTATAGTGGTTAATTATTATAGTCCTGGTTTGCATTGATAGATATAATTCCTACATATAATGTACATACTTGGCACAGGTAAAGAACAGTTTTAGTGATATTATTATTATTATTATTATTATTATTATTATTATTATTATTATTATTATTAAAAACCATTTTAAAAATCATATTTATAATCTAACGGTGGGTTTTTTCTGCACTGGTTCAAATTATGACTTCTGTTACTTTCAGCTAACATGATTTGTATCAGATGAGGATTAAGCTATGCCTATTCTATGTTGTGCCTCCAGCACACATATCTCTCTCCTTCATACCACACTAAGGGCTGAAGGAAGACAATGTTGTCATATTAATAGTCTCTACTTTGAATTTCTGTAAGCATTTTTGGACGGAGGTTGGCCTTCAAAATACTCCTCTTTTTGCTTGGCTTTCTACCTTCTAGCATAAAGCACTTATAAACTATGTATAGTGGAGTAAATTCCCATTTTAGTAGCATTAGTAGATAGATCCAGTGGAAAAAAATAAAACGAATGTGATAGTATGTTTTGCAGCTTTAAGATTTTTGTCTGCCTGGTACCTGTTCCGAACTTGAAGAAATAATAAAGGTCATGTAATACATTTTCTTATCCATGTATCACACAGAGGGAAAAAAAAAATCCTTCTGGCACTGCACCCTCTAGCATGGCTATCCATTGCATGCCACCCACTCGCAACTCTTCAGCCAGTCCCAAGAAAAGTGCTCGGTGAAGAAGTTAATTTTGCCCCTGACAGTTTATCTGATCTTTAACAGCAGCTAACAGCTGTGGAAACTGTGCCGCAGTTTAATTATGTGTTGCATGGGGAACCATGAGCCTTAGGTGGCTCAGGACAAACCTGCTGTCATTCCTTGTGCCCTTCTGTCTCTGGTAAGGGGACAGTGTGGTATTGCCCACTGTTGTTTTTCTCCATGCCACTTAACGATTTTATAGTCATCTATCATATCTCCTTTCAGGCTGAAGAGTCTTAATCCAAATAACAATTTGCAAAAGGACATTATTCTGTGTTTGTGGCTCTCCTGCCACTTTGCTCTGTATATTTGCTGTTTGAGATAAGGCAGGACCAGATCTGCACCCACTCAGAACTCAGAATGGAGATATGTGCTGGCTTTATACACTGACACGTTAATAACTTACACTCTGCTCTTTATTCCGTGACCACTAATCAGCTTGGGTGTTACTGTTGTTGGGCATTTTTTAGTCTGAAAAAATACAGAGGGTATGCATTATAACTCCAACATCATATTCTTGAACGCTGATAAATCATTACATTCTTCAGAGGTGTTGTATGCTGACACAAACTTCTCAGAAAGAAATGCAAGAAGTGAACATTCGTGATATGAGGCTACTGGCTCTTCAAGAGCTTACTGTTGACTGTTTGGGCATATAAAAACAGGTAATTAAAGAAAAATTACATTTGGCTACAGAAATAGTTTTTTTTCTACTGACAAGAAGTCAGATGTACAGTTTTTGTCCTCTGTCTTCCCTGCTCTGTCCAAGTTTCTTGACTCCATTAGTGAACTTACGTTGAATTGAAATGAAGAGTGACAAAGAATATATATTTTCCCATAAGAAATTTGTCATGGGTCCACAGCATAAACACCCAGTAAATTCACTCTTAGAGTATTATATTTCATGCAGGTCACATCTACAGATACTGACAAAGCTTCCCTCACTTTCTGATAAATTTATTTCCCTAAAATACCTTTTTTGATCTAGCACATTAAGTTAATTTCTTGAAACTGGATCTTGAATTTTGGGGAGGGTGAAGCTCAGATATGCATAAATTGACTTCTGAAACAGCTGAGTTTGAACTCAAGAGCCAATGAAATAATGTACAGATTTGACTTCAAATGCTAATGAAATCATGTACAATTTAGAAACAAAATTTAATTCCTGTTTTTCAGCTCTATGTAAATTACATAATTCTGCCTTTTTCAGCTGTATTTGTTGCTTGGTTTGCATCACCACTTTTATTTATTTTGCATAGCTATATGCAGATACAAATACTGGGGCTGTAGATGGGTTCTTATGGTTAAAAAAAACAGTGACTTTTGTTCTAAACCTTCATTTAAATGTTATCTCTGAAATACATCTCCATAGGAAAAATAAAACAGAGAGTAAAATAATTTTCCAGTAGCTCTGCAGCAAGAATTGTCTGCAGTTCTGCATTGCTTATCATCTGGCTTGGTAAAAAATATCAAGAGATACATTGCAAGAATGCGCAAGAAATCAAATGAAAAAAATTTAAGCTTTCCTAGGTGCATATTGTACATTGGGGGGTGCCACCCTGTAACTTTAATAATAAGCTTACTGCCTTTTATTGTATGCTTTGTAAACATGTCACAAAAGAACCAGCTTGATGGCTACAACAGTAGATCAGCCTCTTCTGAATTCAACCTAAGAACTTCCAGGAAGCTTGTTGTTCTGCACTAATTCAGTCACATAAGCACTTCTTCTGGAGGTCCGTATTCATTCTGCGCATGATGCAAACAAAACTCATTCAAGTTGAAAAGCCATCAAACACAGTTTTTACAAATGAAAAGTGAATTGGTTGACATTTTAAGAGAATTAACATTTTCCCATAAAAAAAATGAAAATACCCCCAAAAGGATAATCTGATCATCTTGCCAAAAAGTGGTGCTGTGGCCCTAGAATTTAAATAGTGGCTGCTGGGGGAACAATCCAGCGTTAACGCAGACAGAAGTTTGGGAACTCACTTCTGTGTTGGTTAACCCATGCTAGTGGAAATAACATAACACATGTTGTACTGTGCTAGGGTTTTTTATTTTGTCACAAACTGATGCCCTTATTTCATATGCTGACTTTTCTTTGACAGAAGATAGCATCCTCTATGATCACTAACTTTACAAGGGTTTATGTAGTTGCATCCAATCTGCGTTCGTATGTCGTAAAATAATTCTTAATTTTAATTATTAATGTTATTTTGTTGGAAATAGTGACAGGATCCCCTGGGATTAATTTCACGTGTTACAAATGCCAAGTAAAAAGACATTTAATTTTTTAAATGTTAATGATCTTTACGTAACTTTAAAGTGGAGCCGTGGGTGTTGGTAGAACAGCAGATTAAGCTTTGAATCAAAGGATAAATCTGCTCTGAGGGTTGTGCATGCCATGGTCATGCACAGCTCCAAGGTCCCTGGCATGCAATGAAACCCCCAGGTCTTAGCAAAGGCACATGCTCTCTGTAGCATCAGCTGTGTGCCCAGATTATCAAAATTGAGCATGGAGATGAGGGAAGTGCCCAGGGACATCAAGGGTGTACCCCAGCAGTTCCTTAAACCACATAGGCTTATATCTTCTCATTACTTGCCCTGCAGGTGTTCCAGGGAAATTTTGACAATGACACACACCGTAAGAATGTCATCGACCCTCCGATCTATGCCCGGCACATCCGCATCCTCCCATGGTCGTGGTACGGCAGGATTACCCTGCGGTCGGAGCTGCTGGGCTGCACGGCAGAGGACTGAGGTGGATCTCCATCAGGCATCGCAGCTCTCGGTGTAGGTACAAGTCCCTCCGTAGAAGAAACTGTGCTAAACCTGTAGGATGTTGAGTGGGTTTTTTCATGAACTCATTTTATGGTAGGCTGTTAACTGTCTTTCGCAAGGAGGTCTAAGCCTGCCCTTTAAATGATCCAATCCAAATTTTGTCCTTGAAATCTGTTAGTGTCGTCCCTTCTGCTGAGGTATTATCTTTCTAGCTTTCCTTTGAGTTGTTCACACTAATTGAAACGCATTAGTGAGAAACAGCAGCATCCTTTTTACAAGGGAAGAGAAATAGCATGACAAAGCTCATTTGCAGCTTTAGAAACAGTGGGCTGACGGGTTCTCCATAAATCATACTGTCATCTTACTTGCAAAAAGTGATACTGCAGCTTTTAGCAATAAGTTTACTTGGGGATGACTGCATTATAGTAATTGTGCCTATCAAACACTGTCAGTATTTATGACATATATTTTGGAAGATACTCTGTGGTACTGTAAAGCACAGTACCTGTGATATTACAAGCTACCTTTCATCACTTTCATCTGAACAGCAGAGTCCATGCACATAAAGGGTTTTCCTAACTAACCCCATTTCCCTTCTCGATTTTGCATGCTATAGACATGACCTCCGTCTTTTCTGTTTAATATCACCACTAAGGTTATTTTCCTTGAAAGAGGTGACCTGTTTGCCTATGGAACAAAATCTGCTATCATTATATTATTAAGTTAATTAATTTGCCAAAGTTTATTAATTCTGCTTAAGATGCGCTTTTTCAAGGAGGCCAAGATGAGGCATGGGGTACGTGTGGTATCTCATCTTAAGTACTCACATAGGTAAAGGCACACAGTGCATCAGAAATCCTGAGCCCATTTTGGGACTTACCCAGGCGTGAGCACGCAACCCTAGATGGAGCTGCCTGCCCAATTACTTCTCTCAGAAACCTCCTTCATTTCTGTAGGGAGAGAAGTGAAGGGTGGAAAGGAATCAGGTGCTAAAAGCCACACAGAAGGAATGACTCCCCCGCTGCCAGGAAACCCTCTCAGTAGGCTTTTCTTATGGTGGCAGTCACAGCCTTCCTCCCAGGCAAGAGGCATAGGAGTTCATCATCAAGTTCATCATCCTTAGCAGTCTCCAGCTATGTCTTTTCAAACGTATGCCAGTGAGCCGCGAGGAGGTTATCTATATAAATACTTCATAAACACTATTTTGTTTTAACAATGCCGTAGCCAGTGAGGACCCCAGTTTGAAAAGTAGGTTTTAGGAGGAAAAATGGAGCCGTAGGGGGGACATTCTCCCCTGTGCTTCATTTTCCCCTGATGATGGAGATAACAATACCGATCTTTGTAGAGCACTCCAAGTTTCCTTGGAATAAAAACTGCTCTATGACTATGCTAGAATAGCACCAAAGCATAAAAAAATCCTGGGACAAGGAGCAAGGGGACCTTTTGTCCATTACCTGAAATAACAGCATTTGGGATTACTGACATCCTTTTCATTTCATAACAAGCTCATATGGAGGTATGTATATATATATATATACATATATGTATGTATGTATACACACACACACACAGCTGCACATTTTAGCAAATGTCACTGAACTTATTTTTTTGTCACCATTACATTCTCACCAATATGCTGAAGTACAAACCTGGGCACTGCTTCCCAGGCAAACAGCTTGTTGGCCCACAATCTGCAAAGGGCAAGGTTTACTTTGGAAACAAAATGGTTTGGATTTCAAAAACCTGCATTTAATCACACATTCTCCACCACAGACAAAATATTTTATCGATTGAACTGTGAAAGACTCTAGAATAGCAGACAGGAATTTTACATATAAGAACTGGGGATATATTGGTGGCGGTTTTCTGATAGTGTCACTTAAACTGTCACATTTTAACAAACAGAACACCCTGCCTCTATAAAATGACTTAATCCTTAAACTGTATTTATACAAGTATTTATTTTATAAGGCTTAGACATTTAATGACTTCTAAAGAAGAGTCTTGTAAAGGTTAAAGTATGTGTAAGAAATGTTGAGGTCCTGTGCAACACTTGCTAAGTTTGTTCTTTATTTTTCACTTTGTGCTGCATAACAAAAGCCACTAGACTGTTACTGTCTTGTCTGTAACTGTGTTAACAGCATTCCTTAATGATGTATATATGGAGTGGTCTTCAAGCGTAGTGAGTGATTTTAAAGAGAAAGTCAATCATGATGGCAGTTCTAAAGAGCAAAAAAATTCTGAATAATGGAGGACAAGTATATTCCTAAATCGACTACTGCCCATGTTTTGCACTTCAGGGTCTCCAAAAAAAAACCCAAAAAAATCCCAAAAGTCATATTAATATCTAGCATATATATATATATATAGTCATGTATATATATATATAGCACACAAAATATTTAAAGATATCCAAAAACATTTTCCTGTTGTGGAAGAGCAGTCAACCCTGGATTTAATTACAGATATGAAGAATAACTGTTTCACTAGTTTACTGTACCAAAAAAATGGAAGGCCATTTCAAAAAATTAGGCTCCCAAGTTTACCAACTTGTTTTAATGTTCCTTTGAAATATTTGTTCTGTGTTCTTAAGTAATTTTTTTCATGTTATTAGTCTTTTGCAACTTCAGCTTTGGTGTGGAATTAAGCTTTCTTGGTTTAGTAATTTAATTGTTATCTATTTATGTGCATATAAAAATAACGTTGTCATGATATCTAACATAATACTTTTATTTTATATTAATGTAGAGTTGAGCATTTTCATCCTTATGTCCTGTGTGAGCTTTCGTCTGCCAGGAGTCTTCACCAGCTGCAAAGAAAGCTCCATACATTGTGATAACACTCTGTGATAATTTAACACTCTGTGATAATTTATGAAAGAATCATGTATCTGATGTCTTTACAATTTCAGCCAACATACTGGGGCTTTTTCTAATTGAATTATGCTTTAGCTACCAAGAAGCTTTCTTTAAATGGCATTGTGCAGCCATAGAGCCAAATTCTGCTCCCAGTGTCAGCAGTATGAGTCTGAAATAACTCTTGACTTCCATGGAATACTTCAGATTTAACAAAACAGATGAGAATCAGTTTATGGTCTAGAATTGAAGTTTTTCCTTTTAATTTTGTTGTCTTGTCTTTGTTAACACCACTGACATAAGGGACGAGTTATAAATTAATGTGGCTGTACTCTCCCAGTGAAAGCAATGGACATCCCAAAACCAGAAATAAGTGCAGGGCAGGGTATGTCCCTTTAAGAGGGGATGGAGAAACACTCTGAAATGATCCTTGACTTCTGTATTAATTGTAACAATGGCATTGAACAAGACTGAAAATGTTCTCCTAATTAAATTTCACCCTGAACCAGTTAAGTATTTGTAGGGGGCCATCAACTTTGTGTAGCACTGTAATGTGCTACGTTTGTAGCCTAGGAATAAAGCACTGGCATGAGGCTCCGCTTTATCTGTGTGATGTTAAGGGCTTACCACATTAACTGGCTCTTGTTCTGAGGTTGACTTTCTCTTTCGGAATGGCTGCATACAAGTTAGTGTCAGTTTTGAAGACTAAGGATACTAAATGAGTGTATCTTTGCTATACAACAAATATGAATTATAATATTCAGTGCTGGCTTCTGATGTGTCAGTAAACGTACAGAAGTATCTTGGACACTATGACCTTTGCAACCTTTCAAGCTGTGTAATATTCAAATGGTTTTTGTATATACTCAAGTCATGTAGAATGATGTAAAACCAGTATGACCTTGTCTAGTCTTCAAACTTCAAAAATAAAACTTTTGAAAAATGAGGTCAATTTGGAAGCACTTATATCGCACTACCTTGAAGGAAATACAACTTATCTCAGCCTCGGTGGCAGCTAATGCAGAGCAGAGATATGATGTGGCATTTTCCTGGATTTATTCGTGGGGTCTTTGTGGTAGGTAAGTTTGTTTCTGGCAAAATCAACTGGGGTGCTGCGCTCCCTTCAATGTGTTCCCTTTGTTCTTTCAGATAAAAAAGCAGAGGTTTGAATGAGTCTAAAAATATTTTTTCTATCTTGCTGCTCTCTGAATGAGCACCAGAAATGTAAACTGATGATTTCATTTCCTTTAAGTCAAATTTCTTGGGATATTTGTCAATCCTTATCCTCTCTTCTCCACTCCTGCACAGGCAAATTAATTTCCAAAAAGATAAACAGCCGCCGCAGCACAGATCTGCCATGAGGCTTTCAGGAGAGGTGCCAAAGCAGGGCCAGTGCTTGTTCATGCCCTTGCCTCTCCTCACTTTACAGCCTGCTACCCAAAATTTCTTAGCTTCCATAAGTGTATAGTTTCGATTTCTGAAGAAGCCTTAAGGTTAAAGTGGCATATGGAAAAGCTATTCGCTCCCAATTTTAAACAAGGAGACTTTAAAAAAAGTTTAAAGCTTTGTGTACTTATGAGAGATGAAGCTTCAGTGTTTTCCTCCTTACTGATCCAGAATAAGCCCATAGATGTACATGTTTTTGTTTCACATCCAGTTCAGCTTGTGTCCTTTCTCCAGAAATTGTCTTTTAAACAGCATCCACAGTATGCACTGATGACAGGTACCTTGTCTGCCAAACATACAGTCTGAACACTAACAGCATATCAAATTTCGACAGAAAGTCACAGAATAGTTGTTGCAATTTTTTCTGGTTACATATCTCTGACAATCATAAAAACGAGAATATAATGGTGCACACAAAAAGAGCATTACTTTTGGTGAATGATGTCTGAATATTAGCACGTCAATCATAAATTTATGAAAATAAATATGTTGAATCTTTCTGACTTTTAATTATAAATTGCAACTCTTTAATGAAGCACAGGGCCTGTTCCTAAAGAAATGAAAAGTGATTTTTCCTCTCATTCTTCATAATGTAGATCCCCAGGAACTCTAGTGAAGACAATGAGAGAAAATAATGAGTAATTCTCTTCAGAATAGCAACTATTTGTCAATGTCTGTCCTCCCATACCTGTTGCTAATGAGCTTAAGGGATTTACATGCATATCAACACTTTACATCATGAAATATGTAGTCTCGGATACTTCTGTGATAAATACAGTGACACTTACTTTGTACCTTAGATTCAAGCAATAGGAGATAGATCTGTTCACTTAGAGATCACTAAATGACCTGTGATCACTTGGGCTTATAAAATAAAATGGGACAAGACAGAAGATAATTTTACTGGTACAAACTTTTTTCTTTTATTTTTAAAAAATTCCATAATTTTCTTAATAGGGAAATCTACTTTAGGATGCAAAAGACTGTTTCAGATTAAGAATACCAAACATAAACAGCAGGCTTGCATAAGTCTTTGTGGCATACCTTTACAACTGCATTTATTGCAAATTATCTTTCGACGATACATATCAGTATCAGCATTTGGGGAGCCATAAATGCACAAATTTAAATGTCTCTGAGCATAAGAACGTGGAAACATACCTCGGTCTTACAATTTAGCTTGCTAAGTGTGCAGCAAAATATATTTTACCAGTATATGTTAGTAACAATACCAGTTGTGTTTTCATATAGAATGTATCAATTTAGAAGTAGGCTCCATGTGTATAGGAATGTGTGGGAAGGTTTAATAACCTAGTGAAATACAAACAGGACACAGCAAATTGAGAGAGCAGTCGGAGCACAGCCTGCTCATCGCAATAATGTTCTTGATGCTGCTTTCTTGATGGTTCACAAGCTAATGCATTGCGGTTATCTGAGGTTGCACATCAGGTATTAGGTCAGTAGGCACATTTCTCATGGCCACATGACTCGATGAAGGATATCAGCCCTCAAAAGATGGTAGGAAAGGTCACTAAACATTTGCATCAGACTGGAAAATCAAAAGTGGAATAATGAATATCTTGAAATACGTTTTTCTACGATGCTGCGAGAGGTCAGTACGAGCTGTACATAAGCGTACCGTATTTCCTTGACCACAATAAATACAATTAAGTACACAGACTGTTGGGCATAAAATATATATGCCATCCATTAAAGCAGGATCAAAGGCCCCTTAAAAAGTGATACAGCATGTTCTTATGAAAGTGTCAAACAATATGATGCAGATGCTATGGACGGACACGCTATGGACTTTCATACTAAGATTGCTGGGATGGATTTACCTTTCTTCACAGCTGGGAAAGGGTTTTAGGGGAAGGTAACCATTGCTGGAAGACTGGCTGGCCATCAGTCTGCTAGTGGGAAGTGGTGACTGATTGCCTTTGCATCACTTGGTATCTCGGGAGAGCAGGGGGTCCCCCTCTTTCTTTTATCCATTAAACTGGTTTTATCTCAACCCATGAGCTTTCTCACCTATGGTCTTCCTATTCTCTACCCTGTCCCACTGGTGGAAGAGAGTGAGCCAGCAGCTGCATGGGGCTTAGCTGATGTTTGGAGTCAACCACCACAACTTTAAACACAAAACATAAATCGTATCTGGCATCTAGAATCATGCACACTGAGCTGTATAGAAAAATATTTTTCTGAATATTCTTTCCTCACTTTTTGCATCTGTCCTATTTTTCTCTTGAATGATGTTGTCTTTACTATTTTACTTGGAGAAATACCTTTATTACATGACTCAGTACTATAACAGGTTTACAGCTTCATTAGAAGAGGCACTGATGGAGAATTTCTGAATAAGCAGTTGAAGCATGCATTCATTATGTAAGTATGGTGTGTATATTTGTAATACATATGTATACATATATATGTGTTTTTCTGCAGGTTAGTGTCATATATGTCATATGGGAATAGAGAGAGCGAAGAAGAAACAGAAGGGTGATTACGCTTTCCATGTTGTTGCAATACCTCTCGCTCTCTAATCTTTATAGAACCGCCCAATTAAATCCAGTACACATCAGGAGACTCATTGGTGAGCCTAAGAGTTAATTCCATTTCTAATGAACCTTTTGATGTGGGCAAGATCAGTGATGGTTTGATTATATTGCCCCTTCACTCACTGTTGTCCTCCGTTTCTCACAGAACACACTCGAGAAATTAGGATTTTGTTTATGGAAACTATACCTGTCAGAGGTCCTGTTTCTGTTTCCAGGATTTGTGAGTGTTGTATAATTTGGGGAGTAAATTTCCTGTTATGTACACACAGAATCATAGAATCATAGAATGGTTTGGGTTGGAAGGGATCTTCAAACATCATCTAGCCCAACCCCTCTGCCATGGGCAGGGACACCTTCCACTAGACCAGGTTGCTCAAAACCCCATCTAACCTAACTTTGAACACCTCCAGGGGCGAGTCATCCACAGCTTCTCTGGGTAACCTGTGTCAGCGCCTCACCACAGAATCACAGAATCACAGAATCACAGAATGTTAGGGATTGGAAGGGACCTCGAAAGATCATCTAGTCCAATCCCCCTGCTGGAGCAGGAACACCTAGATCAGATCACACAGGAACGCATCCAGGCGGGCTTTGAATGTCTCCAGAGAAGGAGACTCC
>WKFP01014247.1:296154-370393 GCA_011057875.1 Pterocles orientalis
AGGCATTTCAGGGAGCGAGCTGAGCGCGCCGGTTTCATCCTAGGATGGTGGGAGGACTCCCGGTCCTTATCAACACTAGAGTGATGCCCCACTGTTGCAAGCCCAGTTACAGCCCCATCCCCCTTCAAATCTAGTTTAAAGCTCTCTCAATGAGCCCTGCTAGATCCTGTGCTAGGATGCGTTTCCCCCTATGAGACAGATGAGTTCCATCCCTCGACAACAGGCCAGGGGCTGAGTAAACCGCCCCATGGTCAAAGAACCCAAAGTTCCTCTCTCAACACCAGTCCCTCAGCCAATTATTCATGACTTGTGTTTTCCTGGCCCACCCCATATCCTGCACCTCCCCAGAAGGCACAGAACTGAACACCACTTGTGCACCCGCTCCTTGCACTATCCGCCCTAAACCCCTGAAATCTCTTTTCATAGTTCTCATACTCCTCTGAGCAATTTCATCACTGCCCACCTGAACTATGAGTAGTGGGTAGTAATCAGTGGGGTGAACCAGCTCCGGGAGTTTTCTAGTTATATCCCTGACCCGGGCCCCAGGGAGGCAGCACACTTCCCTGCGGCTCGGGTCCGGTCTGCAAATGGGCCCCTCCGTTCCTCTGAGAAGGGAGTCACCTACCACAAGCACCCTTCTTTCTTTCCTGGCAGAGGCAGTCTGGATGCGCAGTTGACTGCCTCGCCCTTGGAAACCTCTCAGGGGAACCTTCCCGTGTCTCCCCACCTACCTCCCCTTCAATGTCCAAGGCTGCAAACCTATTGCCCAGGGGAACGCGGGGGCACGTGACAGGCAGAGGGGGGGTTTGCCCACGACGCCGAGCAGGGACCCTCTCCCAGCCCTCCCATCCCTCAGTTCCCCCTCCTCTGCCCGGCAGGGCAGGGGGCCTGCCCCCAGTTGTGGGGTATCTCCCTGACGCCTTTCCCTCTGGCATGCCAGGGAGCTACTCCACCAGTCGATCTCCCGCTCACAGTCCCTGATGGCCCTCAGTCTTTCCACCTCATCTTTCAGCTCGGCCACCATGGTGAGCAGATCTTCCACCGTCTTGCACCTCATGCAAGTGGAATGTCCGCCGCCCTCCCCTGGCAGCAGCAGGCTCTGGCACTCCCTGCAGCCAGAGACCTGTGTAGCCACAGTTTGGAACAGACCCTCCGTTTGGACCGCCACAGTCTTTCTTGGGCAAGCTCTCTGCCTGGTGGAGACCATGACAGAAACAGCGGTCACAGACTACAAACAGATACGTTGGACTCACGAGCGAGGAGGGCAGAACTCCTGTGCCCTGCCGCACAATCTCCCACACCCGCTGCAGCAGCACCTGGTCTCTAGTTCTTCCCTCCTCCTCAGAGGAACCCTGCCTGCTTGCTGGGCTCCTAGGGCCGCCTTGTGAGGCTTCTGCACCCGGCAAAACTTCAGCGACCCACTACCCGAGCCACAGGTGATGCGCTGACCTGCGTATGCGCTCTCCGCCCTCCCGGCGAAAATTTAAGGACAGGGGGAGGGGTGGTGACCGCGGTTGCCCCGGCAACTCCCGTGCCACGTCAGCCTCACGCGGGAGAGCTGTCGGCGAGGGAGGAAATTCCGCTGCCGCAGGGCTTCCTGTTGAAGGAACCTCCCGAAAAAAAACGCCCTGTACCTCACGATCAGTCGATCTGGCTGAGCTGTGTCTGCTCCGAAGCAGCTGATCTCGGCGACCACCCTCACAGGAAAAAATTTCTTCCTTACATCCAATCTAAATCTACCCTCTTTCAGTTTAAAACCATTGCCCTTTGTTCTCTTCAGGCCCTGGTAAAATGTCTCTCTCCATCTTTCTTACAAGCCTCCTTTATATACTGAAAGGCTGCAAAAAGGTCTCCTAGAGCCATCTCTTCTCCAGGCTGAACAACTGCAACTTCCTCACTCTTTATTCACACGAGAGGTGTTCCAGCCCTGTAGTTGATGAGCGGAGTTCTTTGTAGTCAGCGCGAGGGGCTCTTTGCAGTCAGAGCGTGAAGTTTCTGGACACCACCCAGATGAGCCAATTACGATGAAAGTGAAAGCCATTTATTGTGTGTGGCGCACATGCTTTTATCCAGAGGTCTTTCAGATTTGGCCGCTACCGATTGGATACAGTAATTTTAAATTCATAACAACAAAATCACTCTTGGCTACTTTCAATCCTGGGAACGTAACCTTCGAAGCTATTTCAACATAACCTCTAAGATAACTTAGTTGTGCTAATTAATTTCTCTCGCTTTCTCCTTATCTTTCTCACCTCTTGTATAATTGGATGCCTCTGCACATCTGGTTGCTTTTCTTCTTTCCCAGGATCCTTTATCAACCTTATAATTATGAAGCCTAAAGTTAGTATCATAGCTAAAATTCTACTTCAGCACAAAGCGCCCCTACACAGCCCTCTGACCATTCTCATAACCGTCATGTGGAGGAGGGTCCACTACAACAGGTCCATCTCTTTCTCATACTGGGGGCCTCAGAGCTGGATGCAGCACTGCAGAGGGGTCTCACAAGAGTGGAGCAAAGGGGGAGAATCCTCAACCTGCTGGTCATGCCGCTTTTGATGCAGCCCAGGACACAGATGGCTTTCAAGGCTGCAAGTACACACTGCTGGGTCATGTCAAGTTTTTCATCCCCAGGTCTTTCTCTACATGGCTGCCCTCAATCCATTCATCCCCCAGCCTGCACTGATTATTGGAGGTTGACCCAACCCACGTGCAGGACCTTGCACTTGGCCTTGTTGAACTTCATGTGATGCACTCTTCGAGCCCGTCAAGGTTCCTCTGGATGGCATCCCTTCCCTCAAGCACATTGACTGCATCACTCAGCTTGTTGTCATCTCCAAACCTGCTGAGGGTGCACTCAATCCCACTGTCTATCTCATTGATGAAGATATTAAATTGGTCCCAGTATGTGCCCCTGAGGGACACTGCTTGTTACTGGTTTTCCACTAGGACTTTGAGCCATTGACTGGAACTCTTTGGATGCAGCCATACAGCCATGTTGGCTGTCTCTGATCAGCTCCTTATCTTCCACATATTTTGACACATCTTCCAGAAGGAACTGTTGTGTGATCTGACCAGGAACAGAGGTGAGGCTGACTGGTCAGTAAACACACCCACTACAACTTGTTCTGTCTAAATGAATGTGAGAAGTAGTACTAGTGGCATTGTCTATAGTAAGTTCTCTACATCCAGGTCTGTATAGTTTTTTCTGAACTTCAAAAATCCCAAAACTTAATACGCTGTGCTACTTTCTACTTCAGGCTCCCGCACAGTACCTTTTTGTCTTACAGTATTTCAAGATGCCAATTCTTACACCACCACTATATAGGAAATAAATGATCAGCACCAGGTCTATACTCCCAAGGCTGAAAAATGCACTGATTTATGAACTGAACATGAGAGCTGTTTCACAAATGCTGCCATTGATACCCAGCCTGTGTGGGCACAATGTCCTCTGCTTTAAGCGTGGAGAGAAGAAAAACTACCAGAGAGAAAGGAAAACTGCACACTGATGAGATTAGACTAGAATGAGGAAATAATTTGGGAAGGTACAGAGAAAGATAGGGGCTTTGGGTTAAGAGGGTTGCCTAGGACCAGATGAACAAGATTATATAGAAAAACAGTTATGTACATGAACCATATTGAACTTGCAGTGCACTGTACTTGGTGTTTCTCCAAAATTAAACATTTTTTTTTAAGCTGACCCGTCTGCACTTTTCTTCAGAGGAAGGAAAGGAAAAAAAGACAAGCCCCATTTGAACAAGCATAGTGCAAAATTTTGCAAAAGTCATGCTGGAAACTACCATGTAAAGAGGATGAAATGTCCTCTGCTGCACTGTTCAAGGGCCACAGTTTCTTCTAGCCTACCACACAAGCCTACATACTTGGCACAACCCATCCCTGCTTCCCAGGGCATTTACTTGTAGTTGCATAAGGCATCCAAGCATCTCAGTACAGGTCTGTCAATGATGTGGTGCAAGTTAGGGCAAAGCCCCAGGTCAAGGTAGATGGAGCATCTCTGTCATGGCCTTATCCTCTCTCCTTGGCAAGCTAAAGCTGAGCGCACATACCGCTGAAACTGGACGTTTTTCCTCACTGAGGTTAAAGCCTCAGTAAGCTCCCAAAGACAGGCGCCTTCAAACCAGACAAGTACCTGATTTGTAGCGGTCAGTTTATACCAACTGTGGCTCCTGACTAGTATATTCAGCAGTGTGATTAGTCTTTTTGTCTAATTTTCTTACTCTTTAATATTTTAGAAATAGCATTTCAAGGATGCTAATTTAGTTCATTAGCCTAATCTAACTCTTCATTTTATGTATGCTGATATAATTTTCTTCGATTTAAGAAAAATAAGTGGGGATGCGTGGCAGTGCTTGGTTGTGGATATTTTATTTATGTTTCTGGTGTGTTTTTAATTATCTTGGCTTAGAGGCTCACACAGAAATGAAGTTTTCATCATATGGGAACAGGCAGAAAAGTTCCCATAGTCAGAAGCACTTCTTTGTTTTAAAGCCATTTTTCCCTTTATTGAGTGATTTACAAATATTTTAAAACCACCACTGACCCGTGAACAGAATAAGTAAGAACATTTTATTGTTCCCAAAGATATTAAATTTGCAGATAGGGGTCAAAGTGGCTTCTAGAAGAATCAGACCCAATATTTATATAATATACATATATAGGACATGTCATTCACCACTTACGTTGGCTGCTCCGCCTTTCCATTTCTTTCCAGTTTCTGAGCTGTAACAGAAAGTGCTGTTTAACTGTGGGAATGAGACCATCTATTCACAAATGGCTTTTCACTAAGAACACGTTTAACTGTAACGGTCACATTCCCCAAATATTTCTGGGAGTCTAAAGCCCAACTTCCAAACCAGAGCAGCCCAGGAGCTAGGTGTGATGTGGTGAAGGAAAGTTTGCCCAGTCCCAGTGCAACTGCTGAGCTGACTGAATGGCATGCACAGTCTGCATCTATAAACACAGAGTGGGTAACAGGAATGGCTCAGTAAACATGTCCCAGTTAATCCCTTCACAGTATAAAAGACTGCACTTCAACTAAAACAGCTTGGATATTATTAAACATTTAGCAATCTTTTCCCTAGCCTCTAGCATAAGCATTCCTATGACCTGCAAAAAAATGCATTTGTGGTTAATTTCTTCTCCAATGGGTTGCATTCTATTCAGATTAATGTCTGCAATGCATTTAGACTGCCTGAATGAACTAATATGTTCCCAAAGTCAGATAATGGGCTGCTAGAAGTCCACGACGAGATGTACATGAGACAGGTACTTGAGACATGCTTGATGCCAACAGACCAGTAAATAGTCATATGAGTCAACACCTCAATTTCAAGCAACCTCTTCACAGAAGTAAAGACTTGTTTAAGTTGAAGGGGAGTGAGATGTGCCAATGGTGTTCCAGTAAAAGTGGTGATGTGCTTTCTGATGCATGACATACTCCTTTCAGGGACACAGGCAACAGCTCAATATTACCAGGGCTTGGATGAACACTACTTAGTTCTTGCCTGATACCTCCAATAAGTGATTATGAAACCCTCTTGCACTGTGTTGTGAAAAATCTTCACTGGTACACAGTTTGTTAGTAAATCACTGAGGACTCTGTCGTAGCTGTCTTTTTTCCTTATTTTGAGCCTTCTGTATATGCTGGTGATCCTTTTGGTTGTATTCCAATGTCACAGTGAATCAATTGAATGTAGTGACACTTTTGCAGCCCAAGGTCATCTCCTGAAATGCAGCAAAGCAGTGTTTTGATGGAAGAAGAGTGTTGCCTTCGACGGCGTGGCGACCTGGTTCAGGAACGGCACGGCGACCAAACCCAGGCCGCTCGGTCCATCTGCTCACAGACACCAATGTGGTGGACGGCAAATGGCGTTTATTGATGAGTACACAGGCCTTATATAGCTTGAGTTTACAACATCACTTCCGTCTGCTTACATCACAATCTAAACACTACTGGCTACCCAGAGAGTCCTATCTTTCCGTACAGCGCGACATCTTCCGGCCGGCGACCCTAACTACCATAGAAGAGGCAAAGGCTCACTAGCATTCATTTACTATCTCAAGACAGTCTGGACTGGTTCCTCCTGACTACTGTAACATAATTTTAAAACAGGGAATGTATACCTGGGGCTGTGCTGGGGAGGGGTTCCTTGATGAACATCCCTTTTCCCATCATTATCCCCCCCAGATAAGGGTCATCCCCCTTAGCTCTACAGTAAAAATGTTGAGATGGGGCCAGACCTCCATCTTGGTGGAGCACAGCTCCTTGTGCTTGTACGTCAGCACAAGGAGGAGGAAAAAGGCAAGGTTTTAACTATGTTTCCCTGGGTAACCATCAGTAAGTGTGCTCTGATGAGTAAAGCTCCTGTCACAATTTTTAGGAACAGATAAGCAATGCTAGTAAAGTCATATTGAAGGTGTCTGCAGCTCTCTCTTTGTCTCAGAGTCCCTGATCCTTCCTATGGTGTTGTCTTGCCCTTCTCTCCCCAGTCTGGAGCACACAGAAACTGAAAGAAAGGTGGAGGGAGAGGAGGGGGAGGATTGGACCTGGATCCTGCATGCAGCTAATCAAACCATGAGGCTCTGTGAACTATGAGCATCATTGCCAAAAACAGTACTGACAGAGTCAGCACTTCCCATTCAAAAATGGTGCTCCAAGTGTATGGAGTATAGAATTGCTTTTATGACATTTTATGCAATTTATTGGGACTGAATATTCATTATGGATGGACTGGATCCTTTAAGCAAAGTCTGGCTCTGAACAGTTGAGTTACCCTTATTTAAATTAATTAGTTAAGATTAATTTTATAAGCAACCTGGTTGAAAGACTAATTCTTATGACACAATTCTGTCTAACATGCTTTCAAATGTCAATGTTGTCTTAATACAGATCTTAACTAAGATCTTAACTATTTCACAGGGGCTTCTTCTTCATCTGTTTTCATCTTGAGACAATCTGATTGCATGCAGTGTAATTAGTTACTTTGAGAATCGGAAAGATCATAGCCATGAATACTAATCTTCAGCCTTTATTAAACTGAAGTTCAGGAATGGGAGTGGGGGGAGGAGGAAGAGAAAAAGCAGTGCCTGAAAATGCAAGCCAGGATTTGAGATATATTTGCACAAGCACGAGGAACAAAGCTGTAAGAGGTATCTCTTCTCTGTCCTCTCTTCAGGTGTAATAAGAGCAGTAGAGTACTGTACATGTGTGTACACGTGTGGTCTACTTTAATCACAGGTAGGTGTACAGATTTGAATGGGACTGCTGCACAAACTGTAACATGCAGAAGCAGCTGCATGAATGTCATCTCTGCCTGTGTCTTCACCATAACCCTTTTCTATTCCTGTTACATCAAAGTCTCTTAACTGATTATGCAGGATCTGAGCATAAGGCGTAACTGCAAATGAGACAAGAAATCTCAGCTGTACTGCTCCTTCTAATAGCATTAATTCTTTGTCCAATGTTAGTTATTCCTTGAAGCCAGCAACAGAACACAAAGACTAAAAAGTTAATTTTCAGTATAATGAAAAATCAGTACATGCTAATATGTTCCATGTTACTTTGCTTATTTACCTAGAAAAGCACTATTTTCTTTTGCTCTGTGAATACTTAAAAGCCAGGCAATAAAGTGAGAACAAAAGACACAAAGAAAAATATCAGATTTGTTCACAAACCAAAGAGGACTTGCCCCAAGCTGTGCTCAGAGAAAGCAGTAACTGAGAGGAAACTGCAGGTTTTCTTTCCGTGGCCCTACAGCTTTGATGGTGCCTTTCCCTCTGGTGCACAAGCATGCTGTTGCCACCACACCATGCAGCACTCCCTGGAACCTCTGCAAAGGGCTGCAAGCAGAGCACCATAGTGATACCAGAGAGACTCGAAGGAAAACCATCAGGACTTATTGCAGAATAACTATGCCGATGTTAGTGGAGCTCTGAGCAGTACCTGCCTTCCTCTCATATTAATACACTAGCAAAGAGTGCAATTCATCATCTAAAACTCATCTGATTCTGCAATATGGCCAAACATGTATTTTGCACATTCGTAGGTGTCTGTTGTGCTTGGACTTCACCATCAAACTCAAAGGCAACAATATTCAGCCTTTCTCTACTTGTACATTATCTAGCCTGGGATTTTTTGCCAGACCTAGGAGTCCCTGAAAGACATACAGTTTTTTCCCACCACCCTCTGCAGTGACTTCAGCTCTGTGTTCATCTTTTGATACAGTGGGGTTTCTTGTCCTGTTTTGTTTTCTTTTCAAATTCCATTAACTTGCATAGGACTTATGTGCTGTCTCATATTCAGTATTTTCTGAAGGGCTTTAATATATTGTGGTCCCTAAAATGTGTTTGTTGATCTCAGTCCAAGTAAGTGGGAAGTGGAATTACTAGATATCACAATAACCGTATCTTTTTTTCCTGAGAATATTGCCTAGAACTGATGCATCATGCAAACATTTTAATCAAAAATTAAATGTGGATCTAATTCAGATCTTCCATTTACTTTCAGTGATGCAGTTTTAAATTCATAAAGTCTAACATTTGGTATTCAAATATTATGCAGACAGCTGACATTATTTATTCAGAGGATGACTCTTACAGTTTTGTGCAATGCCATGTGATATTTGAGGATAAAGCTTACTCAGTCCCTCTTATTGAAGCCATTCTTTTTCTTCCCTTCTTCTGCAGCCATATTTTGAGAGAGAGGGAAAATGAATGTGATAAATGCAGCAAACAATTACCTTCAGGAGAGAGTTTATGCCTCATCCTTGCAGCCTGAAGGAAGTCAATGAATGCTGAACACCTTAGACTTTTCGTAGTTGAAGTCTCTAATTAAGGCAGTATTTTGTTCTTTATAAGATATATGAAATGCAGCTCATAAAATTATACTCATTATTTGAAAAAAAAAAAGAATAGAAATAGCCTATACACGATTAAAAGCAATCAAAGGCTAGGATCTTCTCATGCTTAATGTCTATTGGTTTAAGTTCTGCAGCATTGATGGTAAGAAATTCAGGGGAAAAAAAACTTCTTAAATTCAGATTATTATTTCTCCCTTCTAATCATTCTCAATTGCATTCATTTTCAGAGGTGTCTGAGTCTGAATATTTCATATAAAAGATTGGAGCTTCCTTTGGTGAAAGTATTTGAAATAATGGGATGGTGATGCAGGCGAGATGAATTTTTTTCTGCAAGGTGCCTCCATGGATTCCTCATTGCATGGAAATTATGTCATTGACCTCTAAAATGAGCAATCCTGGTTAAATTTCTTTCCCTGGCTTTTTACCGTGGGAAGAAAGGTGAGAGTCCCATCTGACCAGTAAGATCATGACCAGGTCAATACTCAGTATCTTGGATCCATTTTCTTGTCTCCTTGGTATCTGTGATTCAAACTGGCATCTCAAATGGAAAGGTTGCTCAGAACTTTCTTCAAGTGTAGTAATGAAATTTTCTCTCGTGCTACGGTCACCCATTGTACTTCTGCTTGAGTCTGGAACAACTACAGCAGCTTAAAAAAAGATGATGCACTCTTTTAGGAAGTTACCATAGAGACCACCTGTCTTGTTTTTTCAGGGTGTGGAGGTTTCCCATCTTAAGTCGCTAGGGCTGTTCTCCTTAATGTCCATAACAAACAGAAGTAACCAAGGCTTACATTTAAGGACATGCAATTCCCTTGTAAGAACAAACATAAAGCTTAAAAAACATTTAATACACATTGCTAAAAAAAATAATTGCTAAAAAAAGTAGTTAATGTATATTTGTTGGGTTTCTATGCCCTTGGCTTCTCAGATTTGACACAAAGGAAGTCTCACAAGATTCATACATCTGAGCTAGGTTTCAACATGAACACTTTTCCACTTGTTTCAAATATGTTTTAATAAAACCAAGTGCTATCCCATTTCACTAAACTCAAGCTCTGCCTAAATAATAATGGAGTGTATATTTTACAGGTTTATTTTTGACTATTTACAGTCTTTTCACAGTTTATTGTTTTGGACTCACAAGGAACAAACCTCCTCAGAAGAGAGGCTTACCCCAGAAACTTCCAGCATGTATTAATCTTTATTATTTCAAATCCTATACACTTCTTTTATACGAAATATTGAAGCATTCCCACTGCTGGCTGAAAACATTTCCCTTCCCTAGAAAATGTCTAGCATAATTTGCTTAACATTTTCATGCACACTCGCACTTTCACAAGCACACAAACTCAGGGGGACAGGGTCAGAAATTCATCTGTTATAAAATGAACAAGTTGTGAAGGCTGTGGTACTCTCAGACAAGTAGGGATCTATTAGGCAAACAAAACTGTAGACTGGTCATTAGGGATAATGCACTCAGCACCAAGACTGATCAGACCGTGGGGGCAGCCAAGTCCCAGGGATGGAGATCGGTGTGTATAACCAAAAGTGAAGTCTTTATCCACCACAGTACCAACCTGTTGGTTTGGTTTTGGGAAGAACACAAATGTCACTCCAAGAGGAAGACCCAGACTCAGCCCACACCTTTGTTTTGCCAGGAGCAGACATGAAGCGGCCTCGGACTCCTTTTGGTAAGAAAAATGCCATATGATATGCTGTGCATCAGCAGACCCATTTGGTGATTAATTTATGTATTAGGTGTAACTATTGATGAAAGGCTGTCAAGCTGTTTTACTTCAGAGGATTTTATTCAAAGGTGAATCCAACTACATCCCAGGTGACTGCCACTCCAGCCCTCCAAGCACACAAACTGAAGTGTTTCATTTTCCCTGGGCACACCGCTCTCTGAAGCACAAGGCAGGCTGCCACTACGCTTAGCTTGGACTGGTAGTAATTAGAGTGACCCGGGATTTCTCAGAACTACTACATCTTAAGAAACACAGCTTTACCTCCATTGACCTTCTCCGCAGCTGCCAGACTGAGCAAGCACTATGGGACTAAAAGCAATAAATTAACTTGGTGACTCCTTCCAAACAGTATTGATTCAGGAAGAGCAATAATGGACAACTGCTTCCTCAAAACCTGTACTCGGTTCAAGTCATTGAGCAAATGCATAGGACACTATTAATTCAGTGGGTTCTATAATGTGATTTAACTAACATAACAGAGACATAAGCCAAGCTGTTTCAAACACATGCAATCTGGTATGAAAAGGAGTGTTTTTAAAAAGGGTGGAGAGTTGTACTTCATGTTATTGTGACATTTTTTCTTCCCTTTTTCTTTTCTAAGAAGACAGAGATATATTTTTTCATTGTAAAAATTTTAGTACAAAAGCAAACTTCAGCAAGGAAAGGGAGTGAATAAGTTGGGAAATCAGAAGGACAATCAAAACATATCAATTTATGGAATATCATGCCTGTCTGTTCTGTGGATTCTACATTTGAGAGGAGTTTGGACTGATAGACATGTCACCTTTCATGTACAACCCATGCAACTGTGTTTTCTAATAGTATTAAGCATGCAAAGGTTTAATTAATCACTCTGGCCAACTTACCTGTTTTAGACAATGTATTTCCACCTTTAGACTTTTCCAAATTATTGTAAGTTTTTGAAATGTATAGCTTCAATGCACTTAACTTTACACACACAGTATTGCTGAAATATAGTTCCCTACAAATGGTGAGACTATAAATCTTGTTTAAACAGACTGTATAAACACAGAGAAGCTCAAGGTTAGTCACTGCAAAACAAGTATGTTTGTTCTTTATAAGACCTTCCTTCAAAAATAACCATATTAACATCTAGATTCATCACCTCTGCCTTTTTGCACACCTTGAGTTAGCACAGAGTCTTCAAAACGACAAGCTCTAGGAGGCAAATTGTCAGGTTGCTGCCAACACTGTCATGTTGAACTCGGTGACAAACCACCCCCAAAGTACAATGGGTTTCTCCAGCACAGGCAAAAAAGAAGTGACCTTCATGCATAATGCAAGATCCTGCACACATCTACTGCCTGTCTGGCTGCAAGTTTCCAGCTACGTGTGGAGTTCTTAAAATGTCAGCTGTAGGAACTTATGTCAGCTGGAAAGAAAAATGATATTGTCGTGGAGTTACTGTGAAAGCTGTGGGAGGCTGGGACCGATGCGTGCGTGCCTGTCAGTATCCCACGGCGGCACTGCAGGGCCTTTGGCATCGAGTTAGTGAAAACCGAGCTTCTCCCAGTGCTTCAAAAGTATCAATTTTGATAGTCCCTTAACTTGGATCAGTTTTACACCAGGGTTACCTGAAAAGGCTTCAATTGCATTACTTTGATGTTATGCTGATATGAGCCGAGAAACCTTCTGATGCTTCCCTTTTCTTGACAAGAACATCTCTAGATGGAAAATGTCTGTGTGGGTAGCAGACGGAAGAATAGAGGCAGATTTTTTGTCCATTTCCTTTTTGGTTTAGAATAGAATAGCATAGAATAGCATAGAATAGAAAAGAATAGAATAGAATAGAATAGAATAGAATAGAATAGAATAGAATAGAATAGAATAGAATAGAATAGAACAGAACAGAATCATAGAATAGAATCATTAAGGTTGGAAAAGACCTCAAGGATCATCAAGTCCAACCATCAATGCACATGACCTAACTCACTAAACCATGTCCCTAAGCACCACATCTAAGTATTTCTTGAACACCTCCAGGAATGGTGACTCCACCGCTTCCCTGGGCAGCCTGTTCCAATGTCTGACCACTCTTTCTAATATACAGCCTAAACCTCCCCTGGCGCGGCTTGAGGCCTTTTCCTCTTGTCCTATTTCTTGTTCCTTTAGAGAAGAGGCCAGCACCCACCTCACTACAGCCTCCTTTCAGGTAGTTGTAGAGAGTGATAAGGTCTCCTCTCAGCCTCCTCTTGTCTAGACTAGCTCCTCATAAGACCTGTGCTCCAGACCCTTCACCAGCTTCGTTGCCCTTCTCTGGACTTGCGCCAGCACCTCAATGTCCTTCCTGTGGTGAGGGGCCCAAAACTGAACACAGGATTCAAGGTGCAGCCTCACCAGTGCCGAGTACAGGGGCACAATCACTTCCCTAGTCCTGCTGGTCACACTATTTCTGATGCAGGCCAGGATGGGCACACTGCTGGCTCATGTTCTACCAGCTGTCGACCAGCACCCCTAGGTTCCTCTCTGCTGCGCAGCTTTCCAGCCACTCTCCCCCGAGCCTGTAGCGTTGCGGGGGGTTGTTGTGACCAAAGTGCAGGACCCAGCATTTGGCTTTATTGAACCTCATACAATTGGTCTCAGCCCATCAGTCCAGCCTGTCCAGATCCCTCTGCAAAGCCTCCCTACCCTCAAGGAGATCAACACACCCACTCAATTTGGTATCATCAGCAAACTTACTGAGGGAGCACTCAATCCCCTCATCCAAGTCATTGACAAAGATGTTAAACAGGACAGGCCCCAAAACCGATCCCTGGCGAACACCACTGGTGACCGGCCGCCACCTGGACTTAACTCCATTCACCATGACTCTCTGGGCTTGGCCGTCCAGCCAGTTTTTTATCCAGCAAAGTCTGTTCCTGTCTGAGCCATGAGCCACTAGATTTTCTAGGAGAATGCTGTGGGACACAGTGTCGAAATCCTTGCTAAAGTCCAAGTAGACAACGTCCACGGCCTTTCCCTCATCCACTAGGTGGGTCGCCTGGTCATAGGAGGAGATCAGGTTGGTCAAGCATGACCTTCGTTTCAGGAACCGATGCTGGCTTGGCTTGATCTCCTGGTTGTCCTGTACATGCTGTGTGAGCACACTCAAGATGAGCCATTTAGTGGGGCTGCATTTTTTATTTGGAAAATTGGTTAGCTGTGTTAGACCTTTCCCAAGTAATTCTGAGGATAATTGCTAAATATGTTTATCTTGGAATCTTTATGGTACTGGGGCTCACCCCTCTTTGTACTCTCTAGTCCGTAAAGACAATGAGGTCAGAGGACGTACTATGCACTACTTTGACATAGAAATAATGTATAACAATTTAAAAGAGACTACAGAAAGAGATGGAATTCAAAAGATCCTTTCAATTAACAACATGAACTCCTTTTATATGAATACGTTAGGCTTTTAAAATCTTTTTCAGAAATAAGTATACAATTTAGAATACTAGGCAACTAGAGGCAGAAAAAAACATTAAGGGGATGAGGGAAATCCTGAAATCCCAATAAAGTGTGATTTTAAACACCAGTAATGATATGGATTCATGGGTTTACCAGTGAAATTATACTAGAGATAATCAGGGCCTCTATGACATGAGGGTAAAAGATGTGGCTCTCCAGTTCATTCTTTTCCTTAGTTTACATGTCATTTACATATTTATATCCTTTTTCACATCCTTTTTATTTTCCATTATCAAAAGGAGCATCTTTCTTTTAGTATTTTTTCCTGCATGCTGGACAAGATAAAAAAATACCAGTGTGTATTTAGCCTAACCAATAAAAAGAGAAAGGGTCCTACATGCACAAATCAGCTGCAGTCACAAACTGGATTTATGTCAATTTGGTACAAGTCTTCTAATAAGTTATTTTCAGAGAATCCTTTTTTAAAAAAAGTAAATATATTTAATAGAAAAACGTGAAGACTGCTTCCTTCTTGAGTCACAACTCCTAACTGGATGCAAAGCATCCCTCTGCTGTCAACATTTAGTTTTCAAATATTTGTATTTAAAAATTATTTAAAGTGGTTACCCTTAAAATCTCAACTACTGACAGTCGTGAGGCCGTAACTCACCTGCAGAATGAGTAAGGGCTCTACTGTCCTCCCTGGGCAGCAGGATTGCCAGAGATGGCACTGCAGGGCTTGTTTTTGATACCCTCCACCTCTTGGGGCAAGTGTACACATGAACCTGCCCTTCCCAGGTGAAGACGGCCACGCTGACCTCGTGTGCTCAAGCAACAGGATTGTTTGCAAGTCTGCACTTTTATTCAGGCTTGTCAATGGGAGGCATCCCGTCCGCCTGTGCTGCTTTTTGCTTGGGCACAAATGAAGGTCATGGAGGGAGCCGCAGTAGACGGTTATTGTCAGCTGAAATTGGAACTTTTAGTAAAGGGATAGTAAACTCACAAAAACTTCAGCACTAACCATCCTAGTTGAGCTTCTTAGCAGAAGAGTGACAGAAAACTATTAACTGAGCGTAAGAAATGGCTGGGGAGGATTAGCAGGATGGCTTTTATTTTCTGCTGGAGATCATCACAACATGTGGCACCACTTTTTTCAGGTACAGAGGTGGACTGGGGGAACTGAAAGATCTTGTGGGTGTCTATTTACAGGTTTAACACCTAGGTGAAGCCTTGTGATGTGCCAAGCTATTGAACTTGTACAAACTTACTGCAATGCTTAAATGCGTCAGTAGCAATGCTGTAAAATTTGTATACTTTTCTGTAAAACTCTCTTCATCTTAGTCCTGATGAAGGATGGACCAAAAACCTAGACATTTTAACAGCTCTCATGTAAATGTTGGCCTTACAAGACAGCATGGGGACCAGGAGCTACATTTCTTCCAGTGCAGGCACAGGACCTGCCTGGGAGCACAGCCTCCCAACACTCTCGCTACAATGGGTGGCTGAAGGCAAGGCAAAAAAATAGGGCAGTCCTACAAATAGCAATAAGTCCCCACTCTTGCCAACAGTGAACCATCTCCCTTGCTGCTTGCTCGGCTGCTTAAAACTGTTTTCCCCTGAACAATTCGTTAGTAGCTTCTGTAGCAGGTCAGCACAGAATCTGTTGTAAAGCTCCTCTATTATCCACTTGCAGCATGGAAATGAAAAGGCTGCTGGCCATGATTATATTCTGCAACTTGAATATGTGGGTGAAAGAAATTTAAGAAACAGTGCTGACAGCTCTTCAGATGATGAGAAATAGCCATACTTCACTAAGATTATTCTTGGTTGTGCAGATCCCTTTCTAATTACTGGCAATGAGGACAGAAAAAAAAACCAAAAATATTTGATTAAAAAAATTGGTTACATAAGAAATTTGAGATTAAAAGACAAGTGAACATTGAATCAAAAGGGTAATGATCCCACAAGCAGCACAATGACTGCTGTTCTGCAGTATGGGGAGACTAGGTTTTGATGTCAATCATGCAACACTAGAAATGATTTTCCGTCTTTTTTTGTAATTCATTTTTTAATTAGTAGGATTTAACCTGTATATCATACACACATGTAAATCACCTGTCTATCCATCTGTCTGAGTATCTATCTAGTTCAGTCCTCTCCTTCCTTTTTTGTTATTCACATCTGTCCCTAAGGGTACCGTTGAAGCAGAACATCGCCGAGTAAATTGATGTATTTTAAGGATGAGCCTTCATACAAGTGACACTAATTATCATGAAATAATGAAACTGTATCTTCAAATCATCTGACCACTATGCTGTTTTATGTTCCATGATCCTGTGCGTGCCTCTGCTGTTGCCAGTAGGTGGGTTGCTTTTTTCATCACTGTTCCCACAAGCTAAAATTAAACGGTCTCAGTCTGAGAAGAATTGTAAAATCTGCAGTAATGGATAATCTGTCCTTTCAAGCAGAAGCAGCCATAGGGACACTTTAAAACTTTCAAAAATTGTCACTGTCCAACTGTGGTGACTTCTTGTTTTACTCACGAAGGAAACCAGCAAAGTGTACCTGCTCTGTTTTCACATGTAATCCCACGAGGTTAGAGTTTTGATATGAGCAGATGCTTACTTTTAGCTTTATTGTCAGAGCCAAAGACAAGGCTTCAATATTACAAAGGAGAGGGTAGTCTTCACTGATGGCACTCCACTAATTGCTGTCAAAATCATGTTCCCGACAGACAGAAGTAGCTTTAGATGGAAAATAAATGTGAATCCAGGTCTACTGATAAACTGCTGCTAAGACCAATACTTTACTTTATTTGGACAGTACTCTCCAGCCATTGGAAGGATTTTGCAATGCTCTTTATCATAGCATTTTCTGTATGAAGATAACAACAACAAAACCAACAACAACAAAGTGTAGAAACTTGTAAGGGAACCCAGTGCATGTTTTTGTGAAGTGTGGAGTGCCCTTAGAGACAGTTGACAATAGACGAACCTCCTATATTCCCAGAAGCAGGAGGAGAGGTGTGAAAGAGCAGCTGAAGCTTTGAGTCTCAGTGGGCCCAAGCAAAGACAAACCATGGCACTACATCCAACTGCTACATCATAAGATGTCCCTCCTTGTGTGTGTGAGTCTCATAGGCTTGATCAAGGCTGAGAAGCAAATAATTACCCTACCTCTAAGAAGCACCTTGCCTGTCTATAGTCCCTTCAAAGTTAATTACACAAAGATATGTCACTGCAGCCATTATCTTTGCAAACCTCACCCTACTTCCCATCCGTTAGGAGCATGAAGGTTATATGCTCTTCCTTGTGCAGATACAGGACAAGAAATGATGGAAGACAAGAGTTGGCAGACTACGCGTGCAAAAGGCAACAATGCAGACCTTGTTATTGTCTCATTTTACAGACCGCAAATATGATGTAGTAATGTGGTAGAAGTTTGTGTAGCTAATCCATCTTGGCAAGTCACCTATTTATTCACTGGTGTTAAGAGTGAATTGCCACACCAGAAAATGTTCTCCTGGTATAAATAATATTCTTAAAGTTTTAAAGCAAAGCAGAGCCTAAAGAGACCTGGATGAATATCAGGAATAGCCAGTGAAATACCCAGCAGTGAGTACACTGTCAATGCCCAGATGGCATCTTTCACTGCCCTCTCTCTGACACTAACAGGCAAGGCAGAGACAAAAGCACAGACACCATTGCATTCCAAACACAGTGTGGGCTTTTGTATTTGTGTGTGTACACAAGTGCATGTTTAGGATTTCGTATGGCCCCTGCATTCAGTCTTTTGGGGATCTGAGCCATGGAGAGGACTTCACAGCTACAGCCTTCCTCATTGCCATCCCAGCAACCTGTAGAAGAAACATATACTCTGCCTGTGTGATGGCTTCACACATGCCTGTCACCTACTCACCCTCCCTTAGCTTTAGTTGTTGACAGAGGATTAGTCTTCCATAATGATATTCACTAACAGGATGGTAAGAAGAATGGAATGAGCTTTACTTCTCCTTAGAAAAGCTGATATCTCTAACGTTACTATGTAAAATACATACCTGATGGTGTTTGTATACTCCTCTGACTCACAGGTCTAACCACAAACTGTTCCTTCATAGGGTTTATGCCAGACAGTCTGACACCAAGTGTTAATTCAGGATCATTTATATATTTAATAAATGTGTTTTCATACTTTTTATTTCCCACAATTAATTCAGTTATTATATGAAACTGAAATTACTGTTAATCCTTTTGATATCCCAGGAGCAACCTTCCAACATCTTAGCACATTACTGTTTATCATGGTACATTTAATGATCTTCTGGTAATTTTCTCCTCATGTTTTTCCCAATTGACCTGAATTACTTTTTTCAGGTCACATTTTAAGAGCCATTATATGAAATGCTTCACTAAAATCTTTACATAAAATAATATAATACACTTCTTTGCGTTATTGAATTCTGCATTTGCTAAGGCACAGATTTTCTTGCACTTGTTTGCCCGTTGTCCATCTGTGACTTCCACTTCCAGCTAGAGATTAAAAAAGAACATTGTCCCTATAAATTTCAAAAATAGCAACAAAAGAACAAAACAAGTCAAGCACAAGTAGGTCATTCGCTTTCCTTTAGGACTGAATACATGAAGTAACTTTCCTCTAATGTAATATAGCCATCTTACAGTGCAACCACTTAGTTGAACATTCCACCCCAGGCTTGTCCATACTGCAACTGCAGACATGGTTACATCATATGCACTTTATTCTGGCAATTATGTGTGATAACAGCAGGGAAAGGGCAGCCCCACATAAACCTACACATACATACTCACTGGTTTGCAACCCAGGCTAGAGTCCATTTTGCTGTGTGGTCCCCATGACTACTAACTCCTGCATGCTTAAGCACACACAAACCACTTATAGATGTTGCATTGCAGAGGAGAGTAAGTGCCCTGATTTCCCACATATCTTAAAAGCTGCAGCATGTTACGGTTAGTTATGATCCCCCTAAGCAGAATATTGCTGATGCCCCCCTAGCTCTCCTATAAGTCACAAGTTACATTTAATATGTCAGTGCTCGTAGTCTGGTCTTCAGCAAATATAACATGGTGCTAAGGAGATTTATGTTACACGAATAGCCAGTTACAAGTAGTGACGTTAGGTGATTTCTGTTTGCTACTGCACAGAGTGTTATACTGAAAGATGTTCACGCTCTTCATGCTCACAGGTAGCTGAAATTTATTTCCTGAAATATAATTGTGGGTGTAGGGCTGTACTTCTCAAAAAAAGTTTTGCTTGATGGAGAAAATGCTGGAGGAGAAGACTCAGGGTGCTATAAGCATCTCTGGCAAAGGGCTGCTTCTCTGCTGCAGGTTTGCCCATGTTGTGGCACTAATAACTATTGTTAGATCAAACAAATCAGAGGTAACCATAAAACTATTACTGACTTCCTGAATGCTGAGCAAGGTGATACATAACCTTTCAAAGGAAATAGTTACTGGCATATTCATTATTTAACATTTTACACCTATGCTGGCCAGGGCTCAGGGCAGCACTCAGGTAGAGAACAGATCTGCCACAAAAGAGAAATGAACTAAAGGTCACAACAGATATGCCTCACATTTTATGCCTTGTGTTTTATGTCTATAAATATTTGGGTTTTTTTCTCATTACCCAAGTGATTGTTTTAGATGTCTGAATAGAAACAAGGGAGAACTGCTCATAGTTATTTTGTCAACTTGTTTCTCTAAGCATTTCCAAAAAGTATTTTACTGAATTTACTGATCACCAACGCAATAGAAAGTGACCAATATTTTCTAGATTATCATATAGTTTTGAGTTCCTCAGCTCCCTGGAGGTAATTCATCACCAACAGTGTCTTACTGTGGTGTGCCTGAAATGCATGTGAACCTATGACCAAGGTGATATTGTTATACTGAAAATATCCAGAAAGATACTGCATAAATAACTTTTAAAAAATCTGAAGGGAATAACTGTATGTGACACACAGCTCAGGTGGCTAGACGTTTATAAGCTATTACTTTCCATCATTAGTGGTCCCCAGGGCTAGAGCATTCAGCTGTGAAGACTACATTGTACTTGCAGTGACACAAGGTCATCATAAAGAAATTATTTCCTGTGGTGCTTAGCTGGAATATCTTTCCTCAAATGACTTCCATGGCTACAGGTAACTATGCCCTTATCACCAGAAAACAAATACAAAACAAACAAAATAATCCAGGCCCAAACTCCTGTGTCTTTGCAGAACACTGAATGTCAAGAGTTTTAACTTCTCGAGAAGTACAGATTTCTGAATCTGCATTCTTCAGACACCACTTATAAATATTTGGTATAATGTATTTGTCAGCACATGTGAAATACTTCAGCAGATATAAAGAAATTGCCTATTATGTACCAATTTACTACTTCATTTCACATTAGTCCATGATTTATACCACATAGCTTCAATGGGATGACACAATAGAAGGAGTAAAATGATGAGATTTAAGCTTTAAAATGTATTATGCAGTGTACCAAAATAATAGTATTTAAAAGATGACTTAAAAAAGACATCTTTGGATCCTTACACAGAGAAAACTGAAAGGTAAAAGAAGTATAATTGTAATCTTTCATTTTTAACTTGATTTTCCTCATTTGCATTCTCCTCCAATGCCACTGTGTTCAGTACTTATGACAGCTCACACCAAAAGGACTGGAAAATTGACATTATTATTGGCCATTGTTCAGGTACCTAAAATGTCTTGAGAATGCTTTCTTTCCAACTATAGTAATTGTGAAAAGCAATGCTTTTGTTATCCTGGTGAAATCTCTAAGTGCATAGCTGTAAATCATAATCAAAATACTGTTAATAGTACCAGCCTGGAGTCTCCCAAGTGCAGAGATCATTCAAGCGGTTAGGCTGACAAAGAATCCTTGTTTCTTTGAGAATAATTACTGATTACATGGCTAGTGCACCATGTCTATGCAGGACACAGTAATAGGAGCACAAGGAGGACAGGGAAATATACAGAGGGGGAAAGTATAGGGTACAGGGATACAGATTTTTTTGCCTCCTGTGGTTCTCTTTGAGATCCTTCTTGGTCTTGACCAGCTCCATGAGACTGTCACTCTTTGATATGTCAAAGTTTTGCACTTAGTGCAAGTATAAAACAACCATAAACTTGTATATTTAAACATGATCAAGAAGTAGTGTTCTTCTGAACCCACCTTTTTCCTCTGTATTTTCTCCTTTGCAAACTCGTTTGCCACAGAAAGTTGCCAGGGACACAATCCACTACACCACTTGTTTATTCCAGGTTTTACCACTTTGTTATACAGTATTTTACCTCCTACACAGTCAGCAATTACACTATATCATGTTAAATCCTGCTAAACTGCTAACATCAACTGTGGCAAAAAAAGCATTAACAGAGGCCGTGTGATGGGTTTACCTAGTGAAATTTTAGAGACTATAAAATATATATGTGTATGTGTATATGAAAAAAATAGATGTATTGTGGAATATTTCTAATGGAATATTTCACTAAGGAGTAACCATTTGTCTTACTGTACTTGGATTCTGATAAAACACTAGAAGAAAGCCTATCTTTGCTGACAGAGAATTTTAAGTATTAATAGATCTTTTCTGCTGCTACCTTCCTTCTCTTCCAAGCTCCTATATTATCACTTTCTCTTTGGTTAGAAATTTAAAGTTTTCAGGCTGAAGGAATATAACATAATTTTAAATGCCTAGGCCCAAAACAGTAGATACAGATTTCAGTCTATTTTCCACTGAGAGTACTTTTTCTTTTCAATAAGAAACACAACATGCAATTATTTATGAGCAGTTGGAATAGCTAATCCCTATTTCACAACATACATCCACTGTAAACAAATTTCAAGACTGACAAATGCCTCAGTCTTTTGGTGGTCAACTGCACAGGAAGGAATTTCACTCAACTTGTGCACAAGAGAAGAATATCCGTTTTCAGATGCTCAGTAGAACACTCAAAATTCTTAGGAAAAAAAAAAGTGCCACTTACAAACATATTTAACTTGCTTTCCTCAAAGGAAGAGTATGGAAGAAAAGCTCCCTTTTGATTTTGTGGCGTTATTGAATAAAAATATACATATCTTGTACAAGTTATGAAAGATAAAATTTGCAATAGTAATTTAGAGTTATAAACAAAGATTAATATTAGGACTTGATAATACAAAGCAGGGAGCATCACCCTAAAAAGCTGCTTGAAGGCAGAAGGATTTTCCATTTTTGGAGCCAACCATAGCAAAAATGAATTTTAATTGCATATCAAAAGTTTTTTGTAAAGGAAAAAAAGAGAGAAACAAAGTTGCTGTGTGTTAACAGCCCATTTCCATTCTTCTACAGGAACAGAAAAAATGCAATTTTGCGTTACTGGGCATTCTTCCCAAGTTTAGGAATAACCCTAGTAGTGCTGATTGGAAACCAGTGTGGTTTTCAAGCCATTGCTTCAATTAACTCAGCAGATCTGGGTGATAAGAGTCTCCACATGATGTGTACTGAGTTACCTTTTAGAAGACTTGTGCAGAAAATTCTGTAAGTCCAATTTTGGGTTAAAGTTTGAATTAAATATAATTATGCCCCTCTAGGCATAGAAGTAGCAGCTACTATTTCCTGAGGCAACAATTAATATTAAATTAATGTATAATTAAAATTCATTTCTATTAATGAATGGTACATTAAGTAGGCATTAATATTACATTAATTTTAGATTTTAAAAATCAGATAATATGAAACTTAAGAATATGACCCGTCCTTTATTTCTTTATAAAGGCGCATGGGACTATAGACAAAAAATATGCAAAATACTGCCATTTGAGGATGAGGCATAATCATGCCTCCGAAGTCTCCAAGGGCATCGTTGTTGACCATTACAAGACAAAAAGAAAGGGAAGACTGACACAGGGTAGAATCACAGGTAGAAATCAAAAGAATAATAGTGTAATTAATGACAACCAATATGTTTTTCTAACAAGTAGATTTTGTAAGATCTGTTTTCTGATATGGAAAATCAAACCAATAGAGGTGCCTGGGCTGACACAATATCCTTTGATGCCACTAAGAAACTTGTTGTAAGACAATGTGTAATATAGTGTGATAAATATCCAGTCCAGTATTATGGTAGTTTAATAGACCAATTATAGAGCTCAGAAAACACTTCTAAAAAACTATTGTTGCTTTATCTTGCAGTGTTAGTGGAATCCTGGGAGAATAAATGTAGCTCAGCGGAGGTGCTCATATTGGATCATCAATAGCAGTATGTGGTTACCTCGGCAGGCATTAAACCCTGGTGTCCAGCTGAAGCAGTGTGAACAGCTGTGTTCATGCTCCTCATTGGGTACAGACCCTAGTTTACAGTCTTCTGTTTGGTACTCCAGTTTCCCCAGCCAGAAATTTAATTTGCTCATTCCTGATAGGAGTAGAGGATCTAACTGACTGATGGATAAGGACCATGGGAAGAAGCATCAAGGCAACTTGATCCTATAAATGCACCCAGCATCTTCAGCAAAGCTTACGAAAAAAGAAAAAAAAAAGAAAAAAGGATAGCAATGCTAATATAAAAACAAGAGACAGCAATTGTGAAGTGGCAAATAACATATCAATGAATTTGGATCACCTGGTGTTTTTGCACAATGTGTATCATGTCTCATTCAAAGCCAGGAAACTGTTTCCTGCAACAAAGCAGCCCTGCAGTAGACCTGTGGTTACCAGCAGAGCACAGCTGCAGCCATTACTCTCAGAGAAAAAAAAAAAAAAGAAAAAAAAGATAACTGGAAGAAAATAATTTAAAAGTTTGGAAAAGATTCAGATAAAACACATTAACACAAAGTCTGGAAAGCACACTTCAGAAGAGCTTAACAATAAATGATGTTTAAGTGAAGGATGAAAAGAGACTTGGTCATGGTTTATATATGAAAATGTGACAATGCTTTTGAAAGTGAAGAACTCATAAGTTTACTGTGAAGAATACTCTGTTGTTGAAAGAGGACAACAGACAAACACAAAAAGGAGAAAGGGCTACTCATGAATTTATGGTATTTACCTACTAGAAAGCATGTAAATGTTAGAATTCTCTTACAAAGACATATATTCAGAATATTTCTGTGGTATTCTGAAGTATTAACTGGTGTGTAACTAAGTAATGTGTGTAATGAAGAGAATCCAATCTTTTTGCAAAGAAGCACAAGAGTCATGAAGGTGGGCCATTTGGCAAAGCAATACCACAATATGAACTGCAATAAGAATTTGAAATGTGGGGCTTGCTTATGTGGTTTTTGAAAAACAAACCTGATTTGTAAGTGCTTGAAAAGCTGTGGTTGGAAGTTTTTCACAGTCGTAAATGGGTTAGAAGTTCCTCTGACCTTCATGAGATTTAATCTTTCAAATATACATCATTTTAAAACAGGGACATGGGGCTTCTCCTCACTCGTAAGTTATTCCAAAGTACTCCGATTCCACCTAAACTCTAAGTCTATTTTACAAAAATACCAATTTATTTGGCTCAGACAAAATTTGCCCTGTATGAATTCTGTATTAAAGCTGAGGCTAGCCTTACAGAAAGGTTTTACTGCAGGAACCAAAAGAAACATACTTGGCTTGTAAATAACTACTTTTTATGAACTATAGAGTGACAAGGTTACCTCCCCTTCACATGTAGCAGAATTTGAAGTATACAACACACATTGTCTGGTTTTAGCTGAAATGTCTCAGAGTTCTCCTCATTGACTTGATTTGCAAATGCAATTTTATGTTCCCTTATTGCAGGTGACTACAGATCTTACCAAGAAAAAAAAAAAAAAAGAAAAAAAAAAGAAAAATATACAAAGCAGGTAAAATTTGGGATGCATGAAATCCCACCAAGAATTTCAAGAATTGTGAATCTTCCTTGAAGTTTGTTGAATCCATAAACATAAAATCAATGAAAAAAATGTTAAGTACGTGACTTGTATTGAATTTGTCAACTAACTAAAAGCTTCATTACATTACAGTGTACATATGGGACCTCAGCAAAGACCAAGTGCACTCCAGTGTTTTTGTTATTTTAGGAATATTTGGTTAAAGGAACAGATAACAGCACAGTGCACCTGAGGTTGGCCTTGGTCTAATTACACTGATTGGAGAGACCGGAATGCACTTTTGGAAAGCAGTAAAACCGCTGCATCAGTGAAAGTGATTTTAGAACTCAGTTCTGATTGCCAGTTAGGGGGACTCCGGGATCCAACTGATAGAAACATTTTCATAAGTTGTTTACTTAAGAAATTAGTTTTTTTCATTTGCCATTCTAATATGAAAGGCTTTTCAATTTTGCAAAAAAATAACTTGTTTTTATTAAAATGCTACCTGCATTGATAATGGATCTAAACTGGAAGAGGGCAGATTTAGACTAGAAGAAATTCTTTACTGTGAGGGTGCTGAGACACTGGCACAGGTTTCCTAGAGAAGCGGTGGACGCCCCATCCCTGGAGGTGTTCAAGGCCAGGCTGGATGAGGCTTTGAGCAACCTGGGCTAGTGGAAGGTGTCCCTGCCCACGGCATGGGGATTGGAAATAGATGAACTTTAAGGTCCCTTCCAACCCAAACCATTCTGTGACTCTATGATCCTCCCTGCTCTTCCTAGGTACCAAGCAGTAATGGAATACAAGGCACTTTAAGCTGTTTCTTAACTTTCAATGACCGAAATATGCTGAGTTTAGATGAACAACAAACTAATTTCCTAATGGCTGCAGCCTATATTTTAGAAGAACTACCATTAGTGATGTGTTTTATTTAGGAGACTGTTCTCTGCCGTATTTTGATGCATTCTCCCACCACGTCTAGCAAGATAGCTAGTTACACTGTGGGAATTCAAGGACATTCAGATCTCTATTTTTCACTCCTTCACACTCCCAGGGTACATTCCAGTTCTGAACTACTTGATGTCAAATTATTTATTTCATACAAGTAAAAATTTCTCTGTCCCTACCCCCTCTCTACTGCATGCTTTACACCAGCCTCCCAGAAGCAGTATGCCAACTATTCATCCAATGCAGTTAACTTCTTCTTATCAAGTAAATATGTTCTTGTAATTTTGCCCTTCATAGCTAGGAAGAAAATTTTATGATTTAGAGAAAAATGCACTTTGGTGGATGTGTTATTGTCTTCCAGATGCTGCTGAGTTGGAAACAGGCGTTTCAAGATGCATGTGCAGCACCACTCACCTGGAAGACTCTCGAAGCCAAAAGACATTTCAAGACACAACATTATTAAAGTATTTCATTGTTGCATTGTAGCAGAAACATCTTGCCAGTAGGTACTTTCCCCAAAGATTTCCTAGGTGTCAAAATCCTCAGCTGGTCTCCTCAACTGTCAAAATCTCCATCTTCTCATCTGAAATCTGCTGCAACTTAATTGTTTATTTGTTATTGATACAAAATTCTGCATCATCTCACTCTCATAACTGGGAGCACTACATATAATGAACTTAGCTGAGTCAAAAAATAGATTTATAAAATGAGTTAATAACAAGAAACATGCACAAAGCAAAATCATGCCATGACATAGTAATCATGTGTTAGTGCAAATAAGTAGTCAATTTTCCTACTGAAATTGACATTATGGAATCCAGATATCCAAATATCTTTTACTCTCTAAGCCTCTGTGTATTCTCTGTGGCCTTCAGCATGAGCTCTGGAGCATTTTTAAGCTCAAGCAGCCTCAATTCAACCTCAGATTCAAACCCTGCAACAGTGCAATGTACTGCCATCCATTGACAGTTGTATGCCAATTTCAGGTTTGCCACAGTGTAGCTAACATACATTTTCTAGTATTGTTTCACCACTTCCTCTTCTCTTTCTGGACTCTTTTTTTTCCCCTCTTGTTCTCTTTTTGCCCAAAAATGAAAGGGGAGAGCAGGGGGTGGAACTGTTTTGTTTAATCACTGGCATGTCAGGGGAAAAGAAGCAATGTATTTTTGCTATGAAAAATATAGAGTTATTCTTTGATTGCTGACTGAAATCTCATAACTTTTGTGCCATGAGGCATGAAACTCATCCTGTCAAAGAATAGCACCTTCAGTGTAGAGTAACTAAATATTTATTTCAGTGGCAATGTTCTGTAAAGCTTCGACTGCCTAGATTGAGTGCTACTCCCAGATCTTTTCTTTTTTATTGATTACATTAACACTTTTAACACTCTGCCTTCATAAATAGTCACCAGAGAGCATTCATTCAACACTCAGTGCAACACTTTTGTATTAGCAGCATTGTATTTGCACATGCATAAGTCAGATGAACTGTCTCTATCCAGTCGGGGTCACATAGCGTTCAGCTCACATGCTTTACACAAGCCAGTCACTTGAATGAACTCTTGAGTTAATAGACGTTTTTTCTGCCTTTCCTAGAGCTATTTTAAAAGCCTTCTAAGAGCTTCTGAATCTCTTCTTCCAGGCCTATGAAGAAAGTAAAAGCAAGGATGTAGACCAAAACTCCTGGGAAAAAAATGTGCTCAACATAGCTGCTTGCCAGGAAATATGCCCACTTGAAAAGACAAGATAACTTTGTCAGAGGTACTTTCAACATGATGACATTATATGGAGCCAAATCATTTCGCAAGCATATGAACAAAGATCACAAAGTTTAAGGAAGATGGGAAAAATCAACCTCCTTAATCTACTTTAGGATGCGAGTTTCTCATGGTTAGCTTTAGCATGAGTTGTGAGGAGAAACTCTGCATGAACCATAGCATGGCCTTGAGCCTGGCTGACCCAGCCTGGCATGGCCTGACTGCCAGCATGTAAGCACTCAAAGTAGTTTTGATCAAATACGACCAAAAATGTACTTGTCTATCCAAAACGGACTTTTGACAGAAGATGAACCTCATTTACTTTTTTTTTTTTTAACAAAAGCATTGTCAAAAGGTTGCCTTGAGAAAATGTGGAAGCAAAGTAAATTCTGCGGCTTTTTGAAAGCTAGGATGAAGGAGGATTATTGTCCTCCAGGCAGCTCAAGAATTTAATGTTGGCAGTGCCACAGGAGGAAGTGTGTGGTTACATGAAGAAGTATGGACACAGGCTTCAGCTAAGTGCTTTATTCAACTAATGCATCAGCAATTACTGAATGAGATCTGGTTTAATGTCTTACATGAAAAATTGCTCAACATGCAAAGTTGTCATGCTTGTTGGCTTGGTGTGGTTGCCTTAGATAACCTTAGGGTCCACATGATGACACTGTGCCACAGTAAATGCAATCATCCTGAAGATGCTAAAATGAGTACTGGAAAGTACGATATAGTCTCACCTCTGCTTATAATGAGAATCATTCCCATTTGTAGATACCAAAGAAGAGGATTGCTTCTTGAGTGATGATGTTTTCCCTTCCTTTTACTGCTAATACACATAGTTGCACGTAATAAATTTTAGGCACTTTATGTGATATAAAATATCATTCAATGTGATAGTCCACTTTTTATTCATTGTCCTTGGCTAGCAGTGTTTAAATCAAAACAAGAACATACCGTTGTGAGAGGAAAATAAAAAGTGTCACAAGGATGGGTGATAAGTTTGAAACTCTGGAAAACAGTAAATGAGGTGATGTCTAAAGCCATCAGGATAGGCTTTTGTGCTCAAAAGGATGGCCTACAAAGTGTACAGACTAGAGGCACTTCTGCAAAACACTTATTCCTATAATGGCCAATTCAACCCATTTATCTACATACACTATTTCCAAGGTCTGTTTTCTGTTCCATAGTGGAGCAAAACAAAACTTCCTGGAGCCTGTTCGGATAAATCAGACCTAATGATAAGAATGAGTTCTGAACCTTCCTTGAGAAAGTCCTCATGAATTAAGTATGTCCATCTAATCCCTGCACCTGTCTTGTCACAAGTGTGCTGCTACTATCAGGAAGACTAGATATTTCTGAAAACACTTAGTATGCTGCTGTACAAGATGTATTTTCATGCCTGGCCCATATCAAGATTGTTCTCTCTGTTTGGGTACAAACTTTAAACAGGGCATTTGGGAGCAAGAAACCTACAATATAGCAAAATGGAGTCTGACAAATTAACATGTGGAAGTGACAGCAGTAAAGACATTCCGCGCTGTTCAATATACTCACAATATTACTTCTAAGCTATTCATCACTAAATATTCATGTTTTTAAGCTTCTGTTAATTGCCTTCTGGATCATGGGACAATTCTCCATTTTCACTGACAAATCCTAGGGATTTTTCACTACCAAGACCATACTTAGGGTGCATCTTTTGGATGACCTGCTGCACTTCCCCAGTTTGGAAAATACTTCTCACATTTGATTCCTGTGACTCAATCATGCACTCAAAATTAAACTGTTCAACAACTCTTAGGATAGGGAAGAAATTCTCAATATTATAATAAACCATTTTGAATATTTTTGTCTTGTTCTGCAACTTACTTCTTCTCTTTGTCTCTCTCCTAGTGTTATGCTGAAATTGTCGGGGCCCTCAGACTTTGTATTTTGCTAGTCTGATATAGTACAGTGGTTTCAGGACATTTGTAGCAGAAAGGATGTGGGGCAGAAAAGATTTTCTTTAGAAACAATGCAATTTTGTTTTTTACTTTATTACCAATGAATTGTTGCCTGCAGTAATGAAAAACAGTGACTTAATGCCTTTCCCTTCCTCTTGGGAAAACACCACAACAGTACATTTCTGTAGCACCAGCATACTGTTCAACCTGTCTCAGTGGCCACCCTTTACTGGTAGGACACCACGTTTAATTGGACACAATCTAGCCGGTGCATGTCTCCACAGGACTCTCTATTTAAGTTTATTGCCATTGATTAAGGTGTGTTAATTGGTTTTGTTCATAAGTAGACAGTAACTCACAAGTCCTGTGTTTCCTCAGGTGCCATCTATGTGGGCTAAGCAGACCAATTCACTCACATGAATGTTTTCCATTTCTTCCTTCAAATCCAATCAGGTATTTTTTCCACCCAGTTTTATGTTGTTTCTGTTCCCCAGCTGCTCCCTCTTGTTACTATTTATGAATGGCAGGGAGCGGTCCTTGTCATGAACCAGGACACCACACGCTCAGAGATAATCAAACACCGAACAAAAGAGAAGCCTGTGAAGAAGAAAAAAGCCTGCGAAGAAGAAAAAACTCTAACTCCCTGTCTAGAGTTTTATCACTAACTTCTGTTTGTGTGTGAACATCAGCCTAAATGTGAGATGAAAGCTGGTGTTCATTTGCTATCATTGAGCCATAAATCTTGACCACCTGTAGGAGAGCATTCCTCTTCACAGGTACTAAGACTTATCAAATTCACCTTCAAAAACCACCTCTGCATTCCACTTTGGCATGCGGAGTTTTCCAAAAATCCTGGAGAAATAAATTTCCAGAGACAGAAATGAAGAAGCCCAGATCATGTCTAGGTGATGAGTTCTCATGTTGTTCTCACACATCTCAGAGCTTTGATAAGATCTTTCTCTACAGAAAAAAAAGTGATCTCTCTCCCATTAACTTTCCAAAGAAGCTGAAGTTAGTGATGACTAATGAGTCCCTAATTAACTTAGTGACTATTTATGAATGAGGAGGTTAAAGAAGAAAATTACAAGCAAAAAGCAAACTGCTGTAAAACAACAGATAGCCAAATTTCTTTTTTTTTTTCTTTTTTTTTTCTTTTTTTTTTAATGACTGGGAAGCTGTTCAACTTCTTCCACCTCCTTCTGTTATTCTTTCTTCACCACCTCCAAGATCTCTTCTCCTCTTTCTCCCTTTTTGTTATGCTGTTAATAAAAAATTGTAAGTCCTTACAGGCTTGTAGGGACCCCAGACCATGAAATACAGCCACATGGATCCCTTTTTATGCTGATGAGCTTGCAGGATTCCTCTAATTTTTACGTGGTTGTCCAGTCTTCAGTTCCCACCTTGTTTGTGCTCAGCTTTTTCTTTTTCTTTTGCGCTTGTTGTTCCACATTTAAATACTGTTAGCATCTGATTATATTTTTATGTCTTTGTCATGGGGTAATTCAAGAAAAATGGGTTTCTGTTTACTCTTTACCTTTTTTCTTGAAAACAGTTTGTATCTGCAGTGCCTTGCCTTTGTCACAGTATGAATCACACCCTTGTTTTACATTGTTTCGTAAGTATTCATTCCCTACATCCCATCCACAATAGTCAGGGTTGAATTGAATCTATTCCTCCTTGTGTTGCTGATTAACTGGGAGGGGTAAGAAAGAATGCAGTACATGATGTGTTCATTTGAGTTAAATGGAGGCTATATATACAAAAAGATATTACTCAGGTTATTCTTATAAATTGCTTTTCACTAACTTTTACACTTCTCTCGGTCAGATACAGGCAAAGGAAAACGCACTTCCCCAAAAGCCAGCCACTCTCTGCAGCTGAAATACGGGGGGAGACTTGATCTGTCGCAGATCACTGCATCGTGCACAGCCCCTGCGACCCTTGCATAAAAGATGTCAAGCAAAAAGTCTTTGCATTCATGGTGCATGTCTTTTTTCAGCTGATGGTGTTGCAATGGTCTTCCTAACAATCACAAACTTCCCACTGAACTCCATCTTGGTTTGAAAGAACTGAGTTCTTTCATAACAGTTTGTTCATGGTCCTGGGTCTCCTGGTTATCAAGAAAAGCAACAAATATTTATTTTCACAATGTCTCAGTAAATATCCCCAGTTTCCTGGCTTTTTGCAGAGGAATCACAGAGAAGGGCAATGTCTTATTGCTCCAGTGTATTACTGCCCTCTTCACTGCTGCTCTCAGGCATAACAGCCTTGGCTGTTTACAACCCTGTAAGACTAGGAAATTGTATGTAAGAGAAATAGAGCCTACAAGACAAGTAAATTGACTATTTTAATTCTATTTCTATTCACATTCCAATTATTCTTAAAATTAGTAGTAACTATAAATTCACAGAAATCTGAAGTCCATCACATGGGATTTGATTCACTTACCCTTTCTGTGAAAACAGCCCACTTATTCTGTGGGCACAAAATCTAGTCAAGTTTAGGTCACTTGTGACAGATATATATAGCTCAGACAAGTTACACTCAAAAATTTGTAATGGCCAAAAAAATAATTCAAAGTATGTAAAATCAAGAATTTATTGTCAGGATAAGTAAAATTTTAATAGCATTATGAAACAGTTGTTATAAGTCCAGATCTAATTATTACAGGAAAAGAAAGGAAAAAAGAAAATAAATACTGTTAACCAAAAAAAAATCTCAGTAACAACAGTATAGTTAAAATTGTATACACATTTCTAGATTCTATCCCTTTTCCAGGTGTTTTGTGCGTGCTTTCAACACTCCCTGGGATCCTAGTAGTGAGATCTTCAGTCTGGTGAGGAGCACAGCAAGTCGTCAGCATCCCAAATCCTTCACTTTGAGCAGCATGATGATGGTGAGGGTTTCTTCTTCTTTACTCTAGGATCTGCTTGGGGGTTATTTTATATTTGCTAACATGTTTTACACTTTGGTCTTTCTTCATCGGTCTCTAAGTCACATCCAAATTTACACTATATATGGGGCCTTTTTCACATTATATACTTGTTCTTTGTTCCTTTTTTTACCCCTAAAAAGCTGAGTTTACCCAGCTCCAGGTCTGCATTTGTTTAACTGATCGATGATGAGTTGTTTATAGCCATAGGCTCTCCAGTGCTGGCCTGTGCCTCGCCTCTTATCACCCTATGACTGCTCCCCTACTCCACATCCCGCATCCTCACTTCTCCAGGGCTCTGCTATCGTACCAGGACTATATTTCTCTACACTGCACCACCATCTTAACCATAAATATTTCATTCTACACAGTATAATGTCTTGTTACAGCTATCTACATAAAAACTATGGGTTTACTACATAAAGATAAGCAAAAGCAAAATAAATCCAGTACAGCCATCTGGTCTTTAGAAAAATTACTGCCGCAGCTGAACCATGAAAAAACAAAGCTCCAGGCAATCCAGGAAAGGTTCAGGCAAAATTAGCCTAAGAAGCCTCAGTCTTAAGGTCTTGCAAACTCACCGTAATGCCTGTGGCATATTAATAACCATGATAGTACTGCACTTGACAGTCTACTGAGCTACAGGTAAGTAAGTGGTAAAGAAATGCCCTAATGCATTAGTAAGTATTAACTAGTGTGCAATTAATAACGCACTATTTTGCACTGCCAAAGACTGTACAGGACATCACAGTTATCCCACAACATAGAACTGAGTCTCTGAAACAGAGCTCCATCACAGTAGCCAGTCTCTAGATAGACCACTTTGATTTTCAAGGCTGCCAGCCTCCCACTGCTCTGGAGTACTGCATCAATTCCTTTGCAAAATGCATACACCACTTTGAAGTTGGTGAATGTGTAGATAATGACAGCTAATCTTGTGTATTTTATTATTTGGAGGGAATACATATATTAAAAGATCTAATTATTTATTTTGGGAAAGTGGTTAGTTTATTGCACTGCAAAGACCAACCTTTACTTTTTGACTGGAAGCATAGATCAAGACGTAAGACACAGTTGCCAACAGATATTAGTGAATTAGACACAAATATGCGGCATGTGGGAGGCTTAAGGGATTTGAGGTTCCCTAGCAAAGTAAGATGTTTTCAGTAAAGCTCATGCTAGCTCTAGCTTTTTTTGTCAAAACTTCACACAGTACCAGGTACTTTCACATTAAAGGCAAAAGAAAACTTATTCCAAGACTGAAAGATTAAACACATCGTAATGAAAGATTCCCTATTGCCCTGGGCAAGATTAAACAAAATGAAATTTGTACAGCATTTAAGCTCTAAAACGGAAACCCTGAAAACCCAGCTCATCTCTAATTATCTTGAAGAAACCTAAAGCTGATCATGCTGGACATCATTAGGACGCAACAAACACGATCAACCAGATTGCAGATGCTGAGGATCTTCTTCAGTCTCACCTGTCACTCAGGGCAATGCATCTTTGCAGGCTGTGAGACAGGAGAAAATCCCCGCAATGAAGAGGACTTTCCCAGTGGAGCTAAGATGTATTTTGCTATCGGATTTGTCTGAACGAGGTCAATATAATGATGAAATAAAATACTGGGTTTTGAACTTTCCAAAATTTAGTGGTAAAAAATTTCACCATTTGTGGCTTTTCATTTTGAAACCATTACTTTTTATTAAAAGTTGAACAAAACATGAGGTGAATAAAAGGTTACATAATCAAAAAAGACAATATGCCTTTTCCTATTGAATAAAGTTTAGTTTTCATTTTTTTGTTACTTAGTTCACCAAAAAGCTCAAGCAAGACAAAGTTTTTTCAAGGTTTTAATCCATTTGCAAAATTTGAGAACCTCATTATTTGCTTTTTAAGTTTTTCTCAAATAACAAACCATGTGTTGCACTCTTTGTTTTCTTTTGCTCCCCAGCATGTCACCTATATTTTTGTTATCCGTCAAGTGTTTTGATTACACATAATTCTGATGTGCTAGCAAAGTTATTTAGTTAAAGTTTTACAAGCTCAGAGGATTCAATGTACTTTCTTCAACTTGTTTATTAAGAGCACCATTTACATGGTGTTAATGCATCACCTACTGATGAAGAGGGTGATAACACTACCTGGGCAACCCAGTATGAAGTAGCATTTCAAAAACATGTCTGAGTGTCACCAGCTAATACTACATCAGACAGATTTACATTAGTAGAAGGCTCATAAATTCAAACAGTAATCAAATTAACTATCAAGACTGTGGGTTATTTGCAACCCCCTTGGGGTGTGTTTACACTCTGTAGAAGCTTTGGTGAGTAGAGCAGTTCATTAAAGACACACTCTGTCCTAAGTGGGAGGCTCCAGCTTGGGAGAGATAATGCCAGATGGATGTGGCTCATTAGAGGAACTTGGTCCTGGCTCTAACAAGCTACGAATCCATCCTGTCAGCTCTTGGGCAAACAAGCAGACTGGAGGGCAGGAAACCAAGCTAAGTACAGCTGGGTGATAAAGTGTATAATTGCCTTGTTTCTCTGCATTCGCTTTCCAAATCTAGCAACTACATTGTTGACTTTGCCCTTTAGTAGCTTAAAATTCATTCTGTTTTCTATCAAAAACTTGCGTTATGTTCAGAGTCACTTAACTGAAGGCAAATCTAGACGATCTTTAGGGTCCCTTCCAACCCTAACCAGTCTATGATTCTGTGATTCTGTATGAGGAAACACAGACCTGTGGCCAGCCTGTCACAGATCCTGGTACCCAGAGTCAAGGCCTCCTTCTACTAAGCTGCAAGGGCTTGTTAAAGGATGCTGACCATGAGTCTTAAACGGTGGAGAAAAAATTCCCTTTTTTAAATGTTGGAGTCTTTGTGGCCTGCAGTAAGGCATCATCAAAGGAAGATAAGTTCTAATATTCAAGCACCAGCTTATGGCACTCACCCAGTCCTATTCCTCTGTTCAGAGAGCCACCTGTTTCTTCTAAAACAGCCCAAATGAAGATAAGTGCTGCCAAGCACTACCTGTTGGGCTTGCTCTGAGTAGTGCCTACATCTCAAGAATCATAGAATCATAGAATGATTTGGGCTGGAAGGGACCTTAAAGTTCATCCAGTGCCAACACCCCTGCCATGGGGGTGTTGGCACTGGATGATTTTTAAGGTCCCATCTCCTACTCTCCCATGTTGCTCAAAGCCTCATCCAGCCTGGCCCTGAACACCTCCAGGGAAGAAACAGGTTTCAGATCTGACCTGACCCCACGTGCCAATGGTTAGCTACATCCAGTTTACCTGCTCAGTGGTCTGTCTGGTTTGTATTCTTTCCTGACCTCTCCCCATGAACTGCTTCGGGAACTCAGCCACTTGAGATTTCACTCTAGGAAGAAGCCACTTAAAATTACATGTGGCAATACTCAGCACCACACTACCAGAATTATTTTTTGGAGCAAGTTTTTTTTTTTTTTCTAATTTACCATGCAATATCTACCATTCTCAGAAAAAGAGTGCATAAGGGTGGTTGCTGCTAGGAATCAAATATTAATTGTGTTCTTTGGGAAGCAAATGGAGACCAAACATTAGTGCCTTGCTAGATGCTAGACAGGTAGTGAAACATGCATGCGCATCCAACTTGATTTGATCTTTTTTCTCAACTCACAACAAAACTTTTTTATTTCCAGTTATGTATCAGACCACATAGAAGGAAAAACTAAGATAAATCCTTCACTCTTTAAGCTTTACTCTGAACCTACAGCAACTGTTTTTGTTTGTACTTTTTCAGTGTTTCAGCTAGCATTTGCTGAACACACTGAAGCAAAAGCTTTCCTTCACTCTTCAGCCAGTAACTCCACTAAAATCAAGACCTTGTCAACTGAGGGCAGCAGATTCACACTGCTGTTGAAATGGTTAATATAAGAGAATATACATTTCATTAAAAAAAAAATTGCTGACAACTGCTGAGCAAAGCAAGTAGAATTCTTTCCATTTAAATTTTATATCCCAATGGGACAACAGTTTATTGCAGAAGCTGCTTCAGACATAGGGATTATTGTTTATTTAAAATTAATTATGGGAAGAGCTGAGACCAAAACTAATTCCTAGGGATCAAGGGCATATTATTGTAGCCACTGCACTGATAAATACGACTCTGATAATCTTATGACTAAAATGTGCTCAAGCAGACCCTAGCAAAATAAACTGCTATGGATTTAAAGAAAATGTAGATGTAGAAAAATGTAAAAGTAAAAAAGACTTTTTTCAAATAAGTGCCCCATTAGAACACAAAATTAATGTATTGGCACAAGGAGCTTACAGGAAATCACATGGTCGCTGTGTCCTGATTGATATAAGTGTATTATTCTCCATATTTTATTTCTACTTTCTTTATACTTTTTTTTTTTTCTGAAAGGAAAAAGAGAAACTCTCACCCAACTTCCACTAAGCTATTTCAGAGTAACATTAAAGCTTTGACATAAGCTGACAAACAACCTCCCCACAGGGATCTCTTTCTCTGCACAAAACTGGCCATTGAAAAATATTGTAATCAGACATGGTGGTGATTTTATTGGAATAAGCTTATTCATTCCTGTTGGCTGTCAAGCAAGTTTCTGCGTGAACCATTTATCAAAAAAATCAATGGGAGGCTTTTGAATATAATTTTTATTGAAAACATATAAAAATACCTAAGCTTCATAAACCTATTGATGTGTGTCCCCGTGTGTGTGGGTGAGTGAAATGAAACTGTGTCTGGACAATGAAAAACAATAAAGAGCTCTGAAGTTCTCTCAGATGAGGTCCCAGTGCGGCAAGGAAATCCTAAAAAAAACTTTCCATCAAGTACGGACTCTGTGGAGATTTCCCAAAGCAATGGAACAAATAAATGAGCAGAATGACTTCCAGAAATGTGACATGTAAGTTAAGTGTAGTGATAAAAAATGAATAATACTCCAAGAGAGTTTCTAAATGTCAGACTGCATATATTGCATATACTTTTTGTTCAGGCTCACAAAAAAATTGCTTTCGTAAAAATATATGGAAGGGTGCATTGTTTATAAATAGAATAAATATACCTATACTGGCAGTGGTACCACATCTGCAATGTACATAAAAGAGGAAGGTAAATTTATGAAAACATGCATGGAAAATTAGATGTGCAGAGAAAGAAGGAAGATTTCATGACATTCCCTTTTAATAATACCAAGTGTGTAGAGAAAGACTGCCTCATTACCATGCATCTTGTAGTGTGCAGCCCCTGGGACAAAGCTTCAAGGAGACCTCACCTTAGGCAATGTGCATTTTACCTCAATTTGAGGATTCTGTTAATGTTTCAGAGAGAGCAGTGGAGAGCTATGTGTCCCAGTATTCTCACCTTGCATACTGAATTATTTTCCATCCATGGATGATAAATGATCACAGACATTTCATTCAGTTTGCCAACTGAGAACTGTGAAATGTGGTATGTCAATAAGAGAGGGAACACTTCTGAAATTAAATAGATTTAGATCTGCTTAAAACACTGGAGAACTTAAAAAGTACTCTGATGTCAGTAACTTTTTTTTTAAAGTTCTGACTATAATATATGAATGTGGATGAGATGGACAGATGGATGGAGAAAAAGAATATTGTGATCCCTAACTGAAATTATAAGAGAAAAAGATAGGTTAAAATAGCATAAAGTAATAATGTTTGGAAGTAAAGGTGGCAAAACCAAAAAGGACTAATGGGATGCAACTGTAAAAGAGAATGTCAGAATAAAGCCATTTGTTTCAGCATGACACGGATAAAAAGACAAGGAAACACATATGAAAATTAAGAAGAAAGTTAATGAGGGCTTCAGGAAGAATTTTTCGTGCAAGGAATCTTAATACTCCAGATAGCATTCAAGAGCAAATTGTAAGACAAAAGCTGTGAGATAATTCAAGGGATATGTAAAATGTCATGCTGTTATGCTGATTATGGGCTAGATTTATGATATAAACTTCACAAATTACAGTATACAGAGTGGAGAAGTGGAATAAAATATTCTTTCTAAAACTTAATCACTTTCTAACATGAAAAAGTTACAAAGTGATTCTTCAGAGACCAAAAATACAACCCGTAAAAGCTTTTTTTTTTTTTTTGTAGACGCTTAAGCTTAAAAAGAGGAAATTGGAGAATTCAGATCTATCTGAGACCACAAAAATATAGTATATATAGTATTAGCAGAGTAAATTACTTTCATGTTCAAGCTGCCAAAAGCAATTTAGCTTGTGTATATAGAAACAAAATCACAAGATTAAATCAATATGTTTTTCCCATATTTGTGGAGAAAAGATAATTGATTAGAATAGCAGGTCATATCTATAGTAATGTACCACTCAGTAGCTGACGTCATCTCTCTATCTTTGAAATGAACATAATATTCACTTACATACCTCTTAATTACCTTGCTTTGTAGCCAGAAAATGGAAGGCTAACTCACTAACCTTCTTTGTCTTTCAATAAGGTGTTTCTATCTTAATGTTTGTGCCTGTTTGGACCTGCAGTTATTCCCATAGACTGCAGAGGTATCTATTAGCAAACCTGGTCAGCTCTAAGTTCCCTTTCATTGCTTAATATGTTCAGCAATTTGTTCTTCATTATTCAACCCATGCTCCAGTCTTATCAGTAAATAGAAATTTCATAGATTATTTTTCCTATTTCTAGGTGTGAAGCAGTTTTTGAAAATGTCAAAATTATTCTATAGATTGTTTTGCTGATGGCAGATGATTAAGAAAGGATCTTATAAACGATGGTATAAACCACTGATTTAAAACTGAGACATTCTACTTGTAACAAGCATTTCTCTTGCTTATGAGTAATGACTCCGATTTAATGCATTGTAAATGCCTTCCTAAACCAGAAGCATTGATGTGCCGGGAAGACAAGAAGAGAGAAATAGATTTCCTGCATCATTGTAGAATTTTTAAAAGTCAGGAGTACAGTACTGGATAAAGACAAAGAAACCCAAATTATTAGAAAGGAAGCATCAGAAAGCAACAATTCTGTTGCTATTAGTGTGTTTTCTTTACTTTCCTGTAAGAAGACCTAGAAAAAGAAGATAAACCTATAATATACATTTCTTCAGAAAATTAGGACATCTCTGCACCTTTCTACACGTTGAAGATGCATTAGGGTTACATCATAGGTGTGAAAAAATGACAAAGAATTAGAATTTGTTTCATCCTGCCCCACCCCTAAAAAGAAAAATCCGTAGTCATTTAAAGGGGGCCATACAGGAATGTGACTGCATCCAATTTTGGTAAGAAACTGTGATAAGCACAAGGGAACAATTCTACACTTCAAAGGAAGCTTTAAGTGGTAATAGGTTAAAACTGTCTTTGTCTAATCAGTTATTTAAATATTACTAATCATCTGGGCCATGTGCCCAGGTCAACACCTATATTTTGAGGGTTCTAAATCTTCTAAAGTACAAAGGATCACCTCATACACAGATCAGTGAATTTTATACAGTTGCAAGTTACACAAACAGACTCCAATAAAATCTTACAAGTTACCACCTTCTACACCTTAAAAAGGGGCCACACAATGAATATGTAAATTACATGTTTATAAAATTATAATATCATATTTTAAGGAAACAACAAGCAGGGGAAAACAGCCTGAAGCCAGGAATGTGGCAATTAAGGTGTGTAGTAGGAATGTAAATTGAAAGTTCTTATGCAGGAGGGCAGAAGGAAGTGACCCAGTTCAATGGACATAAGACCATGGCTGTAATTCTACATTAATCTCTCAGCCTGCTTCTTTTCATCTGCACCTTTTGCATTGTCCCTTCTGCTGTACCTACACATCTGCTTGTGCACATCTGAGCAAGTCTGGAATATGGGAACTTCCTGATCTGAAAAATAACCCTTTTTTTTCATCTTTATCACAAAAATAAATTTTGCTGACTGCTCAGTTCCATGGTCTAGCTCACCACACGACCATATGAGCAGTTGGACAGAAGCAGAAATTAAAGACCTGGAAAAAGAAGAAATTGTTTATGTTGATTCACATATTCCTGCTGCATACCAGAGCTTAAGAAATGAGGAAGCTGAACTCCTATTAGAAGAGAATAAATACATTTCTCATTTCATTCCGGTGTAAAGAAACAGATGGAGACTGAGTGCACCAGCACCAGTAACCACCTTTAATAAAAGCAGCAGAAAAACTTGGATTGGGAACCGAGAGTATATGAAAGCCCTGGGGCAGTTTGAAGGAGCCACCCTCACAAGACATGTGAGGTTGTGCAGCCAGTGAGGCAGAAGGGTAAGCCTAATAATGGCCTCTGTTGTTTTCTTATCTGCAACATTCTTCCATTTTTGTCAAACCCTTTTTACAGAAAATACAAAAAGGTAAAGACTGGCATTTCACACAACTGAATCTTCTGTGGAAGCTGCAAGAGTTTAAGGTTATCCTTAAAGATAACCCATCAGTAATGAAAAAGACCTGACTATAGAGGTAACAAAAGCCTCCAGGATAAGATTCAAAGACAAATTCCTGAACATCTGGAGATCTTATTGCTCTCCTGGTGATTGTATTATCATCACACAGGCTTATGGTGGTGTAACCCCAAAGACACTTGGCAGGATGCAGAGATGAATCACCCTTAAAGCCTGAACTCCTCAAAAGGATGTGCCTAATACCCTGCAGTTTAGGCTCGGTATTTTTTGTTGCTAAAGCTGCTATGATGAAGTTTGCCATTTTCTATCATCACAGCACCATATGCAATCAAATGTTAATGATTAAAATACATTGCTATTCCTATCAGGAGGGAAACAGTGGCAATATCTGTCCCAATGCTAGCCCACTCCTGAAACTGGAATGCTAGGAATTATCACCATGCAAGAATCAGTAATAATGACAACATGTTCTATATCCTCGCTCAGAGTACAACAAATGCACAGCAAATTGCTGTGCATGCTTTCTGCTCCTCTGTCTTAGCTATTTCCTTCTTCTAACTTCTCACAAGAACACTGCAATACCATTCCCAAGGTGCTCAAGACTCACCTTTTTAATAGCCGTATGAACCTTTTAGGTAAAAAGTGAATGAATGCTGTATAAGATTGAACCTGGAGGTCACGCTGACAGCACACATAGACTGGGTAATGGCTTTCTTGTGATGGCAACAATGGGGAACTTATATGAAATGCCAGTAGTAGTAAAAGTGAACCATGACCTAAGAAAAACTAAATGTCTTATAAACTTTTGAGGGTAAAAATAAGGTTTGGGCCATATAGGTAAAAAAACTCCAAGACAATCCAACAGGGTGTTACACATCAAGAGAAAGCTCATTTGAGACCTGACAAAGATGCAACTCACTAATTCTTTGTGCTTTGAGAGTGAGGAAAGAAATTTTATTCCACAACCAGCCAGGAATTCAAAACTAACACCCAAATTAATGCCAGGGTGAATAGAGACTAAAACCGAGGAGAAAGATAGTACAGTGAGATACTCTAGGAAGGCCTGAAGAGGATTTTAGAAATGACAGCAAGGCCCAGTCCAAACTGGCTTTTCCATTGCATCGGTAGCTGAGTATCAGGAGTCTTACTGTCAGAGTTTGGCTTAACTATAGCTATGTAGTGTGTGAAGACTGGGGACCCTGACCATGTAACTCATGTCATACCTTTGACTGATGAACTTTGATTTAGTTGATCATCTGTGAATTACACTAAAGGACCTTTCTGCAGCAACCTGTAGTGAATTTCCACTCACTGCAATAACTGTTGTAACTGTATCCCTAGTCACAAAAGAAATTCACATTCTGTAATGCCTCTTCAAACCAAATAGTTAGGATTTAAAGAGGGCTAAAAAGATGGAACTGAGTAATGACATTCCACTAGCATTTACTTATAAAGGATCTAGTGTGTCTCATGCCCTTGATTATTTCTAGAACCAAAAGCTTTGCCCAAAACCCTTGTAAAGCAACTTCTTTTTCTTGGGGATATCACAATGGCTTCTCTACTTGTGTTTCAGCATTTTTTCTGCTTTCCTATACCCTCCCAGGAGTCTTATTCCTCTCATAGGTGCATATGCACGTGCCTCCACTTGTGCTATGGTTCCCACTTTGTCACTCTCCAAGGAATAATCCAGTCACATAGTCAATCTTCTGATCAAAACTTCTCTCTTGAGTGGGGATGTGGATGTGATTTCTTCAGCAGTCTGATTATGGTGGAGATTTTTTTCCCTCTTCCTTTTTTTTCCCCCCTTTTTTCTTCCAGCTGTTTCAAAAGCTGCTGTGTTACAGTTATTGGATACATATAACTTGACTTGGAGACAGAAGTTTTAGCAGTTTTAGCAGCTTGAACATCCATCTTCCCCTCCCACTAAACTGAAGAACTTTCTCTCTGTGCAGTAGTCAAACATTTTTGTACTTTTGTGTAGAAATTCAACAGTGATTAAGTCTTTGACATTAAATAAAAAATGTGCTGAAAGTACTTTCAGAGAAGAATCAGAATTCAAAATTATGTCAGCAAAAAAATTTTCCAAAATCCAGGAAGAAATTAAGTGAGAAGTTCAGCCTGCATGGCAAAGGACACCAAATTCACAAATACCAAATTAAGGCTAAGTAAATACCGTGAGACAAGTGGCAGAAAAGGTCCCAGGGGTTATGGACAGACCACAAATTTTAAATTATATTTTATATTAACACTGGACTGTTTTACAGAAGATACAGAAAGTGATTACTCTGCTCTAAAATGATTAGTAAACTCTCAGCTGGGACACTGCCTGTTGTATCATGCATTAAAGGAGAAGTAGGTGTATCTCAGAGTGTGGATCACTACACTCTGTCAGGCAAATACCTTGGGAGGCTTAAATATGTTTATCCAATCTCAGTGTATGGGAACAGAGTGAATGTCTTCTTGAACTCCTTTTCAGCCCTTTTTAGACTTGAAACTACACACTGTAAATTTCGAGAAACTAAAAGTAGAGCAAAATGTTCTAACCAACCAGTATTTTAGCTATGGCGCTACCACTGCAGGATAAGCCCTGGCAGTTGATAAGTCTTACGGTGTTGAATTTTAACTTCTAAACCCGTATGTGGTTTCAGAGGTAGCAAGCTAAGAGACTGCCTCCTTCTCTCGTGGTCAACAGCTGTAATTCATATCAGTGGAGACAGTTCAAACTAAGTGAAAAGGAGCTATGGACTGCCTCCTACTATAGTCCAGACAGCTCTAATGTCTTAACACTTTAGGTAAGATGCCAGGTCCATTTATTTTGCCATTCACTGGGGTGGGGTAGGTGCAAGGCTGGAGTGAATTGATTTTTCTTGCCTTCAGTGGGAACTGTGTGACTTTTCTGACCGCTGTGAAGAGGTCTTTTATAGCTATGACGTCTGAAGCATATATTTATATGGTGTTGGGAGAATTTCATTCATTAGGTATGTATAGCTGAGTTCCTGAGGAGCAGGGTTTATCATATAAAATCTGAATAAATATACATTATAAGTAGGCTGTTGTTCTGCCTTAATTGAATCTTGCTGCATATTTTTTAAGGAGACCCTTGACATTAAAGTAGATTTGGTCAGCCTTGGAGTACAGTATAAGAATAAATTCATTACTGTTTAAGAGTAACACACACCTAGTCTTTGATAATGAAGGTCATACAGGTTTTTCAAAAGAGAGAAAGCTCAAGCTGTGGAGGAAAAAGTGACTTCACCTTAAACAAAAGCCCACAAAACCAAACTCAAAAATTCAATCCAGAGATGTGATTGTTACCAAGATATTTCCTTATCTCCTTAGCTGAAATAAGAGACTGGCTATTTAAGTATCAACAAGATTAAGTGTTATTTTAGGCCATTATTCTCATCTTGATGCAGAAGACTCAATCATTCAATCAATCATAATGATAACTGTCCATTAACTACAGAAAATCACACCATAACTTATTTGGAAAAAGTATATGAACTCTACATGAAGTTTAAATGAATTTATTCTGGTCAGATTTAAACAACTATCCTATTAATTCATAATGTTTGGAGTACTATTACTAAGCTCCTGGAAATCAAGTTCACTGTCACATATTCATTATTTTCAGAAGCATAATGAAACCTAAAATGCTAGGAAACGATCTACAGTTCTAATGGCGATAGAAGTTGACACCTCCTCACCAGGAAACTACCACAAATACACAGATCTCTTCTTTATTATCTGGGAATCCTTTTCCATTGCTAGTAAGAGTTTTTACTTTATTTTATCTGCCTCTGCTTCTCAGACTGGGACCCAGCCAGTGAAGCTGCAGAAAAAAGGACTGACACATAGCCTTGAGCAAATAAATGGCTGCCATCCCATAACAGAGCCTGCAGAAGAGTAAGTGCACCTGCATCTCTGCTATTCCTCTCACCATCAACCCACCTCCATGCATGCCAGGTCCTTTTAGCCAACTCTGAGATGACGTTAGCATTTTTGGAAGACTGGTAGGACAGGACAGCTGTGAGCAGTAACATCCATGAACAAGATTTTGCCTGGAAAACAAATGCTGGAGGTTGTCTGTTTTCTGCCTCATGTTGTTTCCAGCCTGCAGGGTGGACCATGGGAGGAGCTTTGCATTTTTCTTCCTAGAGCAGGTAACACACCTGAGCTGATCCGGCAGCAGAGGTTAGTGAAGGAGGATGCTACTGCCTGCCACTGGTCTTAACGAGCAGGGTGCTGCCAGGGCAAAGAAAACCCAGGCAAGGCACAGAGTGCCCCCTTGTGTGAGAGGTGACATGCAACTTCCTTTTGATGTAACTTGGTCTCCTGAACTAGAAGTTGTCTTATATCTGCCAGTTTAATTGTTTCACCTAAGAACAAGTTCAGGTGGTGAGACTTTAGAAAACGTTCCAGAAATAATGTGTCAAAAGTCGTCCCTGGGGTGGTGTTACTTTTTTACATTTTCTAAATTTTACTGTTCGAAAAACTGCTTAAGCAGCTCGCTGATTCATTCCAGTGCTGTTTCATTGGATCTAAGAGGTTAGTGTCACACTTATTTTACATTTTTAGGCATAATTGTTTTGTACTACTGTTTTTCACTCAGTACAGAATACATTTTAGCACTAATCAAGCATGTCATCCCATCAAACTTTCTCAAGGCTGCCTTTCACTTTACTCACTGGCTGAGCAGGTCATTAAAAGCATGCAGGACTGTCACGTCATGAATCACAGAACAGGAAGTTTTACACCTTAGCACAAAACGGCCAGCCAGCTCTAGCTTTCCCTGTAGACTAGAAACTCAGGAACACTGTCAAGATGTGACATTTTTGTCACATTTACTCTTAAAATGTCAGTTCACACTCAGATTTGAGCACAGGGAAAGGGATGGGAATTTGCTGGCCTTTTCCTTATTCTGCCTCTGTTTGATGTGAAATTACACATTCATACATACAGCCACATGACATTTCAAGATGAAATATTTTCCAGCAACATGAAAAGAAGGAAAGGTCTGAAAAGTGTCATAGTTTTCCAAACTTGTCAATAGAGTGCACAGCACATCTGATATAAGACTGTGCCTTGTGCATTTGTCATGATACAAACAGCACTTCATCCTCAGGGGACCTGCTTGGTATGTTCTAGCCCCTCTTTGCCCAGAGATGAATTAGTGTATTTAAAGGAGAGCACAGAGGCTGCTTTCTGAGGCTTAGTCCTTACTTTGTTCTTGGTCACAACTCCACTCACAGAAAGCATCATTCACACGCACAGACACTCACAGGCCCAATTTTATGATTAATCCCACCGCAGTGTGCTCATATATGTACAACAAAAATGGTCCCTTTGTGGAACCTGAAGGACTCAAACAAGGGAACAGTATATTCAGTCAGTTTTTTGAACACTAGGTAAAAAGTTCAAATTCAGCCCAAACTGAAGGATGACTCAAGTTTCATATTTGGACTTTCTGAAAATTTTCTCTAAAAACAGTATATGTGAGAGAGTACACATGTACAGGAAAAGGCGATTACAGGAGATGAGGAGGTAAAGAAGGAGCATGTTCAAGAATTCATAATGCATTTGCACTTCTGTTAGCAATAGCACATGAAATGTCACTTGAATCCAGCATGTAATTGTTCTTAGCCTCCGTGATGTCTTGTAGGAACATTCTCTGCAGCATCTTGATTTTGTTTTCTCTCATCTTCAAAATGTATTGGCACCAGTAATTGCCTAATTTGGTCCAGACACAGTATGGTACGGTGCAGATTTATTATACCACAACAACAAATTAGGAATAAAAACTGCAGGGAAGCAGTAAATCAAGGCTGCAAGGCAAATTAAGGCACTTCTCCAAGTGCCACATAAGAGTCCAGTGGAGCATCCAGAGCATTGCTGCCCAGCCGCTGCTAATGCTGAACTACAGGAGGCCACTCTTCCCACCCCAGCCAGGAGCTGAGCACAGTGAATTTAAGCTGCTGATAAATCTCCTGGCCCAACCCTGCAGTTCTTTCCTTTCCCTGCCTCTCGACGGGAGTTATTCTGCCCTGGATGCAAGGGACACCCTACAACTGGTCTCTGCCCAAACGAGGTTGAAATGTGTGCATATCAGCTCATTCCTGGGACAGTGCTGTGAGACCAGTCAAGGTTTGTTCCACTGGTTATTTCTCTTACTGCACAATCAGATAATCAGCTGCTCAGAGATACCAGAGATTCAAAGATATTGCAGTAGAACTGATGTTATTGATGGAGGAACCAACAGTAAGACAACCGTGATAGCTTTCCTGTATGAAGCTTGTTGTTGACGAGTTCAGCGTTCAAGCACTGCTAGAGTATGTAAGCTTTAGTATTTGTTCTTGACAGCTGAAAATAGCTACTGTGACGTTACTGCCGTGATTTGCACCCCTCATAAACATAACTGCAGGTTTATTATACTATTGTATTGTTGTATTTTTAATTATGATGCTGAAGGGACATGGATAACACAGATATTTCAGTGCCTATACACATGCCTGTTCATCTTCACCACTCATTTCTCATATTGTGAACTTTGATAAATAAATTATTGCTCTGATTAATAAGCAGATAAACTAAGATAAACGACAGTGACAATTCACATTTTGCTTACATTTATGAATATATAAAGTTATCCCCAGAAAGAGTCAGTCAGAAAAGAAGTGGAAAAGTTGTAGAAAGAAAGCAAAACAACTGCATTGGATGATGTATGGAAAGCACTAAGAATCATGAAATATTATTCTTCAACACTGCAAAGGAACAATTCAATGCTTAAACAGTTCTTTTAGTGTCAGTAGAAAGTCTTTAACTTCAGTGAAGCTGCAGCAGACACTGAAAGACATTTTTGAACTAGGAAATAAGGTGCTTTATTCAAAGAAAAAAGTTATTGCTAAGCATGAGTAACAAGAACTTGTTCTGAGCCTTAATTCATGTGTCCACTAAAAATAGGAGGTTGAATTTTATTTTGTTGCCCACAGAGCTCCTATAAATTCAGCAGAATGCCACAGAACAACATCAGTTTATTACTATCTGAGCACAAAGTAATTCTGCCAGTTCAGTGTGTTTTTTGAGACACACAGACGTTGACTTATAATAGATTGGCAGAAGACTCAAATTCACTTCTTGACAATCCTATTTAGTACCTGACTATGAAAGCACCAAGTTAGGTAACAGGTTGTAAGCAACACAGCCATACCTTGCTGTTCTTTTGCATAGAAAAGTCCTGTTGACTTCAGAGGAAGATTTGAACCTGGAAAGACCGTAAATCTCGATTCTCTTTCATTAGTGACTCATTAGCATGTGTAGATAAAACAAGCTGTGTCTGTCCTGCCCGTGTCTGAAAACCTAGTATGAGTGCACCTGAAATAATCATAACTGTCTTTACTTCTTATAGTTTTTGTCCTGGGGCTCTCTGAAAGGAAATCTGTGTGTACTTGTCTTGGGTGGTAATTCTGCACTGCTGGTGGTGGATGGGATCCCATGGGTTTCCATGCCCCTCCTTTCCAAGTTCAGTGACAACAAAAAGCTGGGATGCTGCTGGGTCTGTCTGACCCTACAATGTTGAACTGACACTTCTATGCTATTCATAGCTGGCAGGAAAAACACAGCAGCCCTGTGGCCATGGTGGATATTCTGTTTTACACCTACAACCAAAGCTGACACTTGGGTACTCTAGGTTTAGACCAAAACGGAAAAGGGGAAAAAAAAGCTACATAAGGATATTTTTCACCATACCTGTTAAATGCAGGTTAAACTTCTGTGTGGAAGAAAATCTGTACAGTTATATTTACACAATATAAGTTTTCTCAGAAGCCCCCAGGATTTTCCACTGATGGTAGGAATTTCGGGAGAACAATTTTCCATAATTATTGGGATCCCTAAAAACATTAATAAGGATCATGTACGATTGTCTACAAAAGCTACATGCTGTTCAGCTACCTTTAAAGGATTTCCAGTAGGTACTAACATAAAACTTCAGAATCCTGAAGACCTTTGTAAGAGAGGTCATAACCTTAAAGCAATCTAAGGCTGTCTCACAAGGAGCAGCAGGTGAAGATCAGAGGACATCAGAAGCTGTAACTAAGTGACCAGCCATCTTATCTACCCAAGCTTCTGAATTGTTTGTGGTTACTCCTTCACTCTAACTTCGCAAAGAGACTCATTTTTTATCTGTCAAAGGTCTGGGTACTTAGCGTACTTTTTCTCAATCAAAGATCAAATCTCAAAAGTTTAACTGATTTATGATTTTCAGCAATTTTTTTTTCTTTCAACTAACAGGGGTTGCAAATATCATTCTCCTATTATATACATTGATGTGGCTAACAACTTTTCCCCCCTAGCTATCAAAATGCATTAAGGAAACATAAACGGAAAAAAAAAATCTCCTTTTCTCTCTGTATCTGCAGAAACTTGAAAGACAATGATGAATGGCAAACTGTTAGAGCAAAGGCTACCAAAACGAAGGAAGCAGCATGATTAGGTTCTGTATTTTAAATTAGAAATAATTACTGTGAATACATAAGCAATCAGACACCCATTTATATCCTGGGTAGAATCTGAAGCTTCCTTAATTGCAGTGGAACCACATACAAAATGAAGACTTCCTCTGAAAAACCAGGCTTACTCAAAGAAAAAATTAATGTTTTATGATAGTATTTTCCACATTAGAGTTCTGCTTATGGCTAAATCATCATGGAAAATCATACATTTAAACAGAGAAAGGATACACTCTTTTAGTATGAAAACTGAGCCACAGAAAAACCACTAGACTGAATACTGATTATTCATATGAATCACTAGTCAAACAGAGGTGAGAACCAAAAAAATAGGAGTTACTATTTCTATTTATAATTTTCAAGTTTTCATGACATTTCTAAAGGCCTTTTTGTCATACCCAGTTTCTCCATGTTGTTACACATAGAGACGAAAACTAGATCAAAGGATAGCCTCTGTTGCTACTACTTACCTAGTAAACATCCAGTCTCCCTTTTCCTTTCAGTCATATCCTTTTTTTACACTAAATAAATCTGGGTGATTCCTGTGTTTTTACCATTTGGGTCATTACATGATTCCCACCGGATGATCCACCAAAATGAAGACAAACATGGGAGGAATATTCAGCAGATCCCCCACTTCACATTCAGAAGAAGCCAGTAAGGCCAGTGCGACTTCCCGAAGGGCTTTGTCCATGTGACTGAAGGACTCAAGCCAGGAGTACTCATGTGTGTAACTGTATGCTCAGGACCATATTTTGTATGAGCCACTAAAAGGCATTTGTCTAAATAAAAAAATAAAGAAAATAAAGGCATAGATTTTATTACATCATGGGAGCACCCATAAGCTACATGTGTACACTTTATAACCATTTTACAAGTCTATTTCATATTCAAGAGAAAAATACACTTCTTATGACAAGTTATATAGTGTGATCATTGCAATAGTTAAGTTCTAGATAAACTGGGTTAAAAATAACAGGCATGCTGATAAACCATGTTAGCAATGAATGTGGTTTTTACCTTGCATCTTAAAGGAGTACAGTATTTCTTCCTTGTAATCCTGCCTGATGTTTGCAGAGTATGATTTGTTCTGCACTTACCCACTTTTGCCTCAGTCCTTTTCCTATTACAACTCCCACATAGTTTATCCAGGAACTTGGGAGAATCTAGACAACAAATAAGCACTATGAGGAAAGACAGAAATATTAGAAATGTTGAGATCACTATAAAAACAAAACACTCATTAAGTGACAAGTCAGACTTTTACTACATCTTCATTCACTCCTCTGTCAGTGTTGATCTCTTCCTAATAAAAAACTGTTCATCGCTAATGTTCTCAACCGCAGCAAACATTTTCCTATTTAACAAAACTCCTTTGAGTTCCTGCTCTGTATATGCCCTTAATAAAAGCAATCTTAAAATTAAGTTTCTATGGCTCTCACCTTGCCCATTTTACTGTTTTACTACCCTCTGCTGGCTTTCTTTTCTCTCTCACATTAAACAGAATCTGCTGATTTCATTTTGAAAGCCTTTAATAGGGCAACTTCAGGAACAGCATTGGGGCTGGGAAAAAGGGAAGGGGTGACGCTAACCAGCTAATCTCCATGGGCATGAACAGGCTGTTAAACATCCAGACCATCGGTTTTGATGAAATTTCTTAAAATCAAGAATTCCCAAGAACACAGCCAATATGTATGCTCAACTTTCCTATGCACTACATAGTCATTGAGTCTGACACGTAAAGATAGCAACTATGCCCATATTTCTGACCTCTTCAGTAGAAATATGAAAAACCTCCTTGCACTTCCACATAATTTGTATGAGGGCTCCATGTGCCCTTGATCTATGCATTCCTCTGAATCTTGTTTTCCTATTCATAATTTGTACAGATGTCAGAAAAAAATACCCTAAAACAACAACAGACATCTTATAGCAAATTAGGTAATCTTGACAGCAAACAGACCTTCCAGTGCAAAACTGCAGGAGAAAAATATAGATTGCAGCTGCAAACACATCACACTTGAAATCACAGCTAAAATAATTTCTCTACAGTATGTTGCTGTTCTCAGAAAATTGTGTTTAGTCCTGATACTCTCATTATTGAGAAGAGTTGTAAATTGCAGAGAGGTGAGTGTAAAGCCACCAATATGATTAAAGTGGGCTGGAGGCATTGACTTATGAAGAAAGATGAAAAGATCTAAATAAACAGGTCCTGGCAGCTGAATACTTAAAAGGCATCAAGATAACCATTAACAAATAGTTGAAGGATATGAAAACTAAGCAGAGAAAAGAGATATCTCAGGTAGCATAAAGGAGAATAGCTGAAAGTAATGAGATGAAAACCAAGAAAGGAAAATCTAAGCCAAGGGTCTGGATAAACTCCTAGAAGTGGAATGCATCACGCCATGGAGCACTCCCACGGGTATAATGGAAGTCCTATTGGCTGAGACAAATAAAGCTGGATAGACAAAACTGAAGTTGTACAACCTACAGACTGTGCTCTGTACAGTTGTGTTCACTGAGAACCAAGCAGTGAAGCAAACCTGACATCTTCTGAGTCTGTTATTGTTACTGCAGTGCAATTGCCAGCAGTTTTGTGTTCATTGTAGACTTGAAGTTCTGACTTGTTTAGACATTTGGAAACCCCAAACATTTATTAGTCTGCACACAATCTGATTACTTGTTAGAGCTACCAAGCATGGAATAATTGTGAACAAACTGATGAAGACCTTAAATCTTAAATCTTCCCTGAGCAAAATTTTCCAGAGCAAAAGAAGATGCGCCTAGAAAAATCACATGTAAAATAACTCTTCCTGTGACCACCAAGAAAAGCAGAGCCAGGACAATTTTCACTCCTTCTCTTTACATCTACTGCCTGTAGGGAGAGAAATGCATGCAATCCTTGTTTTCTGTTCAGAGAAACAGAAAGGGTGGCAGAAAGGGAAAGTCATAATTTTACATGGGCTAAGTAGGAAAAAATCCCACTGCTTTTCAGTTTTTGTGTTTTCAGCTGCAGTCACTGACGTCTCTGGCTACACCAGCTTTCATCCCTTTGGGAAACTTTACATCCCCAAAGGATGCAACTCTAACCTTATGTGATTGATCAGCTGATGGTGCAAGGACCCCAGGATCCACTGGAAGGGTGGGCAGTCTGCAGGGTACCAGAATGAAGATTGTCACATAAACCAATGTCTGCACATTTCACACAGGCCAAGCCTTATTGCTGCACCCACAGCAATGAGAATAAAACACTCAGGAACCAACAGGCATGCATGACAACCAAAGAAACACGCACTGTCTGTGTAGCAGTCCTGGATGCTTGACTTTTATCCTCTTCATGCTTGAATAAGCCAAGCTTCCTCCTGCACATGTCTGTCTTACCTCAGTTGTGATGTTATTATCATCTCTCTTGTGATTCTGGACTGCATTCCCACTTACCCACTCTTTATTATTTCTCTGCTTAATTGTGCCGATGCCATGCCCCTTGCTGTGTGCTGTGTATCCTGTTACAGGTCTGAGCCCACTGCTGTGATTACAGGCACAGAGAGGCTGTGAGCCTGCCATTGTCTTCCGAAAAGTAACTAAAAAGCTACTTTTGCTTTAATTAGCTAAAGAGTAATTCTTGCATAAGAGATCCACTACCCTGTAGAATACATTCTTCATTTCTGGTCAAATTGCAAACACACCTGGATTGAGCCTACCTAGCAGGATGAAACTAGGTTTTCAAAGTAAGACTGTTACTCGGAAATATGACTCAGTTGCACATCTTTACTTTTGCACTGTCTGCCTAGGATTTAGACCTTAAAAACTTAATCATATTTTTAAATAGTTCCATATTAAAAGCATAAGAAAGGAATGAGAAAGACTTTCAAGGAGAGATAAGTTCTCAAATACAGTTTCTTATTGAATTTCATAATAACAACTTTCCTCAGTGCAGAGATTATTCCTGTAGTTGTATTACATACACATAGCACTGGTTTTAGCAAATAAAAAAATTTCTAATCTGAAACTCTGTACATAAAATTCAGATATAGGTTTTTAGGTTTGATTTTTTTGTTGGGTTTTTTGTAGGGGTTTTTTTTGCCAAGGCTTATTCTTTTCTATGTCATTTGCTTTAGTTCACTTTAACCCTTATTAATTATCTTTTGGACACCACACACAGCTCAACGGAACAAAACATCTCTCTCCCCCAAACACAGAGCTGCTGGAATAATACAAGCAGAATTAGTGAGAAAGATACACAGAATCACAAAAACATAGCTTTGTTTGCGCTGAAGGGACCTTTAAAGATCATCTAGTCCAACCCCTCCTGCCATGCGCAAGGACATCTTTGAACTAGAACAGGTTGCTCAAAGACCCCTCTAACTTGATCTTGAACACTGTGACTACCACTGCTAATAACACTGTAACCTGTGCCAGTGCCTCACCACACTCACAGAAAAAAAACATTGCTTCCTTATGTCCAGTCTAAACCCAAACCGCTAACCCTTGTCCTGTCACTACTGGCCTTTGCAAAAAGTCTCTATCTTATAATCCTCCTTACAGCACCAGAAGGTGCTGTAAGGTCTCCCCGGAGCCTTCTCCAGGCTGAACAACCCCAGCTCTCTCAGCCTGGCCTTGTATGGGAGGTGGTCCAGCCCTCTGACCATCTTTGTGGCCTCCTCTGGACTCAATCCAACAGGTCCATGTCCTTCCTGTGCTGAGGACTCCAGAGCTGGATGCAGCACTGCAGGGGGGTCTCACAAGAACAGAGCAGAGGAGAAGAATCCCCTCCCTCAAACTGCTGGTTGTGCTGCTGGTGATGCAGCCCAGGACACGGTTGGCTTTCTGGGCTGCAAGCGCACATTGCCAGGTCATGTTCAACTTCTCATCAATCAGCACCCCCAAGTCCTTTTCCTCAGGGCTGCTCTCCATTCATTCTCCTCCCAGCCTGTATTTGTACTTGGGATTGTGCAACCCAGGTGCAGGACCTTGCACTTGCCCTTGTTGAACTTCATGAGGTTTGCACAGGCCCACCTCTCCAGCCTGTCCAGGTCCCTCTGGATGGCATCACTTCTCTCCAGCACATCTGCTGCACCACACAGCTTGTTGTGCTCTGCAAACCTGATGAAGGTGCACTCAATCTCACTGTCTGTGTCATTGATGAAGGCATTAATAGTACTGCTCCCACTACAGCCCCTTAAGGGACGCCACTGGTTATTGGTTTCCACTTGGACACTGAGCCATTGACTGGAACTCTCTGGACATGTCCATCCAGCCAATTCCTTATCCATCTAAGGTATTTCTCAAGACATGGATTCCATCCCTGCTTTACTGGTTACTTCAGTAGAAAAAATGGACAGACCATTAAACTTTTTTTCCTTAAAAAGCATTTGTGATTTTGGGGGTACTTGGACCCAAATCCTCAGGAATATGCAGAAGCGTAAGTCCCATTGTTTTCATTTGGGTTATGCCATTATAAAAGCCTGACCTAGGTGAACTGCCCAAGCTCAGGTGTTCAGCTCATTTCAGAGTGAGAACTTGAAACTCAGTCTCCCAAGTCCTAGCCCATGATGTAGCCACTGGACTTATCTGTCTTTAAAATGCAAGATCATCTTGATCTGAGTCTTGAAACATTTGGTTTAGTTTGCTTGTTACACATTACAACTGTCAAATTAAATATTAAAAAAATTATGTGAGATGAATCATAACCTCCTACTTACAGACAATGACCCTTTGCACTTGATTAGCTACATGCCCAATCACTTTTTGATAGGGTATCTGTTTTGGAAGCAACATGCTTCAAATGCAGAATCACAGAGCCAAAGGGGAAAGGGGAAGATGGCAATCTGCCAACTCAAAAAAAAAAATCCATTATCTGTTATATACTGAAGTCATTAACTATTTTACAGCCATAAAAAGTATGTTAAAATGTCCTAGTGTGCTCCTAGCACGGTCATGATTTGTTGGTGGCCAGCACAGTGCAGTCTGACAGGTGTTTAGGTCAGGACGAAATATGACATCTGTGCTCCCACTTAAAAGCTTGTACCAGTTCTGTTTGATTTACCAAACTAAAATCTATTTAGGAGGTTTCGATTTGGCAGATAAATAGCCCATCCAAGATTTTTCAGTGCTAGGGCATCCAAGAAATTGCCCCATTTATGGTGCTTTGTGAAACCTACAGGTATTTTAATCAGCTTTACTGGCATTTTAACAAACTGAGTTTGTCTTCAGTATCTCAGATACCGAGACCTGTACACATCTTCAAAGTAGAATCCAAGAAGAGGAAAAAAAAGAGAAAATACAGAGTCTTGCAAATTTCACACTGAGACAAAGTTATGCACTATGAAACTATCCCAAAGCAACGGACTGAAAAAAAGGTAATGAGATCGTGAAAAGAACAAATTAACTTTTACACGTTCAGTATCAATTAAGAATTAAACATTTGGTCCTGGTGCACCTATGTTCACAGAGTCTATTCCCATCAGACTGGCTGATCAGACTCCCAGGTAAGTACCTATCACTTGTCTCTTCAATGGATCAAAGGTGGAAAGCTTTAAAAAACATAAAGCATCATTCAGTTTAGAAAGTACACAATTCAACACTTAGCTGAAACCCAGAACTGAGCAGCTGAAAGTGCATATAGAGTATCTGTTGCTATAGTACAGCAAGCACATGAAATCAAGTTTTCTCTCTATCATGGCAGGAACTGGCCTGGTAACAAGAAAAAGATGATATTTCTAATGACATGGGGTCATTTGCCATCATGTTGGGGCATTGATCTCTTGCTGAATGAGAAAATTATTAGCTATAGAAGATAGCCTGGCTTTGAACTTTTTTTTAATTAAGAATTTCAAAGTAGAGATGAGGCTTAAGCTTACTTCTTAAGCTTCTGTGAAGAACAACCCACAGAGGGCTTTTTTCCATCTCTGCTTTCATTTGGAATTATTGGTAGATGACCTGTAAATAAACTCAAATATCTACTCCCAGGAAAAGTCACATCAAGTACAGTGTATTAAATACCTCATTTGTACTAGCAGAGTTAGAAAAGAGATCCCAGGGATAGTCCACTTGTAATCAGACGAATGTGACCCATCCACCACAGCCCTCTGAATCCCATTGTCCAACCAGGTTTTTATGTCTCGCTGCCCATCCATTTAGATGGTCAGGGCCCAACCTGGACGCGAGAACAATGACAGCGCCAGAAGCCTTGCTATAGCCCACGTACGTTACCCACCACTGTCCCCCCATGCACGCATACACCAGCCATTTCTTCCCAGAAGGCCATCAGGTGGTTCAGATATTGTCTTATCCTGGCAAACCCATGCTGACAGCTCAAAATCTCCTTCTGTATTGTGTTTCCATGGCAAGGATTTGGTGCTGGGTGGGCGGCAGGGGTGACTTCTGTAAGAAGCTGCGAGAAGCTCCCCCTGTGTCTGGTAGAGACAACACCAGCTAGCTCCAAGATAGACCCACCACTAGCCAAGGCCCAGGCAAACAGTGATAGTGGTAGTGTCTCTGCGATAACGTATTTAAGAAGGGGAAAAAAAAACAAACCAAAACAAAACAAAACTGAGCAACAGCAACTGCAGCTGGAGAGAGTACAAGTGTAGTGTGATGTAATGGGGTGGCATCACCAGCAGCATGACCAGCAGGTTGAGGAAGGGGATTCTCCTCCTCTGCTCTGTTCTTGTGACACCCCACTGCAGTGCTGCATCCAGCTCTGGAGTCCTCAGCACAGGAAGGACATGGACCTGTTGGATTGAGTCCAGAGGAGGCCACGAAGATGGACAGAGGGCTGGACCACCTCCCATACAAGGCCAGGCTGAGAGAACTGGGGTTGTTCAGCCTGGAGAAGGCTCCAGGGAGACCTTACAGCAGCCTTCCAGTGCTAAAAGGGGGCTACAAGAGAGATGGGGAGGGACCCTTGATCAGGGGGTGGAGTGATAGGATGAGGGGTAATGGTTTTAAGCTGAAAGAGTGTAGATTTAGATTGGATATTAGGAAGAAATGTTTTCCTGTGAGGGTGGTGAGGCAATGGCCCAGGTTGCCCAGAGAAGCTGTGGATGCCCCATCCCTGGAGGTGTTCAAGGCCAGTCTGGATGAGGCTTTGAGCAACCTGGTCTAGTGGAAGGTGTCCCTGCCCGTGGCAGGGGGCTGGAACTAGATGATCTTTAAGGTCCCTTCCAGCCCAAACCATTCTATGATTCTGTGCTTGTATGAGTGAGAACATGTGAGAGAAGCAACTCTGCAGACACCCAGGACAATGCAGAAGGAGGGGAGGAGATGCTCCAGGTGCTGGAGCAGAGATTCCCATGCAGCCTGTGGTACAGATCATGGTGAGGGACCTGTGCCCCTGCAGACGTGAAGGCAATGGTGGAACAGATCTCCACCTGCATCCATGGAGGTAAGGTTGGAGCAAATCTCCACCTGCAGCCAGGCAGGACCCCACACCAGGGCAGATGGCTGCCCACATGAGGCTGTGACCACATGGGAAGCTTGTGCTGGATCAGGCTACTGGCAGGACCTGTGGACCATGGAGACAGGAGCCCAGGCTGGAGCAGGTTTGCTGGCAGGACTTGTAACCCCGTGGGGGACCTGTGCTGGAGCAGTCTGTGCCTGAATGACGGAACCTGTGGAAGGGACCCACACTGGAGCGATTTGTGAAGAATGGCAGCCCATGGGAAGGACTCATGTTGGAGAAATTAATGGATGACTGTCTCCCATGGGAGGGACCCCACGCTGGAGCAGGGGAAGAGTGTGAGGAACCTTTCACTGAGGAGGAAGGAGCAGCAGAGACAATTTGTGATGGACTGATCTCAGCCCCCATTCTCCATCCCCTGTGCCGCTGGAGGGGAGGAGGGAGAGGATTTTGGGAGTAAAGTTCAGCCTGGGAAGAAGAAAGGGGTGGGAGGAAGGTGTTTTAAGATTTGAGTTTATTCCTCATTATCCTACCCTAATTTGATTGGTAATAAATTAATTCCGCAAGTCGAGTCTGTTTTGTCCTTGAGAGTGACTGGTGAGTGTCTCCCTGTCCTTATCTTGACCCACAAGCCTTTCATCATATTTTCTCTCCCCTGTCCAGCTGAGGAGGGGAGTGACGGAGCAGCTTTGGTGGGCATTTGGCATCCAGCCAGGGTTAACCCACCACACTTTCTCCTCCATATGCCCAGAAAAATGTTCCACTGTTTTCCCAGGGACTGAAGCAAGGCTGACCAGAACAGTTTTCCCAGATCACCCTTACTGACTTTTTGGAAGACAGATGCAACACTCGCCTTTCTTAGGACACCGGGGACCTCCTCGGCTCTCCATGACATCCCAGAGGTTATAGACATCTTACCTTGCAAGGACATTGGCCAAGTGTCAGCACCCTCAGGTGCACTCTGTCTTGTCCAATCGGCCCATGGGTGAGGTTGTCTTCAGCCACACCAGCTTGATGCTCACCCGCAGCTGGTTATTCCTCTCCTTGACCCGTCTCTCCAAGCATAGAGGTCTGCCTGGGAAGCACTGAGGCAAAGGCAGCATTTCATACCTCTGTCTTCTGTGCCCGCTGTCACACCAAACCAATTAACTTCTTAATCACATCATCAGTAGCTTAGTTACAGAATAAATGGGACCACATCATGTTTATTTCTCCCCCAGAAACAGACATTAATAATAATGAATACATTTCTTAATTAAGAAAACACTGATTTTGGAATGGAAGCATGTTAGTCTCTTTATTAGAAGTAGACATGCACTAACAATACAGACATACCTACTAGAACCACTAAATGTAGAAGATACAGACCTGAATAAATCCAGAATATTTTTTTTCTTCAGTTTAATGTATTTTGCAACATCTGGGAAGATATTCCTTAGCTATTGTTCTTGTATGTTTGTCATACACTCGCGGAGCTGCCACTGCTCCATTGTGGAGCAAACCTGCCTGAGCCTGGCAGGAACCACTGAATCTGTGCACACCAAAAGCACTGCTCCAGGTGCCACTGAAATTATCTTATTAGCTTCTCACTTCAGAACACAGCTGATATCTGGTCTGCCTGAGTGAACCCAGATTATTTCTGAACTGACTTCAGTGATCATCCTGTATACTGACAGTTGAGTTGCTGCAAACAAAGCTGAGCAATCAGCCAATTCTGACCAAAATTAAAGTCATACTTATGCAGAACATCTGGAGCACGCATCTCTGACAAGCTGGAGTTGGAAGCCTCCACGGGTCTGGAGAATTTTGGTATTTCTTTTCGAATCTTGATTGAATAATGAGCAGGTAAAATCAGGGTTCTTGAAGAGAACTGTCAATTAGATTCCTTTGCTAACACAAAAAATAGCATTCATCAATTTTTACTTACATTTCCTGAATTCTTATTTTTCTGTAAAAGTTCAGGCATACTGACTATTTGCAGTCTTTCACCTTTTCTCCTGCTTCATGGATCCAGAGTAAGCTTTAGTTTTCATCTCAAGTGAGGCAATATTAATATCATACTTTTTTAGTTAATGATAGTTTGGGACAGTAAATTTACTTCATACATGACTTCTTTCATTGATTCTATTTTAAAATATACCTTTTTTTGCCTTTCAAATTGTACATACGCAGTTTTTGCACTTTCATTTAGTTTCTTCCACTGTAACACTTAAACCTTCCTAATTTGTAGTGCCCCTTCTAGAAAAAGAAAACAACAATTTTCACGGAAAATCAGCCTCCATATAAGTAGGAGCTTTGTGACTTCATTTTATTTCACTTGACTCACTCGAATATCAGTTTTTCAGTGTTGTAAACATTTTCAGACTTACAGGCTAGCAGTACTTTTGATATCATCCTGGTATGACAAATTCAGAGTAACTGAATTTGTTGCAAGTGACAGCATGATACCATATTTGCCATGATGTGTCAGCACTATCTTGTCTGCCCAAGAGAGCTTCTGATCTTCAGATTACAGTAGTTGCTTCTTCCTACTGATACAACTGCCTTTCATGCACAACCTACCATGTGCAATCCAATAAACATTCACAAATACTAATTCCATCCTTCCTTTGTTAAGGGCACAAAGCTGCTTGCTTAAAATACATGAAGGTATAAAAAACTCGATCTGATCACTTAATGTTGATTCCTACAGTAACTTTGAAACATCAAAGAAACGTTTTGCCCCTAGCACATGCCACATGTTCTGTAAACTGGCACGTTCTTGCCCCTTCCTGACCTCTTCCCCGCCCCCAGGGCTTTATCCATTATCTTCATTAGGATCTCTTTTGTGTCTGACAGCATTGGAAAGAAAAGATGCATTGCCACTACTCTATGAGGTCTTCTACAGACTATCAAGTACATTGTCATGACACTAAGCAAAATTGGAAAGTCTTCAGTGAGCTCCTCATCTTTTTCCACTTGGGAAACTGAGACCATGTAAGAATTTCATCTGCATGTTAGCCAGAAGTCTTGCAGAAATAAACTGTACTACCTAACGACAGGTCATTGAAAATCACCAGATTAGGAGAAACAGCAGAAAACAACCTTCTCTGCCCCTCTACCTCTCCAAGATAAGTGCAGTCAAAGGAATTTGTGTAAAACGAAGTGTTGCAGAACGGTAAGCAACACTGGATATCGGGCTTTTGGTTCCTCCTGCACTGAAGATGGAGAAACTCCAAAGCTACAACCAGCTGAGGTGGATTCAGTTCCCATGGGATGTGCAGTTTCCACCTCTCATCCTTTCCAATAGCTATTAGGATGGCAGAGATGCACAAATGTAAAGGAAAGAACAAAGCTTTCACTGGCCAGAAGAAAAACACTCATGATTAGGGACAGTCATCTCCACCATAATGGGATGCTCCTGAATGATACAGCTGGGAACAGTTTACACTTTTCCCTTCTATATTGAGAAACAACTGCTTACAAATTTAGCTTTTACCCTCAGTACATGAATACACAATTCTGACATACCTGTTCTCTGCAACATTACTCTTCCTTCTCTTGCTATCACAGTCCTCAGGGTGAAGTATTTAGTGTCATTCAGTGACCAGCTCTTGCTAACGTGGGTGAATGTTTTCCAAGGCATTCACTGTGTGTAGAAATATAGCTCAAAGTGTGATGTAGAAGGTCTGAGCAACAGAATAGTCTTTGTTCAAATCATCCCCTTAAATACCGTGCCAATATTCCAGGTAATGTGCTAACACATATTAAGATATTAAATGCACTCAGCAATAGGCATTATGGAAAGCATCATGCACCATGTGCATAAATACTGTGACACTGAGCTTTGTCATGGCTGAAGATGGATAATCCTCACAAACATTATGAAAATAAGAATGAATATTTATCATTATCCCTAGGCTTGACATCATTTCTTAACAGTGGCAAGAGCCCTATTAAGCTGAATCTCCTATACCTTTTCTGAAACATTCACCACTGCAAAAACAGCAGGAGGGGAACTGCTTTCCCCACAAGTCTAAACAGTGTATATACAGGTAACAGGAAACAAGAGACAACAGAGAGTTTTAGCATGAAGGGAGCTGGCTTTCTCCCTTTCATGTAGACAACAATGTCATCAGTCAAATGTCAGGTCATTCTGATTTCCCTGCTCCAAGGAAAGTAAGACATTTACCAAGAAAAAGCTCTTCTTTCATTTTAGGCAAACACCAGCTGTTTCAGTTTTCATTAACGTATTTTCCTGTGTGCATTATAAAAAACTTATTTCTTCTTAAAAAAAAAAGGACTGATTCATGAGCAAACACTGTTTTGTAGTACTCCATGCTGATGTACACTCCAGCAGCCCCATGCACTGAGATGTCCTGACAACACTAGAAACCCAGGGAGGAATTACAGAGTGCTGGGCAGGCAGCAGGGTAGCAGTGTTAATGCCTTTGGCCTTTCTGCAGGCTCTTTACAAAAACCTCGAGGACCACCTTGATTGCCACAAGTGCCACTTCACCACTGCCTTCCAGCGCTGTGGCAGGTGAGCTCCAAAGGTCAAAATGATGGGGAGGGGGTGTAAAAGGGCTTCCTGTATCATTTTGGTGTTTGCTTTCTTTTCATTTCACTGAGCATCCCTCGGTCCTCCTAAGAGAGCAGGAAAGGGAGCAACGGAGCTCTCTCCACTGCTCCATCTTCTGGGTTTTTTTATACTATGGCCACAACTCCTCTTCACATTAAAGAATGCAAAGTTTTCTCATTGTTTCAAGCTTTCTTCATAAGAAAAATTCTCTTACATCTCAAGTAATGTGCTGTGCACTTGGATTTTTATTTAAGACAGGATGACCTTAATATATAGATTTTCTCTCACCTTTATTTATGATACTGCTGTGGGAGTTAAAACTTGTTCAAGCTTTAAGGACTATTTTTATGTAATAAAAACAAGCATTCAAATAAAAATAAAACTAGCTGCCATCTCTCATCTTAAATTCAAACAAAAGATAGTCAGTTCCCAACTTGTGTACCTATATTTCCTGAAACACTGGAATCCCTGAAGTATTAAAATTCCTGAAGCATTAAGCACAGAAATAAAGATAATGCACCTATGCATGTAACAGTAACACTGCAATCTCAGTATCATTCTATAAATTTTCCCTAATATACCTGCTATCTTCTTTGCTTCCTTGACCACCATGGCACATTGAGCAGATGTTCTTATTGAGCTTTCCCCTGTGAGGCACAGGTCCTTCTCTGGAGTGATTACAGCTAATTTACAACCCATCAAGGTATATGAAAAATTCAGATGGTTCCCCCCAGTGATAAGACAGCTTCCAAAAGCAATGCCTCTGGAATTCACCCAAGATCAGAACTGGGATTATCTGATATTTCAGTACCATGTTGCCAGCAGCTGTTTAATATTTTCGTATGTGCCACTTGCCCTCACTAGAGCAGTAGGCTATTCTAATTACTTAGACTTATATTTTGCTTTTTAAATTTCTCAAGGTCAGTCATTCTCCCATAGGATCTGTTTGATCTATTACTAGACTCACGTCACTTCAGTACCTCTCTACAGAGAGAAACTAAACCTGAGCCACTTAAAGTGCTGACAGTCCTGTAACTTTATTTTAAGTCATCTTGAAGAAATAAACCAAAAGTATTTTGTTTCTGGTAAATCACAGATATACTAAAGTCCAGCTATGAGGAAAAATATTGGAAACTACAGCATGAGCCACATAGTGTCACATAGGATTCTAGATTAATAGATGGGAAAAAATGAATTTATGAAATATGCAATCATCTCCGTGAAAACAGAGAGATGTCTAGAAGTGTTTCATTTTCAAAAGACATGACCACTGCTATTAGTTTTGTATTAAAGACGACTATGTTCCTTGAATCAGTATATGGAAGGAGGACTTGCAGAAATGGCTTTAGGAGAGCTGATAAGCATGTGCAACACCAAATCCAGAGTCTGGAAGATAGGAGATGACAGGCAGGCAGCGACAGGCACTCCCAGAAGAGCTCAGCAGACTGGGAAAGGATTTGCTGGCTGATAGATTTAGCATATTTTATGCAGTGGTGAAAGGGGGTGAGATTTGTGCTCAGTGAAAGCTGAACTAGCATACAGTGTCCTGTTAAAAAATACAGCCACTGTTCATGGAGTTTTCACTCCCCACATCTACTCAACAGTTCAGTGGCGTGTTTTCGTCTAAGTTGCAGGTTAAAACAATTCAGCTTCTTCCTACGTCTGTAAGAGATGAGCCACCATGCCGTAACTGGAGCTCTGTCCTTCTTGCTATATCCATTCTATGCTGTCTTAATAATTAAACATCCACCAGGATAAACATCAGCACTCAGATGTTTCACCCACATACTACGTGAGTCAGGCAAGTTTTCTCTCTCTCAGTAATAACCAGTACAACTGGAAAACGGGGACAGATTCACATCTGGCTTTGTGCATGGGTGCAACTGGTTTTATCGATGCACTGTGATTGTTCTGGTGCTGTAATGCTTCTCTTTTCCATAAAAAACCTTAAACTGTAAGAAGAGACAAGTGACTGTGTACAGAGATGGTGGGAACACTTGCCTGAGAGGTGCGAAAGCTTAACTATTTATTCAAAGCAGTAGAGTTTCAATGGGAGACTTGAGAACACTCCTCTCCCTCCTCTTCCCTGTCTCTCCAAAGCACCCTAAAAACACTCACTAGAGAAATGCAAGTTCATGTCCTCCAGAAAATAACAGAACTCCATTTAAGCAGCTGCTCTAACCCAGCAGCACTTGCGTAAAAAGTGGCATCTCCCCCTGTTGACTTTAACTCGCATTTAATTTCTTTTCTTATTTTTGTAAATAACGTTTGCAGTGAATAAAGATTATTTTGGGAGGGTGGAGCTGTTTTCTCCAGGAAAAAATGGGGCAAATGATTATTTCGTTCACCATTACTTATATTTTGCCCAGATGCCATTACTTATATTTTGCTCAGATGCCATCTCAGAAGTCAAATTTAACCCTGCCACTGCTCATTCCTCCTGCATCCTCTCCCACTAAACTAGCAAAGCTGCCTTCAGATTTATTAGTAGAAATTAAAATCTGCCAACATACCTGCTACACAATTTACAATCAAACAAATAATTCTTAATGGACACAGGGTAGCCAAATAAGACACTTTTAAAACTTCATGTTATCTGCATGAAGCAGCTCAACAATACAGGGCAACTGGTGAATGCTTTGAGTTCAGCTGACAAAGTAAGGGGGGAAAAGTGGATGCAGTGTGAAAACCATTCCGAGCAACTGCAAACCAGAATTCCAGGAACTGTAGAAAAGGTCATGGATAATTCCCGTGTAAAGCCTAAATGTATGTAAACATTAAATACCATTTTTTAACTGCAATATACAAGAAGTGTTTCTTCCGTTCCATTTGGACACAAAATGTTAGTAAAGTGCCAGTGAATATATGTGTGTGTGTGTGTGTTTTCAGTAATTCCAGTAATACTCAGCCTGAACAAAACTTCCTTTATTTCTAGAAAACTTCAGCACTGTATCAAAACAGGACTTTATTACTTTGAAAGGAAATCAGCACAAAGAGAAATGCCCCAGGAAAGTGACTAGGAAAGATTAAGACTGGTGATCCAGAAAGATCCACATAAATATGAAGTGAATATATGTCCTAAGAGGAAGTAACTACTTAAGGGAACAAAACAAAGAAAAGGAAATGGTAAGAAAATAATTCTGATCAATAAGGGAAATGCATCAGGGAAGGGAAATTGTTCACTAGTATTTCTCAGCATGCCCTTTAGAGGGAACCTAAGCCAGCACCCAAACCTGGAAAAGCCTTAAACGTTATTGCCTAAAGTGTGCTTTTTAACACAAAGCTGGAGCTTAACTGCAGCTTGGAATTTCTCACAGGACACAGCAGCATTTCTGGTATGGGTATTACACACTTATTAAAGGGAAATTATGCATCTTGTTCAACCTTACATCCTCCCAGCCATTGTCCATCCACAGTAATTGCCCATGCTACTGACAGATGTGCAATGCCGCGCTATCTGCACCATCCCAGAATGTTCAAATGCTGGAAGTCTAAACACAGAGTTCCCTCCAAAGTATCATTACCTCCACAATTTAGAGATTGCTTAGAAAGCTTTTTGCTTATTCACAATGACCACTCAACTAATGACAGCTACTTAGAAGGACTAGCCCAATGAACTACCCACAGCCCTGTAGTGCGGCTGCACCTTCGTACCCATAGATGCTCACAAGTTCAGAAAGCAGTACTTAATTTTATTCACTGCAAATGCAGACCTCCAGCTTTCAGGGAGAGAAACTCTTCTGCTTCATGCTTCCTCTTGAAGTTTTTGCAATGCATCATTTAATAAGAATTAACTCCACCAACTCCATCAAAAGAAAGTCAACCGAAATGCAACAGGAAATTCTGCTTAATAATATCTCACCATTCACTAAAAAAAGTTATCTTCAGGCAAAGTTTATCTGTTGGGAGAATATCACTCCTATTAGGAAGTCTGTATTGGCTTTCAACTGTAGCATCCAGCCTCCTTTTGATCCTTTTTTTTTAATTGAGTGGCTTTTAATTTCCTACCTGTAGTCCATACATTTCTCATAGCACATGGTCAAGACCAGAAAATTTCAACAGGACAAGTATTTTCTGATATGCAGAGATATTATATGTCATGGTTTTTTAACTAATGTGTAAATTTGGTAGATTTTTTAAAATTTTCTATTAAGGTCAAATATTGGAAACTTTATTCAGACTAAGTTTGCCTTGTTCTGTGAAGCCACTAAATTCATTTGCTTGTGAAATAAGGTCTTTTGTCACCAATATAATTTTCAGAATGCGAACCTATGCATCCAGCAAGAAAGTTAGATCCCACCAAGAAATGCGAATACCAATCTAATCTTAGCCATCTTGTACCAATTGCTCTTTTTTTTTTCTTGAAGGCCTAGCACCAAAAATGCAACATTTTTATAAACATAGGTTGCATAATATTTATCACATATTTAAAAATAACAACAGCAATTTGCCCATTACCTTAAAAAATTCCCACCATACAAACAGGGGATACTTTATTCAGGATTAGACAGTAAAGGCAATGTCCAAATCAATACTGTAGGTCCACAAATAAAAGACAAGTTAAATATACGTAGCTAAATTCAAACCCAGATGTCCTAGATGCCTAATTCTATTTTCTTCTACCACCCTGCTCAAGCCAGTATCCTCATTCTAACTTTCTATTGCCTAATTTAAGTAGCTCAAAGGATCCCTCTCTGGATCACACCACATAACATATCATTACACCTATTTAGGGTGTATTTACTAGTCGCGTATTCTCAGGTTTCTACCTGGCAGCAGAAACAGCTACCTCTCACTGTGAATCAGCATCAAACTAGGAATAGAGAGGTATACTTCTTGGTATATTCTACATTACACCTTTGAAAATATAGTGTAAAAGAAGTTCAGTGGCTTCAGAAGTGTAACTCTATTTTAAATATAGTTACCACAATGTGCAGGAAATACAGAAATTTTAGGTAATGTGTGCAAAAATACTGAATTTTTTCACCTCTTGGGATCTGATCTGCCTATGAATATCAATAATCCTGCTGCACCCAATACTTCATAAACACCTCTTTGTTAAAACAATATAATTTTCTGGTTCTCTGAAATGGAAATTAATAAAAAACTTCCTCGGTAACCGAGGAAATTTTTTCCACTAAGGCTCTTTCCTTGTAGTTCTTAATATGGCAAAGCTGCCACTGAGATCAGTAGGTATTCTGCCTAAGGAAGGCAGGAGAAATTATCTTCATTTTATTGTTATATTGAAGGAATGTCAAGAATCCAAAATTCAATATCCAGAAACCTACTTTTTTTCAGATAGAGTTTCTGTCCAGTGGATTGTACAGATGCTTTAATCTCTATGGTTCAAAAGCCTGCTGCTATGAAGAAAATAATATAATTTAAATTACACTGACAACATACTTAAAAGAATGTTGCCCTCATTGTTCATCCTTGTTCTAAGAGTTTAGTGACATTTTTTCACTGCTGGAAAGACGGATAGTTCCTTTCACAAACTACTTCAGTAATGACCTCCTGTTGCAAAAGTGCCCACAGAAAATGTTCTGAGGACTAAAAACCACATTATTTCATGCATTATTGAATAAAATCATGCACAAAGAATTGGACAAAAAGACAATATTAGATTCATCTGAAAATTAGTATATGACACAGGAAAGGACTAAAGAAGTTTCTTTTATTGACTATGACATGTTTGAAATAATTCTTCATTGGTGAGGACAGAAATACTGTCAGATTTTTAAAAAGACGTGCACACATGTATACATTCTACATAGCAATTATTTATAAAAGGACAAACGAAACAAAAATAAGAAATGCCTTTTTAGGTATTTTAGGAGTACAAAATATTTGTGAAGCTATGAAAACACCACTGTGATTATTCACTGCACTTTTTGACATAAAATAGTGTAAAACCGACTTTTTTTTTTTTTTTTTAATCTAAGCAGTTATTATAGCTTATCCTAGCTGGTCAGTTAAGCCACCTATTTGCCTACTGCTTGTGGTGAATGGTTAGCGGTTAAGTTTGAAAAATGAAAAGGCTCTGAAGATACAAAACCCTTTCCAAATAACCTCATTCTCTTTATAGATCAGAGTAAGGTTCCCTATGACTGGGGTTCTGCAGAGTTATATCCTGAATTGCTATTTTAGTTTAAATCCTCTACAAATGATAGAAATGCTCTATTCATTCTTTCTTTTGGCCAGCAAGGCTTCATCGGATTTTTTTCTTTTACAATTTTTCATGTCTTTACCTCTGCCTCCCTTCTTCTAACTCCCTTACCAAGAGCAGTGATGTACCTTTTAAATCAGATATATTCTCATGTCTCATGTCGCTAAGGATATATTTGCATTTGTTGGAAAAGTATGGGGAAAGCTGGGCTAAACTGAAAGACTGTTACTATGTAGGACTCAAATTTTAGTCATGTGGCATAACTGACAACTATAAAATTTCAGCATTCCAAAAACAGCTGGCTTTCCTTCTCACATGAATGCTTTCATGGATTATTACTCAGAATTTATGCAGGTGAAGTTAATTTCAGCCCTGGTGAATAAGTTTTTTTTCCATTTGTTTTTCTTAAATAACCATCCTCATTTAAAAAGGAAAAAATGTCTGAATCTGGTCTCTTTAAGACTGTTTCTAACTACATTCAGAAGACGTATTTCCTTATGAAAAGCTAAATCGTTTTCTTATTATATTGATTTTCCACTTACAGTAACTACGAAGATTTTCAGTCCTACCAAAAAGAAAAAAGAAGGATCAAAGTCAACATATTTTTATAACCTGATGAATATTTTCCACATTTAGTCATTCAACAAATGAAAAATAACAGCCTATAACATTTAAAAACAGGTTGAGAATACACTCCAATGTACAAATGCTGCACTTCTAAACATTTAAAACTATTAAGTTTTTGGCAGTCATATCTTCTGTGGTTATATATGTAATATATTTACACTGACAGAGATTCCACTTCAAAATGCTCCACCCAGGTAGGAATCAAAAGACAGTACAATAAATGATTCACTGGATCTTGTCACAAGATAGACAAGGTTTTTGTCCCTTATGGCAATTTCTCCGAGGATAAGTAAACAGGAAATGAGAATAACTACATCCAGCTTTCCCTTTTGAGTTAGTAGGTACAGTTACACTGACAAAGCCCTGCACAAAGGACAAGTAAAATTATCTGTGCAGGCATACGCATACTGAAATAATGAGTATTAATTCTAACACTTTCAAAAAATACTATGAAATCCATATGTACAGGTAAAAATACTGCTATCAAAAAGAAGTAGTCTATTACAAGAAAACAGCAGGGCAGAAAACTTACTTCAGAAAATTACTTAATAGACTCAGAAAGACAAAGTGAGTACTTTCTTCGTAGAGAATCATGCAATCCATAACTTTCCAATAGCACCACAAATAACTTTCACAGACTGCTGTGCATGACAGCTCATACTGAATTGCCTGAAAAGCTCAACAAGTCATTGTTTTACTATTACCCCAGAACTGTTGCCTATACAAACTGCCCCAAGACAATTCTTTAAAACAGAGAAACAAATGGCTGTCATTTTCTTCTCTTTCACCAGCTCATGACTATCCATAAAACTGTTTAGAGAAAATATTCAGTGACAGCTAGGACACAAAAAAAATTAGTATAGAGTTCAATACGATAGTCAGAAGTAAAGCCTTTTAAACTATTTGAATGGTGAAACCTCTCAAATAGCTTTATCTCTCATAAAATATTTTTCAAATACTAACACCTCTCATTTGAGGCATGTCCCATAAGAAAACACAAAGCAGTACTCAAAGAAATAAGAAAGTCACATCAGAGCTTTGTGTGGTTATTAAAAGATATACTAGCTATTACTGAAGCCAGGGAACTACAACCAAGATGATCCTTATTAAAATAACTAATGAGATTTGACAGAATATGAATTTAAGCTTAAATACCAACAATGTCATGCTGTCAGCAAATGAAATATATTAACTGAAAACTGCTGCATTTGATTTAAGGCCCTATCATACAACATGAGAAAAGAGGTCACCCCGGGCCTTCAGGGAATCTGTTCTTACAGAAGTTTTAATTTTGTTCATAACCCCTGGGAAGCAAAAATAATGAATTGCCTTGCTCAGAGATGTAAGAGGTGTACCAGTCACACACTGACACCATTACAGGTCACATTACCTTGTCTACCTACGTGAAATATTCAACTAAAATAGCAATAATAGTTGGGACTAGATAGTGTGCTCCTTTGCTTACACTAGAAATCCTACTTCAATGGCACTGCAGATCTGAACAAGCGTTAATAATTTCGCAGAGTAAGTGGGACACCATGTCTGTCTCTATTGTTTCAGTCAGATGCAGAAGGAGTGGGTTTTGGATGTTTGAAGTGCAACACAATAGCTCCTTACATAGCATGGAAGCTGTAAAATAAGGTAGAGTGAGCTGCACATTCTTTAAAGGAGCACCTTTTGGGTCAGTTACTGACAGCAACTTGTAAATGCAAACACCAGAGCTTGTGCAGTTTGGGATGACAAAAATATTCACCCATCCAAACCTCATACTGCAACTGCAAATCCAGACAACTACATGTGCAAGTAAAAAGTGACCCAAAACTGTGCGACACGGTTTCAGTCATACATATTTCTAGGCCAGTTGGTCTCAGAATGTGAGCAAGCTAGCTCGAAGGCTTAGCTCTCTGCCTCTGGATATCAGCTGGTCTTTCGCCTCAGTGTCCATAGGCAAACGCAGTGTGCTGTTATCTGCCACCTCTTCGACAGCCAAGTGGCTATGGCTGCTGGCTCCTGCATGGACTTCACGATCTGAACTCCTCTAACACTAAAATTTTTAGAAGCACTGTTATTTGAAGTTAACTGCAATTTCCCACATTCCCCAACGCCTCGGAAAACACCACTGAGCACAAGACAAATGCACTGCAAGGTTGCAATTCCTGCAGCAAAATCCTAGCCCAGAGGAGCACAAATTAGGACTAGACACCAGTTATCCAAGGTCACTAGCATGCTCTCTACCTGCACAACAGACACTTGAAAATATGCCACTGGAAAGGTACGTTGTCTCTCTTCATACCAGTAGCACCAGCTGTTAAATGGTACACTGAGATTGCTCAGTAGACATTTTGGAGACTGGCCAAAATCTTCTCTTCAGCATCCAGTTCTGATAATTTGGGAGGACATGCACAGCAAGTGAACAAACGTATTGCTAGTGGCTTGGACTGCCTAGTAGTTCAGCAATAAAAAGTGTTTTTTTTCCTGTCTGAATGGCTTGAAAGATGACAGCACAATCAGGAATGGTGCTTCAGTTTAGCAACATTTTGTTGATATTGGTCCGACACTGAGTGAAAACTGGCTTAGTTTTCCATGTGAGAAGGCCACTCCTGGACTCACTTCTTTTAGTTTTGAGAACACCACAACCGCCTGAAATAATCTCTTTCATGTTATCAAATACCAAAGATCAATATTCATACAAATTGAAAAATTATCTAGTCTCGGGCAGGGAGGGGGAGTGGGGAGCATCTGTGATCTATCTGGCATGATACATTCATCACACACACAGAAATCACTGACTCTCCAACCATCACAGTGGATGATCATCAGCTCTTTCTGAGAGTCAGCTGATATTGCAGTCATATGTTCTATTTTTAACAAACAAGTGTGATGAAAGCAAACCAAGTAATGTACAGGAACTGATTATTTTGCTTTCATCTTAATGGCTATCTGAAAAATCAGCATTTAAGACAACTGAAGTTGGTAGCTCAAAAGGTATCATACGCTACTGAACTTGCAGTTCAAATGTTACCTCCAAAATTTTCTTTATCACTTTCAAAGACATATTTCAATGGTTGGTTTTCTTTTGTATAATGGAATAAAACCTGCTTATTTCTGGGGTTTGCAGTGTGAACACTTGTGAGATCTTTGTGATTTGAAGCAGGTATAGTGTAAGTGCAAGGTATTTTGCTAACTTGCATGCTGATAGGAGAAAGTTTCTGGCTTCTGCTTATACAAGCCATTACAAAGTCTTTCTTCTTGTCTTCCTTCTTTCCTTTCTGCGTTCTTTGCTTCAGTCTATTTCTACCTCACCAGTTGATCTTCAGGGTCTCCCAGGAAAACGGAAACATAACTAATAACAAATGTATAGAGCTTACAGAAGATGAGAAGAAAAAACATAACAGGCCTGGTGTGTTGAAGAGACACAACTACTTGCAAGAGACAGTATTAACATTAAAAGGGTTCTCAGAAAAGCCTGCAGCTGGCCCAAGTTTATAATAAGCCACATCAAATTCCAAGGCAAAGATAACATAGATCAGAAGACAAAATCAATGAATATTCTGGAGGGAAATGTGTAAAGATTGTGTGATGAAGTGTTATGTCAAAAGTGTATTTATATGAAAATGATTCTCCCAATATTATCAGGCAAAATGAAAACCATGCAAATTCCTCTTTTGGAGCCCGTACATCTATCTCCAGAGAAACTGATGTTAAAAGTGATATAATCTGCATCTTTTTAATGAATTTTTTTGGTGTTCCATTTCTTAAGCAGTAGAGATGAGAATACTGCAAAAAGTAAAAGACTATGTAGCCAGCTGTATTAAAGAGCTATGAATGTCCAAACCTCAGTCTCATTAAAACCTGACAATTAGTTGGAAGAAAACAACCTCACACTGTAAAAACCTTAACTTCTGAAAAGAAAGACAAAACACTGCAGTCTGAAAAACTATAAATAATCCCAAATGGAAAGCTGGCTGTTCAGCTGGCATAAAATAATTTCCTTTCTTTTTTTAGTTTGGAAAACTAATGTTTTAATAGATTGCCTTTTGATTATAATTTTTTTTTACAGCTGTTGCTTGATTTCTCCCCATGTTTGTATTTCTCTTCAGTGCTTTCTATTTCCTTCAGTAATAAATTTTCATGAATATGTAGGATTTGTTTTAAAACGAGTATGCTCTGCTGCTTTTTTTTCTGTAGATTTTGGTAGTTTTATACCAGTGAGTCATAGCGTCCATCCTGCTGAATTTTCCAAACAGAGGAAATGCATAACCCAAATTTTTCATGATATTATTAGCTTTTACCTTACGTCTTCTTCCTCAGTGGGATTGAGTGTGCTTCATTTTTGCTGTCAAGCAGACTCCTTAGCAGCTTTCTCCTTTTCTTGCTTAAGACTCAACATCTCATTGTATGTGAATATATTATCAAAAGATAATCACTGTTAAGCTAAAACCGCAGTTACAACAGCTAGCTTTGAACTCAATGAGAACTGAGGACAATAGCTAAGGTAAACAGAAAATGTTTTAAGCAGACAAAGACCACGTAAATCCTGGCAGGTTACCCCACTGAGTATTGAAGCATAGGATTAGTTGCCAGAGCCCTGGAGTTTCAGCTAGCTGTTTATTATTCTTTGAAGAAAGTGATTCATAGTTATTACAAATGTCTAGCAAAAGAGGATCACTGTCACATTGAACTGGAAGGTGAGTGAATGCCTGCATACAGAAATCATGGTGAGCGGCAGTAAACAGAACCAAGGGAGTGTCTGAAGGTGGTAGTGTCTGCGGTGCCTTTGGGACCAGTGTCACGTAGCAGATCTGTTACTGATCAGGCAGATACGTGCAGGAAGAATGATACTGAAATTTGAAGAAGACTGTAAATAAAGGAGCACTAAGAACAAAAAACAGTTGTGTAACAAGAATGGACTATACATTTCTCGTAGGACAATAACCTTGCAGGAAGATGTGCCTGGCACTCTTTGCTAACACCTGATTTTCTGGCCAATCTTAAATGGACTACATTGCAATACTGAGGAACTTTGATTTTTATATCAGCTGTGAACATTTATGGTTGCAACTCCTCCTCCCCC
>WKFP01014247.1:370413-441520 GCA_011057875.1 Pterocles orientalis
GGGGGGGGGGGAATCTTTTCATGTCGCTATATAACACCAACAAACAACCCAAAAAATTCCACAAATAAACAAACAACGCCAAGGACAGCGCTGGGGAAGGAATCATCTTGAAAAATAAAGGAAAAACCCGGCGAAGGCCCCTTTCGGGTCACCTTCGTAGCACTACCCGGAGCTATGGGGAGCTGTGGGGATCCTCGCCCCACCGCACTGCCCGCGAAGGGGCAGCACAGCCGGGTTGGGGTGGCGGATGGGACACGTCTCAGGGTCTCGCCTCTTCCCGCCACCCCGCCACGCCAAAGCGAGGAGGGTCAAACCCCCCCGGCTCTCTCCAAGCCTCCTCAGACGGCCGCCGCACCCGCAACGCCTGCCCCTGCGCCGCACTATCCCACACGCCACATGCGTATCCCTCCGCGCTACGGCTCCTCGCCCCACGGCCCCCGGTGGCGGAGGAGGAGGAGGTGTGTTTTCGCCCCGTGCCCCATCAAAGCCCCCTCTGTTATTGAAATATGAGGCCGCTTCCTCCCCGGCGAGAGGCCGCTGGCGGGAGGCGGGGTTCAGCGGGCGGTCCGGTCTTGAAGAAACGTCTCTTTGTTCGGGCGGGAGGGATGGTCCCGCCTCAGGCACGGGCGGTTCGCGCTGCCCCGCCCGCGCCTCACAGACACCTCCGCAGCTCTCGTCCCGGCCCCGGGGGGGAGCCCAGAGGCGTGGGCAGCCTCGGGTCGCCCCTGGTGCCCTCTCGGGTCTCTCCGGCTGGGGGTCCCTGCTTGGGCCCTGCCTCGGGGTGGGTCTGGGTCACACGCCGAGGGGGACCGAGGCTCCAGGCTTCTTCTTGGCTCCTTGTCACCTGAAATGCCTTGCTTGTGGCCACCTGAACCTGATTATTTTGCATCGGAGGCATGCATTGCCTGTCTTCTACACTTTTAACAATAACTATAAACCAATACTCTGGTATTTCTAGGCAGAGTCCTGTTTATTTGTTTGGGTGTGTTTGTTTTTTTTTCTCTTCCAGGGGCATCTGCTGTGACGTAGCTGATGAGACGCAGCAGTGGCTGACCCCTGCCTGGTGGCTCTGGTAAAACCAATATCTTCAGACAAGGTTTTGCACCAGGATGTGTTAGGCTCTGGCATTTCCTGATCAAGCGGGATTGATGAGCTGCAGCCTCTTTTGATGGTGCAGGCTGAGAGTTTGACACCCACAATGATAAAAGCTTAGCAGGGTCCAGACTGAAAAACTATGTTGGAGAGCTGCAGAGGATGTAATACAGCTACATTCTTCTGTTTAGCATTGGGAAAAGGGGTGAAATGATTCCACGAGACATAAACTGCCTGGGTTACCTGTGTTTTCTAATCTAGCAGAATTTAGAGGTTGAGGATTAAGGCAAACATTTCATACTGCTATTAGGATATCAGGCATCAAGAACCTCTTTTTTTTTTCAACTACACCTGCTTTTAGTTCAAATAATATTATTTGAACCTCAGATTACCAATCTGTACTACATCATCTCGGCCTTTTTTTTTTTAATTTTTCCTTTCTTCTGTTACTTGATTTGGGGTTTTGTTTTTGGCTAGTGGGGTTTTTTTTGAGCAACAGACACATTTAGAGATACAACAATGGCAGCACCTTTTGTCTGCGGTTGTAAGAGGCAGGGTTTAATGTGTATGCTTTTCATGCCGTAAGGTTTAGGGGGTTAAAGCCACATATTGCACAGATTTTAGCAGACTGCTTTAGGGTTGTGTGTCTCCTGATGTGAAATGCACCATAATCCAGAGATTTTTCATGGTGGAGAAGCACTTTGACCCCGAGGTGGTGTTTAGAAATTGCATAAAGACTTGGGACCAGCAGTTGCCTGACTTAAGGATTTTGTGATGCCAGTGCAGGAGCAAGGCGTGTTCTGTATTTGAGGTGTAATAAGAGAAGCTGGACTTGTTTCCTGGATTAATAATTCAATTGAAAATCGGGGGTAAAACAAAAACGTAACAGAATCCTGTTAGATCCAGCTGCGTCCACCTTACTACACACTCTCTGCCTTTCATGCATCACTTTCTCCCTGTTTGAAACCACCTTCAGACCCTCAGAGTTAATGATAGAGTGGGGGGTAACTAAGGACTGGGGGCTGGGAGCAAGGAGAGGCAAGTGGTCAGAAGTATCAAGTTTCTCAGGGTGTCACACACCCTGAGTCCCTAGATTCCCTTCACAAGGAACACTATCAACTACTTTTTTTTAGTTTATTTATTTATTTATTTATTTTTATTTTTTTAAGACCCGTGTAGTTTTTAGCTCGGGACTTGCCTGTGTTGGGAGAGACTTTTTTAGGTGTGGATCAGTGAGGGCAAGACCTAAAGGGTGAGGACAGGGACCTGGAGGGACAGGGCAGCATGCTGGGAAGAGGTGGGTGTGTGTGGGTGGGTGTGAGAGAGAAACCGCGTGTGTGGGTTTATTTTTTCCTCTCATTCCTGGGGTCTGAATGGAAAGCACATTGAGCTGTAATTAAGACATCTTGGAGGCGTACTTAACTCATGACGTGTTGCTTTTCTTTTCCTCTCAGTGAGAAAGTGGTTCTCTCTTCCCTGAATCAGGTCCTCTGCCACCCAGAGCCACAAAGAGACATTCGGGACATAGGCACACACACGCACACGCTGACTTAAGGTGAGCACCAAGACCTTCACTGCCCTCTGTTTCAAACTGCTGGAGAGTTCTGAGAGCATCTCAACTCAGGAGCTCTGCACAAGGTAAAAAAAAAAAAATAAAAATCAAGCTTTTTGATTTTTACTCCTTAATTTCTCTAAATTGGATGGGCATCCAGTAAACAATGTCTGTGGCATCAGCTCCTGGGCTGCACTGAAGGGATTTTTCAGGAGATCTAATTTGGCAGCTGAGGCGGCGAGTGAGAGCAAAAGACAGATTGAAACTGGCTAACTTCAATGTGTTTGACTTTAAGTGCTCTCTGTAACTAAAGGGGAGATCATATTGCAGCTGCAGATTCTGTCTGAAAGACAAAAGTTGTATACTTCTGCTCTGTGGCTTCCTCCTATGGGATTATACATTTCATAGAGATTTGTCTTTCTTGGAGGATTTATTCATCCAGTCAAATGCTTTTAGAAGTTTTTAGGACATAGTAAGAAGAGGCTAGCAGACTGAGCAAGAATTTCAAGGGCTGGAAGTAGATTTGCATGAAGTACTAACCATCCAGCTAGAAGGAAAAAGGTTTTGATAACATGTGATAAATTACATACAGATGGAATATTTGGCTATTTATTGTCAGAGAAAGCCTGAATAACATTTGGAGCAGGTTTATGTATCATCTTAACTCACTGGGAAAGTTAGGATGCTGTAGCATTTTAAATGTGTGAGCCATGGCTGTAGTAACTGGCTCTTTATTTGTTTTTGGGGGGATCAAATACATAGAAAGGTGTCACTCAAATTTTTTTTTCATAGCAAAACAAGTTATGTGATAGATTTAGATATAAAGGGTTGGAAAGTATTTGCATGTTTGAATTAAAGAGGTTTATTGCTAACTGTATGTCATTAGAAAGGGGATTCATTACTGCCAGGATCTTTTAGGGCTGAAAGTGTTGCCATATATGTTGCTGTGTGATGTCATGTAACTGATACAACGCTTTCAGGAGACCCTGGAACCTGGCAATGTGTGCAAGAGACTCATGTAGACTGTTAACAGCAATCAGTTTGTATTAATGAGTAGCAAGTCTATTATAGTGCCTAAATGTAGAAAGAAACATTCTGGAATGATTCCTGTTGCATTGTTAGGAAAACATTGTTAGGAATATGTATGATGTGGTAGCTGAAAATGTAGATGCAGTGAGGCTCTGTAACTACGGATACATACCTTCTCAACAAACACCGTTTCTAAAGACAGAGTATTTTCAGCACGTGGAGAAACGTATCCTAAAGAGGAAAATTATTATCAGCTCCTATGGAGAGGGAATTGGGAGTCAGCAGTCTCATGCCAAGGTGTGTCATGCAGAATGCCAAATCCTTGGGCTATAGAGAGGCAGCTGTTTGGGTTTTCGTCTCTAATGGAGGCAGATCTTCAACTCTGGTAAAGCACAGCTAAGTGGAGTTGCTCTGAATACGTTATCTGAGACTAGCCTGTCTGCACTTACCTGTGTTACATTTGGTGACAAGAGGAAAGGGAAGAAGGAAGAATGCAGGATGGAACAGAAAGAAAAATGTAAAGATTAATTTCTGATACTTTTCAACACAGCAGTTAAAGCAAAATGGGAAAAATAATTTTGTAGAGAGCAGCTTTTTCACGTTAAATAATATAAATGTCAATGTAATAATCAAGACACTGCTGGTCTGCAGTTGTGCCAGAAGGCCTGTCTTCCTAATAAGATTCTGAATGCCTATGCAGATTCCAATGAGAGAGAAAAAAACCTTGTGTCATTATGAAGAAAAGTATTATCTACAGAAAAAAAAAAAAAAGGTATTATTTATAACAGTGTAATTCACAGGAAAGCATCCTTTAATTATAAACATAGTGGGTTTGGTTTCCTTTCATTTTCAGTTAGCATGGTTGAAACAAATAGCAGGTACTAAAAAAACCCTAAAGTGGTACAAAAGCTTAGGGCTGGGCAGGGAGAGGTTTCAGAAAAAGGTGGAGGATTTCTGTGGCATGCTGCAGTGCACCTTTGTAAAAGGATGAGAAGAACATTTTCTACTGCATGTCCCCAGCTTCTCACTTTATGCTGAAATGTGACTAAGAAATATTTTTGTCCACTACTGGTCACAGTCTGGAGCCAAAAGAACTGTTATCAATACTTACTTAATCAAGTCACTTAACCTTCTTGTTATTCAGTAAAAAATCTGGAAATAATATTGACCAACCTTAAAAAGTATTTTGAAATCTTCAAGTGAAGAATTACTTTACAATTGCTTATATTTAAGTATATACAAAGTTTTCCAATTCACTGAAAGGATTAAATTGTGAGAACTGAAATTAATATTTTCTGCTTTTCATTTGCCTTTGCATTGAAGCAATAGTTAAACTACCTTTGGAAGTTTTAATATTTTGCATGTCTGTTTCGTTGTAAACTAGACAGTGTATTTCATTGCTTAAAACTCCCTGAAAATGAAAAGGTTTGGAAAAAATTTATTTTCATATGACAAGCTGCTTCTGTTGCTTGTGAGGAAGTATTAGACATTCTGTCTCCACTGTTAGTAACTGTAGCATACAGTACTGGACTTGAAAAGGTAGCTTGTAACTTGTAGGTAACAAAATGTTCTTTGGGGTAAATAAAAAGTCTGAATATATTTAGGATTTCAATCAATGGTGTTTAAGGAGGATTAGAGGAAACAGCTGGCTAAACAAATATTAGGTGTAGAGTGGATGCAGTGGTATAAATTAAAAATGCAGTTCTTTATCTGCTGTATGAATGGGAGGTTTTGTGGAGATAAGACGCCCTAAATGTGGTCACTGTGTGCCACCTAGTGGATATTGCAAAGAGTCTTTCAAAAGTTTATTTTTTTTTTTCTTTTATTCAGAACATATGCAACTAATCCCAGTGCAACTTAACTGTAAGTGGTTAGTTTTGTTCGTTTTTAACGTTAAAAACTATCATCTAGCTTTTTTTTTTCCTCTTTCCCAATAGATTTTTAGGGGAGGATATACCTGGTTTTTAAGTGCCTGTTAGATCTGGTAAAAATCAGTTCAGCTTTTATTTAACATGATTTGATGTTAATATATATTTCCAAAGACTTGTTAAACCATTCAGTAACAAATATCCACAAATTAACACTTAGTTTGACATACTGAGATGTTGCTGTAAAAGTGAAGAGATTTTTCTACAAATATTGTGGCAGAAGCTATGTTCAGCGGTAAGCATTTCAAAGCTCCTTCCAAAAGTCCTTTATCATATAGGATGCGCTTTTGTTAAACTTTTTGTTTTGCCCCTGAACATTTTGTCAGTGATAGGCATAGACAAAGAAAGTGTCAAATTATTTCTGTTGGCTAATAAAAGGTCATAAACCCTTTCCATCTTTGTTTTCTGCGCATGTCATTTATCTCCGCCTTCCTCAGACCTCACACACGCTTATCTCTCGGACTGTCCTTTCTCTTTATTAGGGAAAGAATAATTGCTTTTTGATCCGCTGGATTGTTTATTCAGTAACAGATGTTCAGGTGCTGTCAATTCTCATAGCTCTAAAGGATCCCATGAAATGTTAAGGTTTCAAGCAGGCGTTAAATGTTAATTTGTGGATATTTGTTACTGAATGGTTTAACAAGTCTTTGGAAATATATATTAACATCAAATCAATGTGGGTATACTTCATGACTTTTTATATGTGACCAACTTACATGCTTCCACTCCCTAAGCTTTTTTTAAAATTTTGCCATCATCACAGTTCCCACTGCAATCGTCTCCTAGGCACCTAAACCAGGTGCTGATTCTATGGTTCTGATCCCACATTTTCCAAGTAGGTGCCACAATGGCTACTGGAGCAAAGAAGTATTAAAATAACTTGGCAAAGTCAAGCTCCCTGTGCTTTGCTTCCTTCTGATTTTCGTCACTGAGCAGTAAATCAAATGGCAACATCACACTTAGCTTTGTGTCCTTCTCCTTCACTTAGCTTTGAAAAGACATTTTTTTTGTTTCCTTTTAATTAGTAAAAGAGAATGGAAATCTTGAACATGATTAATGGCTCTGAAAACAAACATTTAAAACATGTATTAAGAAGTCACAGAGCAGTAATCTGCACTGACTACTTCAACAACTTTTCTCAAGAGTCGTATGAAATATTATCATAGGAGGTTGTTAACATGATGCATGAGTTAATTACTAAAGTAAGAAGAAAATCTTCCTTTCCGTTAACCAGGCAAAGTTTACAAATGAAGATCTAAGAAGTTAAAATACCACAGCAGCAAATGGACTAATTGATTTGATGCTGTGCTTCATAGGTGGCTACCTTTCTTTTTAGTTCTGCCTGGCATGGTACTGTGAATCACAAGAGCCACTAGTGGAATTGGACCCAAACTGTGTTAATGAGAGTCTTTGCAAGGCCACAGAGTTCCTCCCTGGACAAAGCTTTCCAGTAGTCACCAACATTTCCTAGAGCAGGGCACATTCGTTTCTACAGCAGAATCTGTATTGTTAATTGTCTGGCATAATAGAACTAAAATCATGAGACCAGAAGAATGTCCCCGAATATATGTCTCTTGTTTCCAAAAATGTCATCTTGGCATTTGTCTAATAGCAGAAGACCATTATCTTGAGACAGCTTTCCATTAATAATATCTCTTTTACTTTAAAACTATTTACTTTAAATGCTTGCAGCCTACAAGGAACATATGGGCAATGGAGACAGGTTAGATTAGAAATGTGTTTGGAAAAAATCTAAGTGGTAGAAAACAAATGTTTCAAACTACTCTGGGGAAGAAGAAGGAAAAGTTACTTAGAGATAGTTCAAATTTGGGTTTGATGACTTTTGGTCTGTACTTTTGAAAGTGGATTTGTTAAGTTTGGAGTTGTCTGGGTTTTTTTGAACATCATCTGTTGATTTACACTGGTTATGTCATGGTACCTGGTGACTCACTATGTAAAGTGTATCAATAAGTATTAGAGTGTTATACTATGAGGTATACTGACATCTATGGAGATTATAATTTATTTACATCCACAATACTTTTCCTACAATAATGCATATACACATAGAGAAGAGGCAGTCTGTGTGCATCTATGCGTATGTACATGCATATGTATATATAAATATATATATCCACATATATATATACACATACGTATGCTCACATGCTGTATTACAGTATGTAATTTTTTTAGCCTGGTGATTGAAAATTGACTGTTTAAAATGACAGGCTGCTGTTGATTTGTAGTTTCTAGCATACGGACTATTACCCTCCATTGTTTTAAAACTGGTGAATCATTGTTCCATTAGTTAGCGGCTATGACTGCCTGGCACTTACTTTTTAGAAGATTATATACACAAAAGGCATGGTCTAATACCACTGTGCTGGGAGATTCTGATCCAGCAAAACAATATATAAGCAACTTTACTTACATTAGTAATTCAGTAAAATCAATAGAAACTCAGACGGACTCAGTGAATAGAACTATTCATCTGTTTGCAGAATGGCATCCATAATATCACACATGGCTGATCAAAAAGCAGTACATAAAGCTCCTAACCTGCAAATCTGTTTAGCTTTATAGACCTAAGTACCTCAGTGATGGCAATAAAGTGTTAAGTAAGTACAAAGAGTGGAGGAATCAAGACCTGGACCTATGGAATCTGTGTGTAGAAGTACATCTTTAATATACAAAAAAAAGTTCATTGCTAAAGTAGGTTCCCAAACCCTACAATTGGAACTAACTGCTCATCTATCTGTTAGTATTTGAGAAAATACATGCTTCACCCCAAAATATCTCTGCAGTGGTTGTTTTTTACCATAAACATATTTTCAGGGGAAAAAAAAACAAAACAAAACAAAACCAAACAACAACAAAAAAAAAACTGAGCCATAACTCATGTACAAACATACTACCCAGAAATTGGAAAAGCACATTGCATTTTTTTTTTTTTGCAATAGCTGTGAAAACATTATAGTGTTGGGCCCAACCAGGAGATTTGTAAAAGCCACATCAGATAAAAATAATGTTACAGTAGATGCGGTCATTCTTTTACTGAAATTGCAGTCATACATGTGTGTTGCAACTACAGCAGACCATAATGATGCTGCCACCTTCTGATACACGTTACTTGTTACCTAAGGTAGTTTCCTCACATTTTCTAACACCCAAGATGCTGTACGTGCAGTAGTGAAGCTCTGCTTTTTTAATTTCATGCATAACTTAAAAGGTTAATGAGCATATTGTTAATTCCAGATAAAAAAAGTGTGATCCAGCTTCTATCAGCAAGTCAAGCAGGCAGATTTTTTTGTTTGTTTTGGGTTTCTGGTCAGATGTTGATGTATTTGTTCTTTGATTGGTTTGATTAGAACACCTTTTCACTGGTGTACTCAAATAAGCTACAGTTTGACTCAATGATCTTAAAGGTCTTTCCAACCCAAATTATTCTAAACACTTCATTAGTGAATAACTGTGTATTTGTCTGGCTGTGCATGTGGTGGTGTGTCTGGTCACATATATCATGTCACACTGTTTTGATGTACTTTGGGGGTGTATTGGTCATCTCTGGGAGCCAAGAACCAATGGGAGATAGTGAAGATGTTGATCTCTCCAACATTTTCCAGGTTTTGCCCAGCTTAAACGTGAATAGAGAGGATAGTAACTCAGCTGTTAGTATTGATAAAGATAACTACAGACTATGATCTTTTTACTCATAGATGTTGATTAAAAGTCTTGGTAAACCAGATTCTAATCTGGCCACATAATACTGCAGATCTATTCTCTCAAATATAATCACTTGAGAAAGGACACAAAAATAATAAACTAGTTTTAGCTTTTGCTAAAGAAACGGGCTCTCAAGATGTTTGAGTGCCTGGGAAAGAGGCACCATGTCATTTCCCCAGTGGCTGGTGCCTGGTATGGCACACTGGTGTGACTGGTCCCTGTGTGGGTTTGAAGTGACCTGGTCCATCACACCTCGTGCATAAGGGACCACATAGCAGGAGACAGATAGAAGTACTGGGCTGCTGCTGGGGTTATATGTCTTTCGACATAGCTCCTTTGAGCCTGTAAACCATGTGCCAGAGAAGAAACAGTTGCACTCCAGATGTGTAACGTTCTGGTCCCACTCTGACAACATAAAATACAAAAAGCAGAAAAGAGCAGGTAGGAGTAGAATGTCTGTACAGGAGCCAAAGGTGCAATTAAATAAACCATGATATGTCCTGGGAAATCCAGAAGGAAAAAATGTGATTTTTAACCAAGAATCTCTCAGAATGGTTCTACTTAATACCAACATCTCGTCTTTTAGACAATGAATGGGTTGTTGCATCTAGTTTCCAGGCATTTCAAGGCCAGGCTGGATGAGGCTTTGAGCAACATGGTCTAGTGGAGGGCGTCCCTGCCCATGGCAGGGGGGTTGGAACTTGATGATCTTTAAGGTCCTTTCCAACCCAAACCATTCTGTGATTCTATGATTTAATTCTGGTTTCCTTCATGAGTGGGCTAAAAGCAAGCAACTAGTACATCTCTCCAAAGCAACCTTCATACCTGATTGCATCTGCATTTTAATGTATGTTCCACTCTGATCAAATCAGACAATAAGAAAAACTTTCAAATCCAGTAAGGCATTCCCCAGTAGGATGCTGGAGTTATAGTGGCATGTTTACCATCTTCATAAGCAGGCTGGAAAGATACTGTCTTGATAAAACTAGCGTGACGTTTTCAAAACTGGTTAGGAAATCAATAGCTCATGGTGAAAACAGAAGCACATATCAAATGCGATTTTGCCAGGGCTAGTCAGCTTTGGTACTCTTCAATATTTTAATTAGTAACTTGGATAATGGAAAATAAAATATGCTTAAGTTTTTAGAAAATGTGAAATAGGAAGAGATTGAATTATTTTGGGAGCTATGCCTTGAAGTTAAAATGTTTTTGCCTAACTGGAGAAAACAAAATGGAAAAAAATATTTGCAACAAATAAAATGTGGTAAAATGAGGCAGAAAGAAAACAATCTACAAAGATGAGTAGGGTTTAAGGTCTCACTTGAGCTTGTTCTGGTGCCAGATACTGCATTTTGAGAGCTGTACAGACCAGCTAAAGAAAGTCATAAGGCAAATAATAGAAATGATAGTTTAGGAAGCAGTAGTCAGAAGAATCAACTCAAAAACCTAACCTAGCTTAGTGTAACCTAAAGAGGAATACACTGAACGACAGGTATGACAATAGTTTTTAAATCATAAAAAACGCTACAGAGATATAGTAAATCATCCACTTTCTATGTCTATAGCAGAGAAAAGGAGAAGTATTGGATGTATATGGCAGGAAGAAAGACTGGACAAAGAGATTTCTAGAAGATGAGAAAGCTCAGGCATAGGTTTCCTGGAAAGCCTGTGAAGTCCCGTTGTTTCTATGTTCAATACCATATTAGACATAATGGGTAGAAATAGGAAAGTGGTGACTACTTTTGGTTCTCTGTTGAACAACTTTTCTACGATTCTACTGAATTAGATAGTTTTGTTTGGGAGAAATACTTTTGAAAGTTATGACTCACTTCAGCATCTAAACAAGCAGAAGAGTAACAAAATCTAAAGAGGTTAGTGAGTTTTCACAGTTTGTGGCTCATGAAGATAACTCTTTGTTCTTGAATGTAGAAACTCAAATGCATGATCTTTGTGGATATGGTTGAGTCCAGTTGGGCTTCAGATATCATCTGAGTAAATGGAGGTGGAGAATTACTTATTTTTAATCACATACTGCAAATTTGAGATGAAAGAAGCATCCTCACCTATGCATATCACTGCATTGAGTGATTCATTTTAGGTACCAAGCTGATAGAAACTTTAGATTTATTATTTTTCAAGAGGTATCAAGCAGCAAAAAATATGCAGAGAGTTATGAGATAATGTCATAATGTCACTTGAATAGAACATTGACAAGGAATAATGGTCATCTATCAGAAAATTAAAGCTACCACATTTATGGAAAACCCTGTAAGTGTCAAGGGAAAGCACAAACATTTATTTGCAGACCTGAAGACATAGATCCTGTCAAGTCATGTTGTGAGGGTGACTTATTTTTTGTGCATCTGATGATTGATGCATATACTATTACTTAATCTGAGGAATATTGGTCTAGGACCGCACCATTACTGAATTACTGCAATTTGTTTATTTGGAGTTTAGCTTTCTTCTGACATTATACTGGAGAAATGTGACTTTTATTTCTAGCTGATTATGAGTTTGAGCAAATCTATATTTATTTCTGTGACTTGCATTTTGCCAAATACTCATCTCAGAAAACAGCTCTCCTTCTGCAGACAATGATAAGCATTGATTTATTTTTTTTTTAATTATTACTCCAGAAACTGCCATGGAACTATCATTTACAGGTTTTATGCTTGTGTGTATATATATATATATATATATATATTAGTGCCAACTGTCCAGTTTATATTGAGTTTCTCACATAAAAATTAAATAAAATCTTACAGATGTAGTATAATAATGGAACCCACAAGTCAGAGGGCAAGAGCTCATCCTAACAAATATATTTAAAAGAGGAAGATGGGAGTCCCTGATGTGGAAGCACACCATCTTTGAGTTCCTCTGATGTCAAATAGCCAATTTTGTGTATTTCTTATGTCAGCCTTGAATATGCCCTAAGCTGTGGCTCATTAGAAATCCAGGACCTCGGTTCAAGAAATTTTGTCTTTCTTCTAAGTCCACAGAAATGCAACATATGAGCAATGGTTCTTTTGGCAACAGAGTCACAGTCCCATTGTGTCTACTTCAGGGAAATGTATAGACAGACTTTGTAGTCTAGAGGAAAACCAGAAGCAAGAATATGCTTATTCTTTTGCAAATAAAGGCTTGCAAGTTCAGTTGCTGTGCAATGTGCAAACAAATATGAACAAAAGGACAAATTAAACACTCTGCTGGTCAACAGCCGTAACTTCTTATTCCCATGGTTTTGGGATACTTATTGTCATTTTAGGAAACCTTGCAGATCTGGAAGAAAATGTAAAAGGTAATTCTGGATTTCTGGAAGCTCTTCCAGACTTCAGTAAATACAATGTAGCGCAAAGGAAATACATGTGGGCTTACCTCAAAGAGAATTTGGTTCATGTTTCTCTGTCATGGAAGCTTAAATATGGCAGATGGCCTAGAAAGCATAACAGTCAACTCTTGCAATTCTTATAACATGTTGTGGGCTTCTTTTATTAGGTCATCAGTTTTAAAGTCGTTATATTAGATAAGTATTGACTTCCACTAAGACAAGTCTTTTTGGTCTTTTTGCTTACAAAGGGAAGCTTGAATATGTGAACTGCAGAAGTAAATTGGAGAGTCCTAACCCATGATTTGCTCTAGCAATCCTCTATTGATGTGTTCAGTGAGACTGAAAGAGGCATTCTCATCCCAGTGATATCCAGTGGCATGAATAGGAAGCAAGGGGCCCACACAGAAATACAATAAATTCTGCTTAAACATACAAGAAAACTGTGAGGGTGATTGAACACTGGAACACGTTGCCCTGAGATGGTGGAAGCATTTCGATTCTTGGAGATGGTCCAAGCCGAAAAAGACACAGTCCTGAGCAAACAGCTCTACCTGACCCTGCTGTGAGCAGGGTGGTCGAACTAGACTCCTACAGTCAAATTCACACATGCTCATGTATGATCTGGACTTATGGGACTAAAGAGAAAGAGGGTCATTGATTTTAGCTATGAAGGACTGTGGATTCTTTCTTGGCTACTTGGATATAAAAAAGCACAAAAATAAAGAACAAGATATTACAAAATTATTCCAAATCTCCACTCCAGCAGCATTTTCTGATACCATTCAAAGAAAGAGGAAGAAGGACAAAAATAATGCAAAAGAAAGAGCAAAAAAAACCAAAACTGCAATATTGCTTTTCCTCAAACCAGAACAGAGAGGTGTGAGGAGGAAACTCACACCTCATTCTGTGTGTGGCAGCTACTGCTGTCAAATGTTGAACAGTCCTCTTAAAACTGTGTTCAGATGAATCTAGAGAAGGAAGTAAAGAAAGACAGCATACAGAAAACACAAGGCTTGTTTACGCTGTGTTTCCCAATTGGCTCTTCAATTTCCTACCATGCAGCCCTTAATTGCTCTTGGCTTTGACCTTTAATGAAATTCTCCAGCACTAAACTGTTCAGCATTGCTAGATTGACTTGGGAAGCTATGGGTACTTCATGGTTGATTCAGTGCTAGAATAGTCTTTTTGAAGTGTTATCTTTAATCTCCAAATGACTTCAAATATGTTCCATGTAGTGTGTTGGGTGGACAGTGAGGAAGGAACCAACAGTTTTGCCTATGTTCTGGCTTTTGCTTTCCTCCTTCTGAAATAAAATCATAATAGAGCATAGCCAAAGGTCTATAGTCACAAAACAGACTATTAGTGACAAGTTAGTGCTTGCTATATCATTCTAATATAGCTTATCATTTAACAGCTGCAGGAATTCTAGTATGATTACAAGCAAGTCAATTTTATTGGAAATCTGAAGACCACCACCTTACTGCTTATATCTCCCTGCCACTGAGGCTGATAATTTCTCGGTGCATAGTGGAGTGCCCACAATGGACTTGTAGGAAATCATTATTGCTGTCTTAACTTCTTGATGTTTGAAGGGGAGAACTGTGGTTGCTGTACTATCAGAGAGAATGTAACACAACATCAGTCTGAGATTCAGCCATCTGAAAACAGATATTGTTATGTTTTAATTATGTATTACTTGCAATAGGGAAGAAAGTATTACTGAGTAGTTAAGACACTTTGCTGTAAAGATATTTTACTGTTGCTTGAGAAGCATAGTTTCAGTTCCCTGCTCAGACTTAAATCCCTGCATGACCTTGAATAAGTTGGGAGCTCTTAGTCCTTCATTCTTCCATCTATAAAAACAGGATGATAAAACCTACCCTCTTCACAGAGTTGGTATGAAGATACAGAAGATTCATGTAGGCAACCTTATCAGTTTATCTGGTAGTGGTATAGAGCTGCCTGTAAAATGTGGCTGTACAACCAGTTCAGTCAAGCAAGACATATTATTACCTCCAGCTCCGAGCCATATATTTTTATTTTTGTGATGCTATCTCAGAAACTGAATATATGCCTTCATGCAAGCCAATCTAATCCTGACCATCTCCAGTGGCTTTGGGAGGGATTATAATGAAAGAAATCCAGAGGAACAGCATAGAAAGTGTATCATCGATCATTGATCAGTTCATACTACATCATTGGTTTTGTGCTAAACTCGTGATTCCAAAGGGGTTTATGGGCTTTCGTGAAACACTGAACCACATCAAGCTAGTCACTGAGCCCAAAGCAACAGTTCCTCTAAAAGCTGGAATAGTTCTTAGCACTCATATTGCTTGGGGCTGTCCTATTCTATAGCACTTCAAAGAGTCATTTTTCCAAATAAAGAAGTGATACCTGCATGTTAAAAACTACAAGAAAGTAAGAAGATTGAAATGGAAGTGTAGGCAAGGAAAATAATTTAGATAGCCTAAGGCTGCTGGGAATTGTGTAGTTTTTTAAAAAGTCATCTTCTGCCCCAGAAGCTTTCCAATTTACTTCTAGAAAACTACACAGAGAAGATGTGGAAACAGCAACAAAAAACCCTACAAAATTTCATAAAATTTGTCACTTATATCTATAATATTTTAGTGATCAAAGTTGAAACTAGAAAACCACATATAGTAATAGAAATTCTATACGAAAATTTGTGCACCTTTTCTGACACAAGGGAACCCCCATTGTTCATGTTATTTTAGATTTATTGTATGTGAATCCTATACATTTACTTTACAAAGATATAAATGTCTACATTAGTAGAAGGCAAATAAAAATCTGATCAAAATGCTTTGAGCAATGAGGTTATTGTTTCATATGAACAAGACAAAAAAGGCAGTTCTGGCTTATGCTTTGCTGAAAATAGTCATGTAACTTTCCATTGTTTACTTTTCCAAAGGTTAACACAGCAGCCTGAAAAATGTTAAATAATTACAGTAAAGATTGCATATGCTAATGTCTTCTGCCTCATTGACTCAGAGGCTGATAATATTCCTTTTGATTTTCTGACTTCATCTTCCATTTAGAGTATATATAGCTTCTGAAATGATTTATTTATAAATTCATAGACTTAATGGGAATACTTTTAGGTATTTCTTACATATTAAAAGCAAGTAAAGTTGTTTCATAGACTGACCAATTACATCATCTGTCTCGTATTCCATCCTAGCTTCTTGGGTTAGACGGATTGCTGCTGTTGTAAAGGTTTTACTCCTCCATGTGCTGAAGGAAGGATTCAGTTGTCAGAGTCTGTAATCTTCTCTGTGTCAAAGCATTGGAAGATGGCTAGTTCAAGTCTGAGAGAGATAAACTTGGGAAGCCAAGCTTCCCATTGCGCTGGTAAGTCCCCATCTAGCCATGCCACTACTTAGGCAATGACAGTCTGCAAACCGCACACTGATCTGTAGCCTTGGGCAGGACTTCTTCATTCTTCTCTCAAGCAGTTTTCCCAATCACAAAACCTCTTTGGCAAACAGTGCCAAGGGTCTGACCAGCTGACACGTGTCCAGTCTAACTCTCAGCCAGTATGTCAGTCCTTGCTCTGCTGAATTCTTGATCATGTTTTAGGGGGTATGTGCTTGATATGTCACAAAGCAAAGTTCACATTTTGGTTCCTGACATCTTAGTCTTTAAGCACTAAAAGAAGAAAATCATAGGAGACACTGAATTTTGTCATTTCAAGGAGGAGGGTTCCAGCTGTTTTTTGGTCAAGCATCTTTTGCCAAAGGGAAAGGATGACAGACAGAGCTGGAACAGAGAGCAGAGGGAAGGACTCTCTTGGGTTCTGGCATAGGCAAGAAACATGGTGAGACCATGCCTATTCCAATAGTCCTAGCAACTGCCTGTTTGCACAAGCTGCCCTGAGCCAACTTTGGCAGCATACATGCCAAACAGGTTTTTCTCTCTAACCACTGCATTAGAAATGCATCTCATATCACCCTTGTCAAGTCTTCCTCTACTTTCCTCTTAAGCATCCCAGTCAGCACAGCATTATCTTGTGCCTATTTATTTCATAAGGACCATGGGGCCAGGGCACCATTTTGCACACCATTAAGTGCACTCCCAGGATACTTTTATATTAATCCAGTTTCTATACACCATGCTCACATTTGAAGCTGAGTATTTGCTGCATAAGAAGATATCAGGGATTTTAGAGAATTCATGTTATTCAAGATTCTAGCATGTGGGAGAGGACATTTACGACCTTGGAGTTTCAGGAAAGCCAACATGATCTTGGGCAAACAGTAGTAAGAATGCTTTGAGAATTGTGATGTCCTATCCCCATAGTGTGCAGATATGGTAAGCACCATAGCCACGTGGCAGAAGTGGCACATGGAAGGAACAGAGGTTCAACCCCGTATCTCTCAGCAGTTTGTGCCCGTTCCACCTGTTTGCGGTACTTGACTTCGAGGAACTAGCTGAGTGTTTCTACTAAGGCTATTACCCATGAAAGCGTTAATATGTTGTATTTAAATGGTAATTGTCACACTTCTGACATTAAACTTTTACTTCTTTGAAAGGAATAGGAGCTGTGGGCCCCTCTGAGAGTTACTGTTCTAGCCAGAATACTGCAGGTTCAGCGAGGAACCACAGAGCTGCTTGCCACGAACTCGTATTCAGAACGTTTTCTTCAGAACCGTGAAAATAATACTTAGTTCTCACAAATCACTTTCATGCCTGCATCTTAAGTTGCATTGGAAAGATGGCAACTAGCATTGTCTTTTGGTGAAAGGGAAGGTGAAGTTAAAATTATTTTTAATTTTTTTTTTAATATAAACTTATGTTCTGGAACACATTTAGCAGTTTCAAAGCAAAGAGAAATCTTATGGCTTTTGCTTGTTTGTACACATACATTATGCAGAGAATCCTGGATATGCCAATATATACAGATGGTGACAAACTCCATTTACAGTGTCTGTGTAGTGACTGCATCCTGTGCACTGCTCAGAGATACTGTACAGAGTCACCATGAGACTCAAGTAACAGACTGCAAGTAACACTTTGCCAGAAAATATTTTCAGGTCAGGATATTGCCTCAGCTAGCTTGCCCTGCTGAAAATGGTTACACAAATTGTAGCATATCACTAGAGTAAACTGTGGATGTCTCTTCTGAAATTAATAACCTTTGCTTTGGTGACCAAGAAGTATAGACAGTGTTGTTTAACCGAACATCTTGCATGCTAAAAAACAAACAATATTTGTCTTTGATGGTACCCACTACTCTGTTTTGCCAACCCCCAAAAGTTAGATTGTTTTTCCTTTTTTCTGATGACCAGCAAAATGGAAACTGTGCTTACATAGATACTATTGTCCTTCTCTTTATCCTTGTAAAACATTAAAACCCAGCAGTCTCAAATACACTTCAGAAAAGTTTACCTTAGGTTTTTTGGTTGTTTGGTTCATTTTTCATAGATATTTATCTTTTTTTTCAGGTAGTAGCATTGTTCTGAGTGTTGTGGAACATCTAGAGGATCTATTTCTACATGTCATAGGGAACGCTAGATACTTAGATTTTATTCTTTTATTTTCTTTACCATGTAAGCACCAAAAAAAAGGTGAATTTTTAAGCTGGAGGTGAATCTGCAGGCAGAAGCACAGTGGAAAATGCTTAAAATTTCATGAAGGGAAAGAAGGCTTCTGAGGAAAGGTATAAAAACCTACTTTGCGTAAAATCGCAGTGGATGGACAAATTGGAGGTGCTTAATATCTGCAAAAGTTTGAAGCAAGCACCGAGAGGCTAGACATGGAGTCGAAGGATACTGGACCATAGTTCTGGATGTTCTTTCTTCCTGGGTTTTACTGTTTGTTATGCCATGGCACAGCAAGGAACTGCACGGCATTGCTTACTGAGCAACAAGTGTGAGGTCTTTCACTGCTGCCACATCTTTTTTCCTCTCTGAAAAATATTATGGAAAAAGTTTCTTACAAAATTTTATTAAAAGGTAAATAGTAAATAAATGGTAGAAGTGATGAAGAACTATAAAGGAGGAAATCAGCTAAAGTGCAAATATTGTTTCTGAATTCAGAGCACACAATGAAAGTCTATGTTGTAGTCAAGATGCTATTTATAGCTTGTACATACAGAGTTTACACTAGAAATGAGTTTATAATGGAAAGTATGTCGGGTTATGAGTGTGTCAGTATCTTTTTTCCAACAAAATCTAATTTGAGACATTTAAACAGAGGTGTTTGCAGTAGAGGACTGGTGTTGAAGGCTTTTTTTTGTTTTTCTTATGACCAGTTTGAAATCCTTCATAAAATATGTGTGCCAGTCCTTTTATAGTAAAAATGAAGGGAATTTCTCGTCTCTTAAATAGCATCTGGTTGTACAGCCTTTGATGTCCCAGTTGTAGAATAGAGGTCACCCACTAACTCACACAGTAAGGAACAGGTACACAGCCACAGCACATTCTCAGTCCTTTCTCTGATTTTGTTTTTCTCCTTTGCTCTTACTCTGCTCCCAAGAGATGCGATCTGTTGCAACCACACTCTACTTTATGCAAAATGGTCTGTCAACTGGCCATTTGTGGGTATCAGTGTTAGACTTGATTCAGTCTTCACTTCTATTCCCGGGCTTGTTTCAGCAGAGAACCTGCAGTTCTCCCTGCAGTCATACTTCTACCCTTACTGCCAAAGTCTAGGCTGCAGTATGCTTTGCTTAGTATAACATTTATGCGTTTAGAGCTGCATTACAGCTGCAGCTGTCTTCCCTTGGGTGACCCATGTAAAGCACATCTAGAACTGAAGTTCCAGTCAGATGCTCAGCCAAAAAGTGTTCCTCTACTCGACCCCAGCTCCTCACCCACATTCTTGGAGAAAAATCTTGTTTTTTTTCTGCGTTTACCCTCCCCTTCCCATAAAACAGAAAGTATCACATTTCTTTAATTGTTTTTACCCGCAGAACATCTGAGACACTGTGATTCCCTGAAAGTAAATTGCCTCTGGTATCTAATGGCAGGAATTGTTCCATCTTGACACTGACAAAGATCAAAGCTAAATGCCGCAAGTAAGTCTAGAAGTGAGAGGTAAACGGCCCTTACTCTGCATTCATGTAAAACAGATCCATGACTATACCTCAAAAGATGTGTCATGTAAATTTCAGATTAAAATAACAGGGTTCAAAGGCACTTATTCTATGTAGTGTAATCTTTCAGTGGCATGTTGGAGGTGCAAAATTGTTCTTTATTAAATGCAGGCTTTATATGCATGCTTTTATGTCTATGTTAGATTTAATTAAAGTGATGACCTGATTTTTTAGAAATAGATTTCTACTATCTACAGCATTTCCAGTGAGACTAGATTATGGAAAACTCATTTATTATATTTATGCTTTTCAGATTATTTCATTTTGAGGCTCACTCCAATACTTATTAAGTAGCATTCATTCCTAAAAGTGACCAAAAGAGAAGGGTATTTTATAAGATTGCTATCATGTATCAGCCAATTAAACTATGTTTTTTCTAATCTGCTAATTTCAGTGACATTTTCTTTACTAGTCTTTACCGCAGTAATAGCTATGGCCCCTAAAATGACAAACCCTTCTCCCCTTGGATGTGCAGTCCCTGTTAGAATGTTAAAACAGCTGTTGTACGTGAAAAACCTATTTTCAAAACAAATGAGCATTACACAAGCTTCAAGCAGAGGTGGGCGTGGAGGTAGCATCTGGAACCTGCTCAAGTACATCCTGGGAGTTTCCAACCCCAGAGAACAGCACGTTAAAAGGATGTGTATATAGATTCACCTTCTGTCTGGGATCCATAATAATTACACAAGTAGCCATTCTTTTTCAGAGCAGAAAATAATGTCTTGATGCTTAAAGAGTTAAAAAAATGAAAGAAATTATTTAATTGCAGGTTTTGTGTTTGGTAATTTCTTTCCTGTGTCATGCAGACATCTCTAGAGAGAGGATGACGAAATTCCTGCATGCTGGTTTATCTTACCAGGTTTTACTGGTGCAGTCATGTCAGCGAAAAGCATATCTTGCTTCATCTGAGTATGTTCAACAGCCAAAGCTTGAATGGTTATCCATGCATTGGTATATATACATGAACTTGTACATAGACTTTGAGCAATATGGTCTAGCAGAAGGTGTCCCTGACCATGGCAGGGGCATTGGAACTAGGAGATCTTTAAGGCCCCTTCCAACCCAAACCACTTTTTGATTCTGTGATTCTATAAATATGTGTATATATGTATGTAGCATTGCATACGTACAATAGGGTATTTAAGATGGGTTTTGACTCTTTTCCTATTGTGGCTCAGGCAGAGCATCTGCCCTCCAGCTCACAGTAGTAACAGCTGCTGTCGCAGCAGATACCCCACCATGGCCAAAACAGAGGCACGCCGCTGGGCTGGTTCAAGTGTGCAAGCTGTAGGCTTTCTGCAAGGCAGTCAAGGGAACTAGAGAAGGACTCAGGGGCTGCTGCTGCTCCACAGGTCACTTGTCCACAGTGTCATGTACCATTGATGCAGTTGCACAAGTGTAAGAATCTTGTGCTTTCTATAGTAGAGTTCACTTTGCACACCAACTGCTATTAGTTATGCTCTTGGAGGCTTTTTTTTCCTCTTATAGCTATGCCTACATTAGGACTGACCTGTCATCATCATCGCCCTGCCTATCTAGCTAAATCAACAAACCTTTTCTAGTGTAGATTAAATTTAATTAGGGATTAGCACAGCTTCCAGGCTCTTGTTTGGCAGCCTTCAGGCTGGGAGGTGGAACTCTGCTAGGGTTAGTTTATGGAGGTACAGGTTTGTGTGTTTTGTGCTTTTTCTTAACCCCTGCTATTTGACTCTTTAAAAACCCTGCCATGGCAAAACAGCCTGGAGAATGACATTCAGTCTGTGGACACTGACATTTGGATGTAAGTGAATGTGAGCATTTGGCCTCTGAGAAAGAAATGACACTGAGCTGACCGTACAAAATTGAGACTTGGTAAGTGAGAGATCCTAGAAGTATCCCATGCTGTGTGAGCTATGCAGTTTATATAGCTTAGGAAATTTCTACAAGTCACTGAGATGAAAGCTGGCTTACATCAAAACCCATATCTCAGTTAATTTATTTCATAATTTATTGTCCTAATTGAAAACCACAACCCTAATTTCTAAAAGCAGTAAGGAAAATGTAAACCTTGCTGACACTTCACACAGATCTGTCATGGTTTGACAAAGGCTTAAGGTAAGTGACGTTACATGTGGTGTGAAGAAAAATTGCAATTATTCCGTAGTACAGACTGTGGAGCATATGAGAAGACATGAACAGTCCAACAACAGACAGTTGGAACAGTAGATTCCACCTTTCCAGGGCAATTCTTAGTAGATCCTCTTATTTTCTCCTCTTCCCCATGGGGCAGTGGAAGATCGCAGCAACAACCCCTGCCATTAGCACACCAAAGCGAAAAACAATCCTTTTACCACTAACAGCACTTTGGGGCAGGGAATCTTCACTCTGGCAGTTCTGGAGAGGAGCTCTTTCAGCTCCATTGAACTGTATTATTTCCATTGCTCCTCAGTTCTTCACCCCAGGCCACATTTTTAACATCCCTATTTGCAATGAGTGGAGCTAATGATGGAAATTTTCCTGTTGTCCTCACAACCAGTTTATCAATGGGACAGGTACTTGGTGCAAAAGTATCAGTGAAGCTTTGATAATGGAAAAAAAGAGCATGAGAGGGACTATTCTGTGTCAAGGCAAAAGTCAACCTTGCCCAGTGCCCATCACCTCCAGTAACTGCTTATGGAAAGAACATATATTCCAAAAAAATGGGCAAGAATAGTGCAGTCCTTCTCTAGCTCACCTTTCCAATGTCTTAAGGATCTCTGTGAGAGATCCAAGTCTGCAGTTTATGCCTGTTCCTGGGATTCCCATCATCCTTCGCAGCAGGACAAACCCTGCCTCATGAGCACATCTTCACTTCAGAGGTGGGGATGTGGATTGGGTAACCCTGTTTGGAGGGTGTTCAAAGCCTTGGCAAGTGCTATTTGAGAACTGGGAATGATATCTGTGAAGTTGAAACAGCCTGCATAATCCTGAAGATATTAAATCACAAAGGAAAGCCTTGCATTTATTCTGGGTTGCTGTAGAAATGCTGATCTCTGTAATTAACTTGGTTGAGTGGCACTTGTGAATCCTAGCTGTTTGCCATTTATTGAAACTGGGTATCCCACTTACATATCTTTGAAACCTCACTAATTTTCAGCCTACCAGTGCTGTGGGTATTCTTATTATTGACTAAGCAAAGATACGACCTTGTCTGACATAATACAAATCAATACAATTTACTTCTTAACTGAGTTTTCCAATGCAGAGATTGTCAAGAAAACCTGTTGTTGGGTCTATGCATTTTTTCCTGAAGTTTGCTCAGGTTTTCTTCTCCTGAACAACTGAGCCAAAGCCAGCAGATATTGCTGGCAACCAACATAAGTGTCAGAACAGTTCACTTAACAATGACATTGATTTTTAAAAAATGTCTTCTCTTTCATGTCATGCCCCAACAAATTAAAACCTGTCCTTAGGCATTTGTTCTCACAGTCTCTGTCTTTATGTGTACTCAGTTCTTTGCTGCCTGTGCTTCCACACATACTTTTTCCTAATATAGGCTTATATGGGTACTTAATTTTGAAGAATGTAGGTGTTTCCTGAATATAGATTCTTTGGTCACACCTTCCTACACCTGAGTCTAAAATATTATGTCCTTTTGTTCTAGTGCTAGGTGCACTAAACTGCATACTCTGCAAACTGTTTTGCTTACACAACTTAAGAGAGTTTTATCTACCATGTTTTTTTCTGCATTATGATTTTATCAAACAGTTGCAAATTATTCAGTTAGTTCTATACTTTACATTTTCTGAAATTTATCCCAACCATTATACCGTTTCCTTATGAGGATGTTAAACCTGGACAGTGTGCTGTGAGGAGCTCCTGTATTTTTTTTCATGTTACATCTTTGACTTACAAGTATGTGTTGAAATTCTCTTTATTTGCTCAACTTAATATCCTGAGTCTTTCTTCTTAGTGGCCTAGAGTGTAAATGGAACTGCCATTTTCCTTTATTTTTACGTCATCCTAAATCTCCAAACCATCACAACTAAAATGCATTTTGGAAATAATGCATTGCCCTGCCATACTTCTGGAATATAAGAGCTGTTGTCTTCATGTTTTGCACATAACCACTGCAGCAGACAGAGCCAAACCTTCCATGTGACTGAACATTGCAGAAGTCAGGCCATTAAGCCAGCCACATGTGTCTCCATCTCATTTGCAGATATTTAATGATCTGTATCAGGGACAACAGTGTTATTATATAAAGCATAGATAGAGTCTGCTTGGAAAATTACAGGAGTCAAATACCAAGCCAGAATATTAAAAGGTGCTTTGAGATATGTCCCATAAGAAGTATCAACGATGATCAAGGTGCTTTGCTGCCAGTGTTGTGCATTACTGAGTGCATGTTTGTAGCTGCATTTGAAGCAATAGGAAGCCCTGTCTCAGTATATTGGCTTATATCATTAACAGCAGTAGCCAGAAGAGTTTGGACCTGCCATAAAAGGAAATTAAAAAATTCTGCTTCAAATAGGAATTGATTAACCTACTTGAATTGAGGCTTTTGCCAAAAGTTAGGTATGCAGGAAAAAACAGAAGGGATGCCCTGTGTCATAACCTAGTCTTCTTCTATCCACATTCCCCTTCATCCCAGGCAGTTTTTCATAGACCAAGAAAGTTCTGGTTTAGAACTACCTGTGTTTCTTTCCTCCCTGCTAAAATGTTTCTAGGAAGATGTTTGTGATGTTTTTCTACAGCTTAAGATAATTTAATTTCCAGTTTAAGCTTATTTATGGCCTCACTTGTTCTGTTGCTAAATTTTAGCTGAAATGTTCTTTTTCTCCTGTGGCGTTTACTCTGTGATATGTTTATAGAGAGCAATTGTATCCTTGCTCAGCTGTGTTTTGCTGGACTAACCAAGACAAGCTCTTCTGATCTCCAAACACTCTTTATCAGGGAGTGTAGTGAGAGGACAAGGGGTAATGGTTATAAGCTGAAAGGTATATTTAGACTAGACATTAGGAATAAATTTTTCACTGTGAGGGCGGTGAGGCAGTGGCCCAGGCTGCCCAGGGAAGTTTTGGATGCCCCAACCCTGGAGGTGTTCAAGGCCAGGCTGGATGAGGCTTGAGCAACCTGGGCTAGTGGGAGGTGTCCCTGCCCATGGCAGGGGGGTTGGAACTTGATGATCTTTAAGGTCCTTTCCAGCCCAAACCATTCTGTAATTCTATGATTCTATGATTCTGTGATTGCCCTGATAAACTGCACGTGTCCTGTTTTAAGTTACTGCCTCCTAATCCCATGGGAGCAGGGATACAGACAGTATGTCTGACAGTGTTACCAGTGATACGGAGTTGGAAATGACATTGCCAAGGCAAAGCTGGTACAAAGTGGTCAGTACAGCTCTGTGATGCTCCCTGGCAGCTCTGTTGCCAAAACTTCCAGTTTATGCTGCAGCACTCGTGAAGGCCGTCTAACTAACCATCCACTTAATCTGGTACAATATGCTGATTTTTCTTCATACAGACAGTACATGTTTTCATCCACAGATAAAATAGGCATGTATCTTCTTTTTCTGCCAGCTCATTAATTAAAATACTCATGTAACAAATCTGGTCCTGAAATAGCTCCTTGAACTCATCTGGTAATGCCCTGTAGCAAAATTTTGGGGTTTAGCACAACTGTAATAAAATCTGCCTTTTTTGAAAGTCCTTGCCTCCTTATACTAGTCACTTCCTTCTCTTATCTCAATGGTAATTTCCTATGTTGAGTCACAGCCAATGGTTTGATGCTTTCCTGAAAATAGAGTAGCGTAATTGGATCAAGTTCTTATCTAATGTCATGGTTTATAAAACCACGGGGACAGTTTTCTAAACACCTGGTTGGCTGAGGCAGGGACAGGGAGGGTCCCACTCACCACTTAGGGTCACGGGCAAGAGGCTGACACGACTCGTGAAGAACAAGAAAAACAATTGAATTTATTAACTATTTACAACAAGAAGCAGGATATTGGAAGAGAGAAACCGCATCTTACAAAAAAGCACTTCTCCCCCCCTCCCTTTGTCCCAAAGCCCCAAAGCTTTGTTCTGTACCTTCTCCCCCACCAGCAGCACATGCAGGGAGGGGGGGTAGTGGGGGTTGCAGTCAGGCTACTGCACCTTCCTCCTCAAAGTCTCTCCCAGCTGCCACGTGGAGTTTCCAACGGGGCTTCAGTCCCCCAGTGACTCCCACGACTCCGGCGTGGGGCTTCTAGTTCCAGCGTGGGGTCCTCCATGGCTGCTTCTTTTCTTCACCACGTGGCAAGGGAAAATGACGGAGCTCTCTCGCTGACCGGAGTGCCATGCAGTTCCTTTATCTCTCAAATATAACTTCTCTTTTCTCTGCCATTGAGGGTCTTCATCGGCTCCTGGGAAGAAGGGCTCCCGGGCGAGCCATGGCAGAGGCTTGGGCTATGGCAGATCGGCTCACAGAAGCCGAGCAGGTGGCTGGACAGCCGGACCACCCACCTGAGCCATGCCCTGACCGGGGCCACGCCGCACCAACCCATTATTCTGTGCCCTCCCTTAAACATGTTATTCGCAGAGGTGCCGATTGCCTCAGCCCTGGCCTGGGGTGGGTCCAGTCTGAAGATGGGCAAGCAGTTTCTTACAAAAAGGCTATGTGATAGTGGTGGATGTCCCTTCCCCCACTCCCCCTGTTACCAAACACTTGTGGGGGGGGGGGAAGTGACTCCTTAAGAGTCATTTAAAAGAGGAGCCACCACTTTAACCCCTCCCTTGTCTCCAGACAAAACCCATAACATCTAGACACAGACCTACTCTGGTGTGATCTACCTGTAGCAAAGCTTTTCTCCTTCGCTGGCACTACGTTTAATGTTCACTCATCACAAAGAAACTTTGCAGCTTCCAAGATGTTTTTCTTCAGGACTGTCAGTTTGCAAGTTTGGTTTTCAATTTATTATCTTTTTCTCTTGAATCCAATAAATTATTTTCCTATTTTTTTTCTAGTGTTGCTGTTAACTTATTCAGCTCAAAGTGCAGAACTGCAATCACTATTTGCCAATATGTGCAACTGGTAGATATACAGAGTCTGGACCTTTCAACATAAACTAGTTCTTCACATCTTTCTCATATCTGACTAACAAAGGATGTTTTTTAATAAGTAATTGAGTGGGTTGTGCACTTTTTTTCACTCAAAAAGTACCTTTCAGACCATCGGTTGAATTTGTCATATTCCTGCTACTGTTGTTTACTTTGTAAACCGAAACAAAAAAAAGTGTATGCATAATACTGAGGTGACACTGCTTAGCAATAAAGTTTGAAAGTGTTGTCTTTATTTAGATAAATTCTCTTACAAACATCCACAATCTTAAAAATGTTTATTATTTGTTTTCAATAGAATTTAACTAAAAAGAAGTTAACTAATCAGTCATGTGACTCGTGGTTTTTGAGTGCTCTCAGGCTTAAGGTATTGCAATGAAAAGATGTTTAATAAAAGCAGAGGGAAGCTTGGTACAAGTAGACATCTGCCTGTTTGTCTGCATGACACATATGGTCAGCTATCACACAATGCTTCAGCACATGAAAGTGTGTAGTGTTTGTAAGTTGTCCCCTTGTGAAGAAATCCCCTCCTGTTCTAGCTACTGATATGTCTCATTGCAGCGATGTGAGAGTTGCTTCTAACCATGAATATATTCACTTCCATAATATCCTCTGAGTGACAGAAAGTACCGTTACGCTGTGTCATGGATGGTGAGCTCAAATAACAAAAACTAATCCTCCCTGCCACTTCCACACCTCCCAGGGTCCCACGTGAAGGACAGAGAGGGCAGAGCTGGACTTGTGTCCCCCAATGTCTGAACTTATGCCCTGACCTCTAGACCTTTCTCCTCTTTATAATAACTGCTCTATGTTATGCCAGTATGTTTTGCCATTGATTGCTGATTAATTCAGTTAGAAAATTGTTGAAAGAGTTGTGCTTTTACAACTGTTCCCAATATGGCTTTGATCTATCTGGCTGCACCCACAGCTAGTTCTTCGTGACCAGATATCCAAAGAGAATTTATGTGTCACTATAGAAAGAAGCAGATGTTTGATGAAAACACTGCTGTTGTAAAAATGTTTACTTTCTTAGAAGCAATGATTCAATGAGGACTTGCACTAGCAGTGTGCAACACCAATTTAAAAAACATGCAGGGCATTATATCAATGCTGTCATTTCTTTAGGAAACTGTGTGGCTTGTTCAAGTCATTCTCAATGACACTGAAGTGCAGACAGTGCAATTCTTGGATCACAAAAAAGAGGGAGGACAGGACTAAGCACTCATGGTTGGCTGGGCAAGGGGTCCTGTTTTATGCCTTGCACCAGGATCCGTGCCAAAAATGGTACACTACCAGCAATTCCTTACAGCAGACTGGCGCCAGGCACCCACTCAGTAAGTCTGGCGGTGCATCTGTTCTCTCACAGAGTGGGATCCTTCAAGAATGTGAAAGCACTGTTAATGTTTTTAATTTTTATTTTCCTGTTGCTGGTACAGTCAGTTTAGCTGAGGAAAAGGAATGAGAACTCCATTGAATCACAATGTGGGACAGTCAGAATAGACATGTTGCACCTTCCATAGATAAAACAAATAGGAACTAGACTATTTGTATATCTCAAGGTATTATCATTACACAGACTGTTTCCGAAGTTTACCGTTCCAACAACTTTCACAGTATTTCCTAAGCAAGTAGCATAAGCCTAAATTTTAAGTTGTGATTAGATAATTTGGCTTGAATGACATCAAAATTTTGAATGAGTCAGGAAAGCTGCTGTCTACAATGACACAAAAGTTCTATGTAAAGTATCAGGATTTGATTTTTCTGTTTCTCTTGAATTCAATCCTTTTTCTGCCATATTTCCAGAAGGAAAGTTCCTTCTTTTCTTTGCTTTTAGAGGGGGATTCTGTTGGGGCTTGGTTTGTTTTTTATGTGTAAAAAGAGTTTATCTACTAAGTTTGCACTTGTACTTGGTGGAAAATGGAGAAGACTTAGGTTGTGTAAATACATCTAAGTCTGCTTCAAAACATGAGCAGTTTTTAGGTGGCTGAGAGCGTGGGAGGACTCTTGGGGAAGAGATAGCATGGGCTGCAGGATGGATGAGCAACAGCAGAAAACTATGAAATGAGACTAAGACTTTAGAAAACTTGTTTCTTGTCATCCTTGGTCCTATGCCTAGCTGAGCTTAGCGGACAGGCCATGGTTAGTAGTACTGCTGTGATGCTCAGTAGCCTGAACATTGCCAATGGGAACTAACAGTCCTAGCGTCTCACTACTCAAATGTCCCAGTATAATGTTAAGTAATTAAATATCAGAATGTCCACTCATTTGAATGGGCTTTGAGTCAAAATTTTGCTTTTTCACTCTACACAAAAGCCTCCAAAATTCTGATTGCTTAGAAATGACTCATGGATTGTATTAAACCTTTACTTTAAAACATGAAAACTAGCACTGCAAGTTTAGGCAGAGAAACGTAGTTTAAATACCCGAAACCAGCAATTATGGTAATTATAAATAATATAATCACATTATCACTTAGTAATAATCACTTACTATTATAAACAGTTTGAAAGAACAGTTTTTAAGAACCTGTCTAATGAGATATCATATATGGGATTTTTTTTAAATGATCCAAGGAAGATAGGCCTCTAGCTTTCATTCACCATTTCCAGAGGGAGAGAGCACTAAAAAATTAAGTCATTTATGGCCCTGTAAAAATCCAAGCATCTGACAAAGAACTGGCAGAACTGGAAGCATCAATAGGATGAAGGTTAGAAATACTGAAAAAACTGACAGAACTTCCCAAAGTAAACTGGGAAGTATAGCTGCAACCAAGAAAGCACCTTGAAGAAGAGGTGTAGGCAGTAGGAAGGGACCTGAGGAAAAAGTGGGGGCCTGATGAAGAGGCAGCTTTGTAAATATGTCCAAGAGGCAAGAAAAATGAGGGAGAGAGATCAGGTTTTCTTACTGACCTCCACTGACCTCCAGACTTCCTTGTTCAAGGCTGAAAGAGACTTTTTGATGTAGAGGATGTCAGAATCCAAGCACAGTCTGGCTGAAGAGCGAGCTCTGGGGCTGGCTTGTAAGAATTCTTTGAAAACCACCGGTATGTGGATTTTGCAGTAAGTACTTTATCTAAAGGAAGGGATTGCAAGCAAGTGGATCCACTGTACAAAGCAAAAAGCAGAGTTATCTTTCTGTGGCATTGCGCTGTGTTATCAGAGAATATTGCTGTACTTTTAAGTAAAAATATCCACATTCCTGAACTAAAGGCATATTTATAGACTCCATTATAAAGAACAAGGAAACTACTCAAAGCACTGAGTGACCAGTATTCCATCAATTATAAGCCCTAACTGCAACACATTTCCCTTGTCCACGTTTACATTAAACCTAGACTAACAAATTTTTCTAACTTCTGGTCATAAAGATAGACCACGTGACCTTGGCTATACTCTCTGAATAATGTCAAAAGTATTGTTACCATTGTGTTATTGTTACCCTGTGTATCTGGAATAAATTTCATACCTAACACAAGGCAGACACTTCAAAGACTAAAGATTTTTTTCTTTCTCCGTGCAAGCAATTTATCATCATTCTTCCCAGGGAATTAATAGACTCCAGGGCATTCCAGATGTCTTTGAATGGTCATGCTGCTTTTCCACTGAACTGCTCTGCCTATGGTTAGGGAACTACTATGACAACCTGTTCTCCAGACACTGACCGCCTGGCACTTTAGATGGCCCCAAGACTCACACAGTCTCACAAATTTCCAAATTACCTTAACTAATGAAGTAGCATGGGAGGAGGTCTTGGAAAGCTTGCTCTAAGTCATTATAATAGAGCATGAAAATGCTGTTATTCTTATGCTGTCAATTGTTCTTTCTTTTTGGCATGGTATCAGCAAAATCTCCTATGTCGGAACAGTTTATGTTGGGGAGCAGTCCGCTGAATCTGTCTTACCTTAATTCCACCAGCCTGGAGGGCTTTTTCACTGAGAAGAACCTGTCTTCTTAGCAAAATAAGTGAAAAGTAGAATCAGGACTAGATGGTGTAAGGGCAAGAAATGGATTTTCATTTGATTTTACCAACTGAGGTCTTAAGTCTCTAGCTGGAACTGAGTATTTTGCCTTTGGAAAATGAAGGATCTTTGAAGGAGACTGTAAATACTTATAAGAAGCTGAAGCTAGGTGCCCTTCAAGAGTAAGGCTGACTTTGCTGTTGCCTGCTTTAGATGCCTCCTTTTGCCATCAGGACATCTAAAATGAGTGTCAGTGCTACCAGGATGAGTCAGAAGACTCCCTCTTTCTGCAGTCAATAGGGAGATGAGTATTTGTTTCTTAAAGTGTTGCTTACTCTGCTGAGTGGGAAGCTCTCTAGAGCTAGCCAAAAGAAAGCTAATTACAGAAGGAACTCTGAGCCCCTGAGTCAGATCTGCACTTCAGGCACCTCTGTCCATTGCCCTCCCTTTAATCTTGAGTAATGAGTTCTTGACTAAATCAATTTGCATCTGTACCTCATTTGCAAAACAGCCTCATGTTAGACCACTCAGCCAAAGAGGCTGTGCAAGGTGTGCCCTCCACTTCAGCATGCAAGATTCAAGCCAACAATCCCCACTTCTCCAGAGAGGCCACACAGCAGATAGATGAACTTATTAAAGGACAAAAGTGAAGAGACGAAAGGCATATCTGCCTTCCACTGACCATATTGGCTAGCTGTAAATTGACTGTAACAGTAGGTTGGACTCCTAAATGAAATGTAAACATTTCACAGAGGCGCACTAATTTAGGTGTCCACAATCTGGAGCTGAATTCTGTCCTTAAGCATTCAGTTGCCTAAACCTAGATGTCTATGCGTATATATATAAGGTGTGATCTTTAGGATACTTGGGCAGGCATTTGATACCAGAGATCTGTCTAATCAGCTAGATTGACATATTCTACTCCAACTTCCCAGTTTTAAGAAAGGGTATTGAAGAGAGTGTGTGACTACTGCCTAGACTGGTCTTCATTTTATTCTGTTATCTAGCAGCAGTGTCCAAGGATGAGAGACTCAGCTACTGCAGCACCCTCTCGCTGAAAATACGTCAGTTTTGTTTCACTAACAGCTAATTTCTCTAGCTTGTAGCACAGAGCTCCACAGAGAGGGGGCCTTTACAAGGCTTGTTTTACACAGCAAGTGTGTGCACACATGTGAATAGTCCACAGATTCTGGGGATATTTCAACCCTAAATTATTGAGACTGATTTTACTGGTTCTGTTACCTGTTTTAGATATCATTAATTACTGCTTTCACTTGCTGGATATCACTGTATTAAATATAGGAAGCTCCACAAAAAGACAAAGCCTTTGATAAAGAATTCCCCTCTGTCTGCCCTAGAAGTTTGGTTTTCTCTCTGTCCCTGTGCATTGGCACTTCGTCTCCTTCTCCCCCAGTATCTGCTTTTGGCCTTCTCTCCTTCTAAACCTTCTTTGCATCACGAAGTTACACAGTTGAGAAGATGGCATAGTGTGTTATCGCGATTCTCTTTTCTCTGAGGGTCCTGTGGACACCTGGGTAGCTGTGAGGGAATCATAGCCCTCCAAGATCCAAACCAGCAGGGGTGCTTCCACAAAAACAGCCAGATTTCTGCATGAGTTAGGTAAGACGTTCAAGCACCCATCTTACTAGGGTGACAGTGTCAGAAGCTGGATCAAAGGAGATGGTGGTTGTATTACCATATGCTCTTGAGCCATCTTGAGTTCAGACTTCCATAGGTCTTTCTTCTCAGGGAAACAAGCATTTGATATAGGACATCATCATGTCTTAATATGAGACAAAAATTAACTCCTGTGAACAAAGGCATTTCCCAGGCTTTTAACTACAGACAGAGAATATTGATTTAGGTGGACCCTTGGCCTCACACAGCAGATACTCTCATGTTCACCTTGACCACTTCCCTGAGCCTTGAGATCTCCCTGTAAAAACTAATTTTCAGCTTCTTTGTGTCCCTGGCTGGAGACATAGCAGATTCTTAAACTGCAGTAATTGAAACCAGTGCAAATTTCTTGAGTATGACTAATCATCACCATTTCTTACCAAAAATTCACTAACTCCCAGCCAAGATTTTATTAATTTTGATATGAAAACATCCACACCTATCATTTCTCCCCTGAGGTCTTCTTAGTCTGCTACAGAAATGGAGTCTGAATTCTATTGCTTTAGCTAGAGTTGAGGATGTGAATTCCTCTGGCTAATTGCTTTTTGGATAACCTACAAACCATCAGAGGTCAGATTCCTGGCCTGGTAGTGTTGCTTTGCACTGTTCTGGCTCAGTGCCGCTGTTCCCATCACGGGGAATCCCAGGAGGAGAGTGGCGTGCAGTCAGGGTATTCCTGATTTCAGACACCCACATTTTCTCAGCTGCTGCTGTGCACGGCAATAAAAGGGAGCAGCCTTAAAGCTGCTCAGATTAAAGGGAGGGTTAAAATGGCCACTAACAGGGTGCTTCTGCCCAGCTAAAACTTTGCTCTCAGTTGACTGACCTCAAGTGTGAAGCAAGTGGTGACTTAAGCAAAGGAATGCAATGGATATATTTTCTAAAATGTTCATCAGGTCCCTGGGAAATAGTTTTTAAGTTCTTGCTAGTTTTGTGCAGTCTGACAAACACACCTTAGTGGTGCTGATGAACTTTACCAGAGTCAAAGAAAGCACAGACGGGTGCACATGTGCTATTGGTGTCTGTGCTCCTGCACACATAATGAACACTTTAGGCTGCCCTTTCTGTCCATGGCAATTAGGGAGAATCAGAAGCCCAGATAGTGTAAACTCTGCCTATTAACAAAACTAAAGTACCACCATCTAGGGTATACCCCTCCAAAAAACATGTCAATCTGTAACTGTAAATTCAGTTACCCATGTCTGTACATGTCAAGTGACGTTTCTTTAAGCTGAAAGAGGGTAGATTTAGATGAGATATTAGGAAGAAATATTTTCCTGTGAGGGTAGTGAGGCAGTGGCCCAGGTTGCCCAGAGAAGCTGTGGATGCCCCATCCCTGGAGGGGTTCAAGGCCAGGCTGGATGAGGCTTTGAGAAACCTGGGCTAGTGGAAGGTGTCCCTGCCTGTGGATGATCTTTAAGGTCCCTTCCAACCCAAACCGTTCTATGATTCTATGAAGTTGTTCAGTTGCATCCAAGAAAAGGAAGGAAGAAAAGGAAGAGTGGATCACCAAGTCATTGTTGACCTCTTGTCCTGCTTGTGTGGTGCTATCATGTAAGCTCTAGAGAGTAACATGGTACTTGCCTGAGGGTAGAGGCAAATGTCTCTCTTCAGTGCAGCAGGCTGATCCTGAAACTGGTTGTTCTGACAGTCATCACCTGATGATGTTACATGCAGGACTTTGCCCCATCATTCTGGGGTGATCTTGACAAGGAAGGGGGGCAGGTGTGGAGTTGTCAATCCATGTAACCAGAAGGTGAATATTTCTTATTCCGCAATAAAGCCCCAGTCCCTGTGCACATAGGGTTTTGTGAAGACAGGAAGGTGCTGTCCCCAAAAAAGGTATTCCTTCCTGTCACTAGTGCCACAGAAAAGAACAAGTTTGTGGCAACAGGTAGAAGCACAGAGTTAATGAGCAGCTAAGTTTCTCCCAGACCAGTTCTATAGAGCCCCTGTGGGCTTTACCCTCACTCACTAGGTCCAGGAGGTTTTGCATCTATAAACTCCAAGCTGCAGATTGAGGTGGGAATATCCTCATAAACTTTGCCTTCAAAATCAAAGCTTCTTTGTTAACCAGACTATTTCTAAATCAATAACACTGTCCCCCACCAATTTAAAAAAAAAAAAAAAGCAAAAACCAAACAATTGTCAGTTGTTACTCAACAGCCAAAAAACTCCAAACTCCAAACCTGAAGCATTTTTCACTCTTAGAGAAAATACATTGGGTGCCTGGCCTGGGATTTGTGAGGGAAAGAGCAGTGCGATTTTGCACAATGTGTCCTGCTCTCCCAAGCAGCCAGGCCCAAGGTCCCATCCCCATTGTGCCAGGGGAACACCCGTCTGCACTGGTGTGACCCCTCTGGTTAGCCCAGGCTGGGGCTGATGTGCTCTAGAGGGAGCCATGTCTGTCCTTCTCTCCAAAACGGAGGTCGTCAGCCTGCCAAGCTTTCCAGGAAAGAGGGAGTGGCTGGAGAGCTTTGAGTTACATAGCATGGACCACCTGGAAAACAGTGTGCAGCAAGCTCTTTTTCTGCCTCTAGACACTGCACAGTAAGGAGTCAGGGATGCTGAACTGACTCTGAACTCCCATCTAAACTCACTTTGAAGACATGGAAGGGCAGGCAAGTAGCATGCATGTTCTGTTATGAAAAAATGGCAATAGCATTTCTGCATTTTAGTCTGTAATAGAGGTTGGTTCGGATTACAATATTTGGATCTAGACACATAGGTGTTTGAACCTGTTTGGGGACAGGGGCTGTTTGCAAAGCTCAGACCTTGACCGAGGTTCTGACCAAGCATAACCTGCAACTATGGTATGTTTCTAGCTCTGATAGAGAAAAAGGGAAAAAAACCTCCAAGTTTCTTTCTGCATTATAGAGAAAACATATTAACAATACTGCCACTATTTGATGACTAGGGAAAAAATCCTAGTCTCTTGAAAGGTGAAGTTGGGAAATAGCTATCTTTTATTTCTTATAATCAGGGTCATAAAAATGATAGCTGTAAAACACAGAGCAACCTGAATCCTCTACATAAAACTGCTTGTATTGTATGCCTCCTTTTCTATTTCAGGTCTTCATTTGCCTAATTACTACTCAGAGGCTGGCAGAGATTTCCCCTGCAGCGCTCAGCTCTGCTGACTGCAGAGACCCTACCTGGCACACTGAGTTAGTGCATCAGCATTCTAGGTAGAAATGAATGAAAAATCAATCAGGGCAGCTGCAGTGCTAGCATATACAACCCTAACCTACTTTGTGCATGGTTTTTGAACATTTCATTGCGTATTTAAGCATCTTTTAAAATGGTAAGTGAATCTGGAATAAAATAGATCTTTCTAGTCAGCCTAAGAAATGTTTTGTCATCTTTACTTATTAGCTCAAGCACCCTGGCTGCTAAGTTAATTTGCAGTCTTGATTGAAATGCCAAAAATCTACAAGAAGACTGTCTTAATCTTGAAAATCTGTCAGGAAAAGACTGCATTATGCAGTGGATACAGATATAGTGATAGCTTTGATTGTTGTAACTGTATTTACAGGCTAGGTCTAGAGAAGGTCTGGAAAAGTGAAAGTAAACTAGAACCTTTTTTGAAACACAGGTATTACTTGCATATGGTCTTGCAAGCAGTTTGGTTTATGGATATTTGTGTGTATGCCTTTATTTTTTCATGTTGTATTTCTGCATAGGCAGACCCCAGTTTAATTCAGTGAAAATCCATCATAAAAAAGTCCAGTCTTCATGAGTAAAAAATTAGCAGTGGTTATAACTTTTTCAGCTGGGTGAGTTAAATATCTTATAGATCCCTCATAAGATCATCACTGTAACAAGTTGTGCAGTGCAACACTGTAAAGGTCTCCAAAAATTCACAAGCCTCTCTGTATGTTATGCCCTTGCAGTGAAGAAGATTCTTTTGACTATGAAGATGAAGAGTCCACTTTTCCTGGTGCTGATTTCTGTCTGCTGGGCTCAACATCACCCTGACAATTCAAGTCTGGAGCATGAAAGAATTATTCACATTCAAGGTAAGGAAATACATGAGAAAATACCAGTATCTTCAGATTGCTGAGGGAAACAGAGTAATGTGGTTCATGATCCTTAGTTTTTTATTCTGCTGTACTGTTTTTTAAATACTGTTATTACTGGTGAACAAACCTTTTATTTTCTGGTTCTGTTGAATTATTATTACTCCTAAGGAAAGTAAAAAAAAAAAAATGGAAGTTGCACTGTTTAATAGTACTTGGTCACAAACTTGCAAAGATCAGTGAATAAAGTTCAGAATGATTTAAGATAAAGACAAAAAACTTGCATCCTAAAGTAATAAGCAACTGCAATGGGTTGAAATACCTTTAGCTTATTATAGAACATACTTGCTTTTGAGAAGACTGTCGTTCACAGTTCTTCAAATTACAGAAATTTGTTGCTGTTTATTATTTAAAAAGACTTAGCACATCTGAGATCATAATTGGGCAGTTTAAAAAAAGAAAAAAAAAAAGTCTCTTACCCTGAAAGAAATGTGTCTCTCCTCGCACCTTTAATTCACACTAAGTAGTATACTGGCCTTCTGCATAATCCTGTTTGGTTCATGTTTGAATCCTAGAGCTTATAGCTGTAGCAGGGTTTGAGTCTGCAGTACAATGCAGCTGTTTTTTCAGTCCCAGCTTCAGTCCTTGAGGGTCATTCTGTATAAGAAAAAACAGGAGATTTATGCAGTAAGGACAGTCTGAACTAAGGGATTTTTGTGCATTCATTTATATGTTTCTTGGGGCTGCATAGAATTAATTTTGCAAAACTAAGAAATACAGCATTATTGTTCTCTCTCTCTAAAGTTTGATTCTCTCAACAACTGGCAAAGTTTGTTATTGGGGTGTTTGTGTAAAAATTAATTACCAGGTTAGGGAAGGTTTCTAAGAAATCCTGAATATTTAGAAGTTCACAGGAAAGTCACAGAAGTTAAAGGGACCCTGCAACTATTAAAACAGGCACTCAGGTTGTCAAGGTCAAAAAAGGAGTAACAGATTGCTGGTTTTACTCTAAGTAAACTCACAGGATGAAGGTCAAATTAATGTGTTATAATCAAAATGAAGACATATCACTGTTGTGAGATGATGAACATTCATTCCCCAGGGTAATTTTAAAATTTGACGCCAATGCCTAATGGACATATAGTTTGCCTTTCCTTGTACAATGCAGTTTCTTCTCTCTGAGCTTTGTTTATTTTTCTGGGAGATTAAACTAGTGGAAATAATTAAACCAAATCAAAATTATTTTTTCCATTGTCTGTGTTTGCTAAACTTGCTTAGCAGCAGTTTAGTGTAATTTGCAAGTCATACATGTCACTATTACTCGTCCTTCAGCATGTGCACAGTGCAGTCTGCAAGAGCTAAATAGTGCAAAGCTGATAAAAGATTCAAGATGGACCATTCTCCCTACCCACGAAAACTCCTCTGAACCTCGAGAGTTTATTCCTTCAAGGAAAGCTGGATAAAGCTTAAAACTGAGCTCTACAATGAGCTTTGTACATCAGCTGATTCAGGCTCTGAAATACACAGACCACAAATCAAAAGAATAAAACTGTTCTAAACTTGCTATTTTCACTGCTGATTTTTTGCATTCTTCTCTGCATTGTGGAACCCTGTCAGGGGTGGGATTCCACTCTGCCCAATGCTGCATAAACACAACAATGTTCAACACCTGGAAACGAGCTGGAAATCAGGGAAGCCTGTGGAACACATGTGTTATAGCTTCATGCACGAGGTATTTTATATTACATCAAGGAGTGTAGCATCCCCCTCCACAGCTGAAATCCAAGAGATGTGTAGCTAAACTCCTCCTGGACTGCAGGCTTTGGAGTGCCGTGGAATTACAAAAGGCCCAGATGTTGTGTAGTCAAGTACACAGAGCTGAAAGGGATCTCCTGAGGCGATGAACTGAACTGTCTTCTATTCCCCTTTCTTTACCTCATAATCTCCTATAGGTTTTGTTTCATCTTAGAAAATGTTCTGTTTCAAATCTCGTTACTGCAAGGTAGTTTTGGACTCTATTTTTCTGACATGAAAAACACTCTCCTGATACTCCATGTTTACTCACAGCCATTGTATGGCCTTATGCTTCTCTTAGTTTCTTAGCTTCAAATAACAATTCTTCTTCTTTGACGTTCACTTTAAAGCATTAATAAAATAGCATCTTATCCTCACAGCTATCGTTTGAGTAAACTTTCTCAAATTCTTCTCTAAGTTTATAACCTCCAGTAACCTGATAAGACCTTAGGTTGGCTTTAGTATTTTTGTTTTCCAGCTAACAATGCTTTGTTTTTCAGACTGTGGATCAAATTTGCACTCTTTCCAGCTGTGCTGCAGTGCTGATCGATATTCTGTGACTGAGAATATTTAGCAGTCATTCTCCCTCATTATCACTTACAATTAACAAGGACAAGGTTTATATCAATAATTCTTCATACTCAGCCTTAAAAACCTAGATTACCACTCACTATTAAATGTTATCATACTTTTCCACCCTTCTTTCTTCAAACGTCCTAAATATCCATTTTCCTCCCTTCAGTGATGCTTAATATGCTGTGTGAAAATTTTACTAATTCAATAGTCACATTTGCTTTATAAGGTAAAATAAGTGGAAATTTGTAGGAACTCAAAAATTATACTGGAGACGGTCCAGTGGCCTTTTTCTAGGCTAATAATTTATGTTTTAGCCCAACTGGTTGCAGTTTCCTCTGTCTCTAGTTCTTAGACATTCAGCAAAGCTTCTATGAAAACACCTGTTTATCTTGTCTAATTTCATATATTTTCCATATCACTCACTTCCCTGAGCTTCAAGCACCTGATATATCACATTTCCTTGGCCTTATACATTTATTTTTATTATATAGTTGATTATTTTTATTATATAGTTGATATCAAATTAGTTTGACACCCTTTGGTCAGTATCTACTTAGTTTTACCAGACTTACTAGTGACTTACTCTGTTTCTGTTCAACAATTTTTCTTCAAAAGTTGTTTTGAGGTCCTGTTTGCTGTTGAGGTCAGACTAATCGGCCTGTTAATGGTTAAATTGCTTTCCTTAGCTATATCTGTTATTTTGCTGTTGACCAGAAACACATGGTGCCATTGTTAAAGTGGCAGATGAGCTAATATCTCTGCCACCAGGTTAGCCATGTCAAGTGTCAGTAGTAAAGTCAATACTTCAGGTTGTGAGACTTTCCACCCTTTTCTCTGAAAAGGCTACATTTTCTGAGTTCAGCTTTCATCTTTGTGTTTTCATTTCATATCAATGCACTCATGTACTTTAAACATCATCATACTTTCAGAGCATCAGGCCCAGCATTATTAAAAAGAGAGGATATGTTAATATAGTGCTTAGATCAATTCTGTCTTGTCTTCCACCTTTATAGTGGCTCTATACTACAAAATGAACCTGTGCCTGTTTAAAAGACTTTTTTTTCACTGCTACAGTAGGATCTTTTGACATCTTTTTTGACATGCATGATCCATGATCTCTTTTGTCTTCACTATCATTTCTTATTTCTTCACAACCTGCTAAACCACTGTTGTGCAGTGCCACCTCACCACCTTTATCTTTCATTTGGTCTTCTTCTTCTTGATCAGCCAGCTATTAATACTGTACCACGGTCTGACGGCTATTAGAATGTGCTTCTGGCTCCTTTAACAACACTGTGTCAGGAACCAGAAGATCTAGTTACCCCACTTTGCTGCCCTTCCATTAGTATAAAAAATCCTGCCATCTCTCTCAGCTCTCAGACTCAGCATTTGCTAACCAGAACAAACAGTTTTTCATAAATTGTATTGTTCTCTGATTATGCCGGCTGGTCATTGCTTTTATGAATGCAGAGCTCTGTCTTTCAGATGTCTACTCCCCTTAAGCTGTGGATTTCTTCAGCTTTACTAAACACTTGCCAAACAACCTCTTTAACCTTGCAATAGGCATATATACCTTCTCTCTTAAACCTTTCAATTTTTCTTAGAAATGAGTTGCTGGCTTCATTAATATCTCTGTTCCTGCTGTCAGTGTCAGCTCTAGTTAGTGGTTCTCCCCTTGTTGGTTAAGACAGTGAAACTGGAACTCAGTCAAATTTCTCGTCTGCTAGACAGTTTTACCTGCCCACCTTTACCAGTATTGCTTTTTACTTTCCTCTGGCTCACTTCTTTTTTTAATAGATTTTCTTCTTTGGTTTTATTCCAGTATCTATGAACAAAATTTAGAAACTATCTAAAGCTCCATTTTATCTCTTCTGTGACTTCATTTCCTTTCCTGAAGCCTGTGGTTGGTTTCGTGATTTCGGTCAGGCTGCTCTGTTATCCCAGACTGGTTGGCCATATCACTTTCCTCTCTGGTATTTTGTCTGCATACAAAAGCCATTCCAGTTTAACTTTTCTAATTTAAGATAATTTGATAAAAGCAAATGAGAGAACTGTATTTAAATAAGATGTGTTGTTCCCCTGACCTCCCACCCCAATAAACTCTGTGTGCCTTAGGGGATACCAGTTTCACTCCTCAGAAAAAAAACATAATCCTAAATTAAATCATCTGGTGAATGTGAAAATGGCACAGAAGTACACCCTAGCCACATAAGTGTCCACAACAAGAAAACAATACTACTCCAAGCATATCAATGCAATTAAAGATTCAGATTTTTCTCTGAAGTGAAGATCTGCAAGCAACTCTGAGACCCATGAGAGAGGAAGATTATTCTTTTCAGTCCTCAGATTATGTCTCTAATCTATTCATAGTGCTAGTTGCTGACCACTTATTTGGAGAGACAGAGTACCCGTCAGAAATAAGAGCATTCTTCTGTGTGTAGCTGTTCTGCAAAATAAACGAAGTTGAGTAAGCTGTTACAGTAATTGCCAAGTTAATTAAGGGTGGCAGGAGTCCTTAACATATGCCTCCAGTTTGTTCAGGTTTTAGAAATACAACAAGAAAGGATGGCAAAGAGAACACAAAGTTCGGTTTGTGAAGGATCAACCTTCAACTTTCAAGCTTTTCCTTGAATACAAGGAAAAGCTTGAAAGTTGTACATTATGCAACATTTCTTTACCTTTCAGAGACAAGAATACACCCATTTGCCTATGAAGATCTCTGCAATTTTATTTATACATACCAAGAAATATGTCGACATGGAATGAGCAGAAAACTTTCTAATATTATCCTATTGAAAAAAACCAACAATTAATCAGTAACAAAAGCAGAAGAAATCTTTGCCCAACTTGTTCTGCATGATAATAAGTTTTATTCACAATCCACTTCTTTTCTTCAAAACAAGCCACAACCAATAGAAAGAAGCTGCATAGGCTTGTTGGACTGGGCAAAAACATGATAGGAGATCAGGTGCACTACTGAATTGACCTGTTACACTAATTCTTATCTTCTCAAGTCTATGTTTTTCTACCTTCCTTTTGACTTTCTTCCTTTGGTCCACCTTTCTACATTTTTCCCATTTTCAGTGATGTTATCTGTTATTTCTTTAAATTTTCTTGCTTTTATCTTTTCTGCTTAAAATTTCTTGCTAGCTTTGTTGCCATTCAGGACACTTTAGATTACGTCAAGATTCATTTTGCAGTCTCTTCTCATAATTAAGCTGCTGCTTTTACATCAACACAACTTACTTTCCTCTTCAGACCATGGCATATAGCAGAAATGTCAACAAAGAGCAAACTCACCTCCTGTTGGCATGCTGGTTTCATTAAAGGCATTCAGGACTGCATATTCTGGAATAGACCTTAAATGATAGGTACCAGTATATTTGGGTGGTGAAGAATTATTACAGAAGTAAAAGGATTCACATTAAACATAAATTTAAATTACTAATTTGCCTTTACTTGCTACCTCAGTCTAATTCCATATATATAACATTATATTATTTTGGTTTTGTCAAACAGTGTCAATGCTGCCCATGAAGATTTCCTCCTGTACAGGAGAAATTCAAAGACATTGTAATTATTTCTGTTCTGCCCTATGAGGCCTGATTTGCATGCAACTTCTTTATCTATACTGAAGTAAACATGTACTTAAAGTGTATTTAAGGTGAAGTGTGGCAATATTTTAGAAAAGCTGAGTTTTATTTCCCTGATGTTTTTATGTGCTGTTAGGTCTCCTAGAATCCTAAAGCTGAGTTAATATGGCCCTTTTAACAATTCCCCACAACGTATTACTGAGGTCGAGTAGATGGGAACAACTGGAAAATCTCGTCATCTCTGTGTTGGAGAGACAGATTTCTTTTCTGCCATTTATAAAGCGGGTATTTTTAACTGTACTATCGTTTAAATCTTTGTACCTGAACTTTTTAACTAAGATTTATGTAGTGTCTCTCTTACCAGCTGTACCTCAAAACTGATTAGTGTAGAGAGTATTTCATCTTGCCACTTTAGAGGCAGAAACATGGAAGCTTGACACCTGTGTTTTCTTTCTCATGACATGAACAAAGTGGTATTAATGCTTGGCCAAATAAGAACAACTTTTCCTGGTCTTAAAGCTGATATACAAAAGTTTTTAGATTTTGTGCAAAAGCAAAACTAAAAGGTGGTTAGTTAAAACGTAGTTAGAAAAAAAGTAGTAGGAAAAGAATTTGGAAAAAAGTCTGTGCGTATTTCTTCCTCCTGTTTTTCCCTTTGAATTCTCTGAATAATAGACACATATATGTATATATCAATAATGTACTTCCATACATACTACAGGAAGTAACCACAGATTGGACTAGATGATCTTTCGAGGTCCCTTCCAATCCCTAACATTCTGTGATTCTGTGATTCTGTAAATTATTTTTTATTTTTAAATAAGTGTGGTAGGATAACAAAACATGACACTGCTATAGGAAGACTGAGGATATTTTAGCATGACAGTTATGCTCAAGTCCTTGCTAACACCACAACAACTCTGTGTTTATTTAAAGTAGGATGGCACATTGTTTTATTAACCTAATGGCTTGCTAACAATGTGGAACATTTAGGCAATACACGGGTTTATCTGACAAAACACATCCATGATGTGATCCCTGAATTATGATTTTTTCCCTCTAAAAACGCACCATTTTTTCTCCACTGTTGCTCTGTTAGTCCATTAAAATATGGGAATAATCAAGTTTCGTTGCCAGCTCAGCATAAGCTCCTAGACAGTTCTGATGGATAAAGTGGATAAAGCTGCTTGCCAAGGGTCCTGGTGTGACTCATCCCTTCTGCCTCACACTGTGTTCCTGGCCTTCCAAACCTGGCTTTGCCATTACTCTTGAGCGCAGAAGCCAGTTTAGAGGAAGAAAAAAAATCCATTGAATTGCACCAAGAGGATTAACAAAAGGCCACAGCCCATCAGAACTGATAGTAGGGAAGGAAGAATGGAAAAAGTATGGCAGATTAGTCCCTAGTGGTGCCTGGTTTTGTACTAACAGCTATGCTGCTGCCTGGCTTACAAGGCACAATGTGCCTGGAAGGGTGAAAATCCCACCTAGCAAACCTTTCTCATCCCATTTCTGACCTCACACAGAGATCAGAGCCAGTAACCAGGCTGTTGCCATCTCTGTTCCCAACAGAAGGAGCAGCTGGAGCTTGCCCAGCACATTCCTCTCCATTAGTCCACTGTCTGAGACTCTGGAGTGGCCACATATGTGGTCTGTCTTATCTCCAGCAAGGATCCACATGGTCCTGTGGCAGACAACTCTCGAGCAAGGGATTATCTGGGGTTTGCGGAGTTTGTAGTTCTTTGGCCATTTATCTTGCAAATTCTCTGATGGTATTTTTGAAGAAAGAAGTTCTATGGAAAAAAGAAGTGTTGCCTTCTTCAAGTAACATGTTGGACTCCGCAGTAACACTTCTGTGTCCCATCTTTTTCCTTCTTGCACTTATCTTTTAGATATTCCTGCCGTTTAAACACAAAGATAATTTTATTCAGAAGGAGAAACCTTGTCAGAAATCCCATGTGAGAAGCAACTAGGGAGCCACTCCTGAGAAGCTTTTAGAACCGCGTTTATCCCATTTTCCACAACCAGATCACCGTTTCACAACAGATCATTGCTCATTGTGTTAAGGTAACCCAGGAAGCAGGATTCATTCCTCATTTCAGCTGACTTTCACAGAAGGAAGCTAGCGTGCTGCATCCAGAGTGCTAAACTTATTGTAAATGAAGGGATTCTGGTTTGTTCTGTGTTTCATCATTATTTTTGTTTGTTGTGTTGTTTGGCTGGTTTTTTTAAAATCCTTCTCTGTTGACTTCCGAAAGCCATGCTCCCAAAAATACACAGTGAGGTGAATTTGGCCCTGGTTCTCACTGGCTGCTGGATAATGAAGACTTCTTGGACTCTTGCCAAACCTCAGTCATCTCATTTTTAATACCGAATCCCTGCTGCCTGCATGTCTTCTGCATGTCTTTGAGCCCAAAAAGAAAGTATGCAGCATCCCCTAATCTGACATCTGCTTTTCCTCGAAAGCCAGAGATTCTTCCTCCCTCCTCCCCTAGGACTGGGAGCAGCAATGATGTCATTTTCTGCTCCCTTGTCCTGCCAGAGAGAAGGACACATCATCTTTCTTTCTGTGAAAAAGAATTGGGTCTTAGAAAACTTGACGGTAAAGACATATTTCAAGTGTTGTGTCTCACTTTGAAGTTCCAAGGATGTAGGAGAAGTTGCAGGCTGGGAAAAACCACTTTTCTTTCCTTTCCCAGGTTGCCACCCCCTCTGTTCTTTATACTTACTAAGATGTAAACTCAGGTAATGGCTGCTGCAAAGGGCCAGAAGAGGTGGCAGTCAGCCAGGAGAAAGGTACACCACCGCATTAGGATTCTAATGATGGAGTCGGAGATGACAGTGCTCTGAGTGAGTCTCCAGGCTGCACTGGCACAGACTAGCTGTTGTTAGAAAGAGCGAGCATTAGTAGACTGAGTCACACTCTCCCTCCTGCCCCAGTCCTTTCCGCTAATATTTATTAACTTGACTATTTCAGTATTAAAGACCTGACATAGTTGAGCTCTGATTCAGATTTCTTGGTAATAACCACCCAAAAGCACAACATTTCTTCTCCCAAGGTGGACAGAAGTCTGTGGAACGTCTTTGTCCCTGAAGGAAACAAGGAAATTTGCAACAAACCATCCTGGCTGCCTTCACTTCCTTCTCCTTGTCCTGTGGAAAGAACATTAGCAACACTTTCCATGGTACCTTGCCTCAGATCACCTCTCTCCTTGGATGCTCTTCTCTGGAAGGGGAGTGTGCCCCAAGCCTCTGCTCACCTCTGGGAAAAAGGGCAGTGAAAAAGAAAACCAGTTATATGGGGCTACGGGTGATCTGCTCTGCAGTAATGATTTTTCACTAGGAAGGTGTCTCATCCTGGTAAAACAACTTGCAGTGCTTAATCTTGTTCCTTCTTGAGGAAGCTGGAGTTTTAGCTGATCTATCCTGTGCAGATAGTAGCAATGCTCTTGACACAGCACCTCCGGGCAAAGAACTAGATGTTTGAGATACCTGTTTTTCTTAAGCAGATGCAAGTTTGCACTCAGCAAGCTTCTCCTTGCAATTGCCACCCCGAATGTGTTTGCATGATCATAAAACGCTGCATGCCTTGGGATGTCTTCTGCTGCTTAGTGTAGCCAGAATGGACAGATAGTGAAGTCAAGCTGAAACTGCACTTTAGGGGAGTATATCATTTAGTTAGCACACCTCTCAGCAAGACTCAGAAGCTGAGGACTCTCTGGAGACATTGAGGAGCTACAGATCCTAATGTCTCCTTACACTTCTTGTGGCTGCAGACACACCACAGGTTTTTGCAGTGCTGTGAACAGAGAGCTGGCAGCTGGGATGCTCTGTGGTGGGCTCATCCCTGGCACCTCCTTCCCAGCCCTTCCCTCCTTCAGTTATCCCCATCTCTCTCTGGCTGATGACATTTTTTGCACTAGTTTCTGTGGTTTTGTCCTATCCATTCAAAGCCATCCCCACAAGTGCCAGCAGAAAATTGCTGCTAGCCTCCATAGGGTCAACCTCTCAGCAGCCCCTGCATTTGGGAGCTTAGCCTTGGCTTTTGATGAAGTTAGAGCCAGACTGAACTGTAGAGTTGGGAATTGCATTTCTGGGCGTTTACATTGACTTGCTGAACACACACAGGGAGTTGCGACATCTTTCTTTGGAGTTTGTTATGTAGAGTAGGGTCGGTGATTCTTTCCCAGAGAGCAGAGCACTGGTGATTCACAGCTGGTTTCAGTCGGTGCCTCAGTGATAGAGGACAGCAATATCTACAGAAGCGCTGAGCTTGCTAAATCAATTTTGTAAACCACGCACAAGAAGATAGGTATTGAAAGAAGGAAATATTCCCATTTTTTGATACATCTGCTGACTGCCACCATAAAACCTGTGTTCTCCGGGGTTTTCCCAAGGTGGCACAGGCTGTCAAAGAAGCCCCAGAGACTTAAGGTTGAAAGCAAGCACCTGTTCAAGCTGACTGCCCTGAACATAATGATTTCATACAGCAACATCAGCTCTTGTGACCTTCTAGAAAGAAAAGAGAGCATGGAGTCTGCGGTGAGGGTGAAGAGGAGAGGAGGCAGCCATTTAAATGTTTATGTGAAAAGCGAGACCAAAATATCAAAGATAAAATAGGGACAAGTTTGAATTTTACATTTGAAAATAAATTTGATTTCCTTACTTTGATGGAAGTATGTCAGAAGAGAAATTTGAACTTAAATGTTGAAGAAAATGCAAATAGAAAATGAGACATTTTAGAGTTATGCTGACACTTTTCTTGTGAATATAAATGGTGCTATTTGACATGGTAATGGTCTTTCTGTTTTGCGAGCATGATTCACTACATCCCAGATCGTGAGGGGATTTTTATTCTGCTGCCTGAATAACTGAGTCCTTATATAAAAACTGAATTGTGAAAAAAAAATGCAGCATTAGTGGAAATCTCTGGAACAACCCACAGGGAAATACGGGATTTTTACGTCGAGCCTTTTACAGATGATGGCAGTTGTCTACCAGCTGTACAACTCTTGTCAATGTATTGATACAATCCTATCTTCATGACAATGGAGTATAGAGAATGGCTTCTGCCTGTATGAGGGGACAATGCTGTGAATCAGTTTGCCTCTCTGCAGGGAACTGATTCTGCAGACCTAATGTGTAATATATCTTATGGTTGTTAACAGAATTGGTCATATCCATTCTGTAAAAGGTAAATTGTGCACTAATTCTTGTTTTTTGTTTTTTTTCCTTGAATCCTAGCAGAAAATGGACCCCGTTTACTTGTGGTAGCAGAGCAAACCAAAATCTTCTCACACCGGGGTGGCAATGTCACACTGCCATGTAAATTTTACCATGAACACACATCAACAGCTGGCTCAGGAACCCACAAAATCCGGGTCAAGTGGACCAAACTCACCTCAGATTACCTCAAAGAAGTGGACATCATTGTTGCAATGGGACACCACAGAAAGAGCTACGGAAACTACCGGGGCAGAGTGTTTCTGAGGGAAAGCAGTGAAAATGATGCCTCTCTTATCATCACAAATATAATACTGGAGGACTATGGGAGATACAAGTGTGAGGTGATTGAAGGATTAGAGGATGACACAGCAGTGGTAGCTCTGAATTTGGAAGGTAGGTAACATCCGAATTACGCATAAATTGAGATTTATACAGTGTTAAGAAATGCTTGTTTTTTTCTCCTAAAACTGCTGATATTGTATTAGCAGTGATAGTAGCAACCTGAGAATTGGGATTCATTGTACTCTGGGGATCTTGGCCTGACAGCCCGCAACAACAAACATAAATTATACGAACATTAGGACTTCTAGAACTTGTGCTAGCTTTACAGCATTTTCAGCTCCCAGTGGGACCTGGTTTGAGGGGAGCCAAAAATGAATGACCAAGCATTGTATGAAGAACTCCATACGTTTTCTAATTTGCTCCTATCACTTTAAGAAGTCATTGCAAGATTTTACAGTAGACTTAGGCAAAATTATATTAAATATTCCCCTAACAGCCTTTTTATAGAACTTCAAGACATTTTAGATTATCAAGCAGATACAAATCTTCTTACAAAGAGGGAACATGTTAAAAGTGTTTTACAGAGACAATTTTTTGTTTTTTTCCAGTCTTATAATTACATAAAATACATTTCTATATAGCCTGCTAAGATAATGCCTACATGTAGTTTCTAGTTATTTCCCTCAGCAATATTCTTGAAAACAGTAGAGTAACAAGCATTAGAAAAACTAGTGAAACAGGTTTAAAGAGAAACAAAGATTCAGCTTTACTTTACTCTTATGAAATTCAGATAAATTCTACGAGGTTCAATGCATGTAAACCAGCATTTGGACTTTTTTCCTAAAGCACTGCACTGAATCAGCAGTAAACTAAAAGTTGCATGAAGATGTCTCCCTTACCCTTACTCATACCAGCCGGGGTGAGCCATAGAGAGCTTTATAGAAGCCACATTATCTGTGAAAAGTAGGAAGAAGAAGAAGAATCCAAAAAAAAAAAAAAAGAAAATAAGAAAATCAAACCCCTGGTGTGTGCTAAGTGAAAGCAAGGCTCTGGTCATCTGCCCAGGCTGCAGGTATGGCCCCTGTGATCAGGAGACACATTACGAGGTGGGCAGCCCCAGAGGTCAAGAGCGAACCACTTCACAGGCTGGTTTCCAGACAAGGATGTAAATAAAAGTGCAGTAAACACAGCTATTTACTGCACATTAGGAATAGCAAGCGCCACGTAATCTAGGTCAGAAACACACAACACCTACTGAGCTGTGTTTGACCCCAGCATGTTTCTCTTCCTCTCACGCTGCTGTGCAGAAGGTCCTGGAGCCCATAGCCCACCCTTGGGTTGTGAGGATGCTCGATAATTTGATAATGTTCTTCTGACAGTCTCCTAAGTTACCTCTATCAGGCTTCCAGATGTTCCAGATAAATAACCATTTATCTTGTTGCCCGTCACACACTGGGAATTCCCTACATTTTAAAGCATTATGATATTTTTGCCGATGTAGAAAGGTCAGAGCTAGCATAAAATCTTCAAAGTGTTCATCACACCACACATCTGATCCAGGTACTCATCCGGTGTCATTTAGCATCAGGCCTCTGAAACAAAAGTTCATTAGCTTTCTGCTATCAAAAGCGAGGAGGTTCCAGCACTGCTGTGCCAGGAGTGCTTGGGAAAGGGGAGATGCTGATGACTGCAGTGGCAGATTGGGAAATTTTGCCTGAATGTTGGTAGAAATGCTTGTGCACATGCAGAGATCCACTTTTGAAAGGCAATATTTGATTAATACTAGAGTAAGAAAGCAATGAGGAATTTTTTCTTTACTGCACACAGTAACAGAACTGAAAAATTGAGATTTTTCTACCTTTTTTACTGTGACTGTTTCGTGATATAACAGCAGCCCGTTGGACATGAACAATGTCTTTTTAACGATTTTTGTGAGGCATGGGACAGGTGTCAAACTGTTCATTTCTGATGTTATAGAGTGATGTTTCCTAAGCAGACAGGAAAATTGCATTTGCAAATAAATATTCATGGTAAAACATAACCTTTCAAGAAGAGAGATAAGACTAGCTAGTGTGTCAGTGTCAGTTCTGTTTATGGCAACCAAATCCCATGATTCTACATCTAAGTTTCATTAAAGTTTTCTTCTTCGTTCTAAATTATAATTAATAAAATGCACTTATATTTACAGATGGGTTGTATAGTTTATGAAATGTATTCTTCTGTGTTTCATGCCCCTGTGCTTATTTTGTCTTCTCATCTGCAGCTTTATGCAGTGCTAGTTTTAATTGCTGTTTCATGTGTTTGTGTAGTGCGGAACAGATCAAGGGGAAAAAAAAAATCAGTTTTTGGAAAAAAATAAAAATATACCAGCCCATCCTATCATTCTACATCTGTTATAAATAATAAGGTTAATCTCACAGTGGGAAGGATTTGCATCAATAGCCTGATGGCCACCTGAGATGGTGGCCCTTAGGATGTTAACTGGCAGCAAGACAGAACCATTTGTAGCCAGGAATGCCCGCTAGCAGTGCAAAACAGCTCATCCATCGCTCCAATGTGAGCTCACTGTACAAACAGTATAGCTTTGGCTAGACAAAAGTGTGCTTATACATCAATATGAAACTTGTTGACCTCTACCTTTATTCTTCTGTGAAGGTGATAGTGTTTTATTCTTGTTAGACTTAAAGGTTTCCTGGGATTGTCATTAAATAAACTATTCCTCATAACCCGGTACTTTTAGCTTTGAAAAAAAGCAGTGGAGTTAGTTTGATTCAGTCTGTATCTGTTACATACCTTACATGTTTTTTGTGTGTTTTCTTCACTATTATTTAATGCAGAACCACACCATTTTCCCCCTACACTAGCAAAACAGTGCTGTCTAGCAGCTAAGCTCAGGACTAGAATTCACTGCAGTATTTCACAACTCTTCAATCATGTCACGGTTATCATCCTATTTGTAGCTTTAAATACAAGGACTGGTCTAAGGGCAGAAGGGTTCAGCTGGACACAGTGGCAGCAAAAAATATCAAGTACTGCAGAGAGTACTTTTTTATTTTGACCTTGTCACCAAAGACACTGAACTGGCCTTACTCTCCTCCTGCACATAAAATACGAATCACGAGTTTTACACTCTTTGTCAAATGACTTGAGAGTCAAAAGCTTAACAAATTGAGAGGTCTTCTATGGCATTTAGATATTGTTGCCTGAGTCATAGGCAAATAAAGAATTCTCAGCTTGCATTAAATCTTCTTTATGTTGGTATTTTACTGTTCTACACTAAGTTTTCTTTATGTTAGTGCTTTACTATTTTCCTTTGCTATGAATACTGAGAACTGTAATGAATCTCACTACATTGGGTTTGTGTGCTTCAGCTTCCCAGGCTTGTGAAGGCTCCTGCACTGGCCCTTGGTTGTACTGTTCAGGCACAAATTTTGTGTACTATTCCTTTGTGAGGTCCATAGGCCAGGTGACAAAGAAAGTGGAACAATGCTAAACTGCCAAAGGCAGATTTTTACTCTATTAGGAATTTTTTTAATAGTTTCTGTCTACAGGGGGAGGTGAAACTGAACACAGTAGTTTTGTGATACAGGCTATAAAATAATTACTTTGTATGTTCAACAGTACCAGACATACACAGATCTGGGTAAACCCATCAAAAATTTATGTAGAAAACTGTTTCTAGATAGAAGCTAACTCTTTGGGTGGCTCCACATGGACAGAAAAAACCCATCAGGTTTTATAATCCTGCCTGGAGGTATGTTAGCCTTTTTGTCCAAGACAGAGTTAGAAAAAGAACAGGCATCTCTTTAAAAACAGACTTTATAGTTCAAAATAGATCAAACAAATCCATAAACTACATATAAACAAATTCCTCCAAATTTTCAGAGCAATCATTTTCTGATCTAGTCATTTGCTCTTATGTTGGATATAAGCAATGGGGATTTCATATCCAAAACTAACATGAACCCAACTCCATGCTCTTAACAGGAGGAAAAATCAGATTTAGTCTAATAATGTATGTCTTATTTGCTTCTTCTGTGTATTGGTGTTGCATTCATGCACAAAAAACTATTTTAAATAGCGTATAAACAGGAGGGGGAGCGACTGTTTATGAGGGTGGATAGTGATAGGACAAGGGGGAATGGTTTTAAATTAAGACAGGGGAGGTTTAGGTTAGAGATTAGGAGAAAGTTTTTCACCCAAAGGTTTGTGGCACACTGGAACAGGTTGCCCAGGGAGGTCGTGGATGCCCCATCCCTGGAGGCATTCAAGGCCAGGCTGGATGTGGCTCTGAGCAGCCTGGTCTAGTGGTTGCAGCCCTGCATATGGTGGGGGGGTTGAAACTAGATGATCGATATGGTCCTTTTCAACCCAGGCCATTCTATGATTATAACTGTGATTATAACTATGATTAAATGCTCTTTGCGTGACAATCTGTTGCTCTCTTTGCTCTAAAACTGATTTTATCGGACACATTATTTGTGGGTGCCTAGGGGACAACATAAAGTCTTAAAAAACAACAGGAGTTTATGAAGACTAAGTCACAACAGACCGATGTAATTTATTCTGTGACAGGGTAACAGGTCTTTGCAAGTGCTGTGAGAAATGGTACTTAAAAGGTGCAGGTGAAGTAAAACGTTCAAAATGCAGCAGCAAAATATGGAAATGATGACCCAAAAGGAAAATGCTAAAAGAATTAGGATGAATTAGCCTAAGGAGAGCAAGGAAAGACAAGTCTCCAAGTTTTTGTAAAGGCTGTAGAAAAACAAAGGGATAATCTGCTCTCAGGCCAGGTGAGTCTAGTTTGTATGCCTGTATTTGTCAGAAATATGCAACTTCACTGACAGCTCAGTTATAGAATGCTGTGGGCTGGAGGGACACTGTCTCAAGCTTCAGTTTAATTTTTAGGGAGATTGATACCTGCTGACAGCTAGTGGCCCACCCATGGAGTCTGTGCTGAATGATCAGATATCTGACAGTCCTGAACAGGGAGAGAAACGGAGATGGAGAGTCCAGGAAAATGAGGGACTTGCCACTTTTGATCGAGTTTTAGAAATCCAGCATGGAAAATTTTGCAATCAAGTGTACGAACCTGCCAGCATAAAACTGTACTCTACAGTACAGCATATAGCAAACCCTACTGTTACCCTATGTTTACACTGGCTACGAGAAAGCTTACTTTTCTGTTTGGGCTAGAACTCAAGGAAGCCCATTTCTTTACTCTGGCTGTAAAAAGACCTTTTTTTTTTTTTTTCCCTACAGGTCAACAGAAAAAAAATTGTGTTATTTTGTCCTATCAGTAAATACTCTTAAAATTGCTAATTGTGCATGGTGCTGGCTTAATAGACACCCATGACACCCATAAATTGTTACACAAGCTGAGCTTTCTAAGGTTATTTCCTCACCTTGTCTTGGGTAATCATTACAGCTCCTTGCACTGACAGTGTGCCTATAGCGACTGGGTAACTGCAAAGAACTTGCACTAAATTTTAGGGATTACCTGCATATAAGACTCTAAAGTGCAAATAGTTTACAGAGGACACACAAATGTAAATCCCTAAAAACCACAGTAACTGAAGCGGAGTTGTACATTCACAGGATTGAATGTAGGGCATTCATGGAAATACAAGTGTGCTTATGGGGAGGATATGTTATCCATTCGTTTTTTATGTTATGATTTGGTAGAAATTGTAATTTCCACTGCAACAGTCGTTTTCAAGACTGTGATTGCGTTGTCACAGGTGCATAACAGCAAGCCTCACCCAGCCCTGCTCTTTCACCAGCAGATTTATTCTCCACCGAATCTGTGTGTCTCAGGTTCTTCCTCTCTTGCTTGGAAGAAAGGAGGTCTTTCCCTGGGGGTAGCACCTATTCCAGAGAGAAGCATGTCTGGGAGAGCAGCCACACTGTGAAGAAGTCTATAATTGTAAATTAATATTCCCCATCTACTGTCCACAAGTGGCTCAGCTGCTTCCTTAGGGTAGGGACCCGAATCACTAAGGTCAAGGTAAGGGTCCTCACTCAGTCTTCCCACGAGCTAACCAGGTTTTAAACATCTGAGGCTGGAAGTTTTTATCTTCTTCCATTTTTTAAGCTGTATTTGTTAGTGTTTGGAAGTGTGTGTTTTGTCTAGGGGTAAAACAGGGTTGGAGTTAGGAGTTTAGATTCAGTCTGTAGTTTGGGAACAGTAACATGCCCCAGGACAGCTTTTGTCCATTCAAGAACAGATGGGATGGATTATCTTTTGACAGGTTATAAGATCCAAGACTGAAGAAGATGCTTTGCAATGAACTGAAGCTCAGCACTGATAAACTGTAACAAAAGGGAGATGAATAGTAAAATCTAGCTATGAATTTCACTGTTAGGTTTGTTAGGGAAGTGAAGAAGAAAAGGATTACATAAATAAAGATGCAAGATAATGCAAAGCTACACAAAACACATACCCAGTCCTTTTTTGCTATACAAAATCAGCAATAACCACCCCCATCTGCGGGGTGAAATTAATGCTAATCAGTTGCAGGCTTGTACTGCAGATGAACTCAAACAAAAAAACAGCTTCCATGCAGTCTGCCCGAGCATAGCCCAAAGCTAATATTACAGTCTTGTGTATATTTATGTTATTAAAGCATTATGTTCAAAACTGTCAAATTCAAGTGGATTTGTAACCAATTTACATACATATTTTAGCCCTTTAAAAAAGTGATTTTAGACATCTCAAGGAGTTAAATCTCCTTGAATAGTTTCCAACAAATTGTTACTCACTTTTTTGAAGTGTGTAAGTTTAGATCTTGATTAAAGAATACCCACCTCTTTTTATTTTAGGCTTTTTTTTTACATCTATATGCAAATCAGACACAAGTACTGGAAAACTAGTTGGTCGTCTGAGGAAGTCTCATTTTAGAAAATAATAAGTAATGGATTTCTAATAAAGTAATAAAGCCTGGACTGCTCTCACATTTGCTACATTTTTATTATAGACAGTGATATTTCTGTCCGTTAGCACTGAGGGAGACTGAATATCTTTTTACGAGAGGTGAGGAGGAGGAAGGAAAAACAGAGATCCAGAAAAATATGAAACATCTACAGATTCTTGTTTATGAAGTTATGGATTACAGCATGTGTTGTGTTACATTTCCTTCATGTTTTGTAGTTCAGAACAGCTAATAACTGAAAAGCCCTTTAACAAAGGATTTACAAAGGGAAGGAACTTCAGCAGACTTTCTAGTTAATTGGTGAAGGAAAGCAAAATATTGTTTACTGTTACCCTGCCAAGTTTACATTTGCATGCTTTATTTTCTTGGACTAAGGCACTGAGGTTTTGCAATATCAAAGATTTTCTTTAACAAAAATAACACTTCTTGGACAATAGGTGAGCAAGAGAGAGATGGGAAAGAAAGTAGATGTTAGGATACCAGTGGAACAGACACCAAAGTAAGTTTGAATGTTTAGAAAGAAGAATGGCTTCATTGCATGGTGACAGTCTTGCATGACTGTATGGTGTAATTTCTCTATCCTATGCTACATTGCCCGAGAGGCAAGAGACTTGTTATAGATGGGAGAATTCATCAGCAGAGAGAAAGAAAAAAGAAGAATGGATGTTTATACCAGTGTAATGGTTTTGGATTGTCTCGTGTGTTATCTTGTCTTCAGCCTCTCTGCATCCTACAGCACTCAGTCCTATAGGGATGTTTGAGAATAAACATGCTGAGCTGGATCTCCTCTGATGCCAGTCTATCTCAACTTATTATGAGACTGGGCTAAAGCCAACTGTAAAATTTAGATCTGGGTTAATTTTCCAAACCCTGCCAAAGATTGGGATGGTCTGATCCAAACTTTTGTTTCGACTCCCTCTCTTCTCCTTTATGGGCCACATGGGGAGGTGGTTCTTCAGCATTTTCTAAAACATCTTTCATGCTTCAAGGAGTAATCAGACCTTTTTCATAAAACACACAGAAAATATACAGTAGAAAAGTCTGTCAGATAAGGGCAAAGACTTTGATTAAATGTTGCCGCTGAAACAATTCTGGAGGTGTCCCCATGTTTACCATCTTCACTTGAATGTCCTCTGAGAAGGTCTCTCTGCCTCACCTGCTGGCTCACCACCAATGAGCAACAGACAGGGATTTGGGCTGGCCTCTGGCTTGTCCTCAGGGGTGGAAGGAAGCATTTGACAGGTCCGTACTCCTTGCACAGTGGCTCTCCAACAAGCGTCCTTTGGTTAAGCCAGCAGTGCTTTTGGCAGCCATAGGGGTAGCAAGGGAAAGTGGTGTCTCAAATGGCTTACACCTAGGGATGTCTTGCATTTCTGCATGCTGGGTGCTACATGGCTCACCATCTGCAACTGGGGAAACCTGTCTTCTGCTCGAGAAACCATGCTCCCTGATGCCCTCTGTGAGGAGCTCTCCCTCCTTGAGTGGTGACAAACTGCCAATAAACAGCTGGAAAGTTATAGAAAAGTCTCCCTAAAGCCACACACAATTTCACTGATTTTATTTCCCTGTAGATTTCCTATATTAAGACCTCAGGACACTAAAATTATGCCTTCCAGCAGTCTACCATTGAAATGTTGTTATTAAACCAGCCATGAAATACCTTCGCATTCCTGGGATGATGTGAAATAAAACAAACAAACAAAATACCAATTGTCTTGAACCTCTCAGGAAAGCTTGTCCAGGATGCACACAAAGAACATGGCACTCTTTTATATCAATTGAAACATTTCATTTTAGTGCCCATGTGTAAAATGAAATAGTTGATATGCCTCTGTACTACAATTTGTTTTTTCTAAATGACTGACAGAAAATCCCTAAATCTCATCCCACAAACAAATAGAACTAGGCTGGGTTTTAATTTACTTTTTAAGTGAGAAATTGATCTTACATCTGATAAACTGGAATTTTCTGATGAAAAACCTGTAGTTCCAAAATTTCAGCCAGCTCCACTCATCTTTAAGCACTCTCAGAGTGCACAAGGGTGAGATACAGCAGGAGAGCAAAGCAGCAGACGGGAGTAACGTGCAGACCTAGCACAGTTCCCACGGGGAAAGTAATGAGGTTACGGCGAGAGGAGCTGGCTAGCTGTCCCCTTTTAATGGCTGATGTTCTGACAGTGTGTTTTTCCCCGGAAATAGAACAGTCTGACACACATGGCATTGACCTTTATTTCTCCTTCTGGTGGCTGTAAATGCTGCTTCCCTTTCTTCTGCTTTTTCAGTGTCCGGTAACTCACCCTTTTCGTACTGCTTCAGGTGTTGTATTCCCTTACTCTCCACGGCTGGGTCGTTACAACTTAAACTTCCACGAGGCTCAGAGAGCATGTCTGGACCAGGACTCTGTTATCGCCTCCTTTGACCAGCTGTACGATGCCTGGAGGTCAGGGCTGGACTGGTGTAACGCCGGCTGGCTCAGCGATGGCTCCGTGCAGTACCCCATCACCAAGCCCAGGGAGCCCTGTGGAGGGAAGAACACAGTGCCTGGCGTCAGGAATTACGGGTTCTGGGATAAAGATAAAAGCCGATATGATGTTTTCTGCTTTACTTCAAACTTCAACGGTAAGAGCTTTCTTTACCCCTTACCTTGTAAATGACTGTTTCTTGTGCTTAGAGAAGAACCTCCAATGGCAGCAAGTGATATTTGATTTGTCAAAGCTTATATTAGGCTTGAGGAATGTTATTGTTGAATTTACAGGGACACATGCGCCAAGTAAAGTTGTCTTTGCCACATGTTCATATAGATAGTTTTACAACTCAGAACTTGTGTGGCAGTAATTTCTAATATCTCTGCTTTTACCCTTTTAAAATTTATATGTACTTTTTTAATGCTGATATGTGCCCAGTTTATCTCAGTTACAATGATAAAGAAATCTGCAATTCATTAAATGAGATTTCCTGTTGAATTTAATTATAATTATGGTGTTTTACAACTTAAATATATCACCAAAACAAAATTCTGATCACCACCTCATCCATGCTGTAGTGTCAGGCGGCTCCTGCTCACATACCAGGTCTAAAATCACTACAACTTCCTTATCAGCAAAGTTATTTCTAGCTTTTATGGCTAATAATTTAGATTCCTAATCTTAGTACACTGACAAAACCCTGTTCACTTTTGCTCTGAGCTTGGTCTGCTCTAAACCTTATTTTAGACTGTGATCTTTTGTGCTATTAGTAGATGCTGCTTTAGGTATGAAGTGACTTGATCTCAGCTTGCTGTCATTTCAGGTTTAATCTAGTGGCTGAAAAGGATTTAGAAAGCATGGCTGTGAATGAGAGGAATGCTGCAAGAGAACATTTGCAAAATGAGTCTACAGTCCTCTACAACATCATAGTTGGGGATAATTCCAATGCAATTTTGCACATGTTTGGCTTGCAGCCCACCCAGACCAAGGAGTATGGCCTTTTTTGTTTATGCACAGGTTGCTTATCCACAATCAAACATTTTTGTCTGACAGCACACCAAAAAATATACATAAGCCTTGCTCTTAGAAGATATGCTTCAGTGCTAAGTCTCAAAAAGCCCTGTAATTATCAAACCAACAATATCAAAAATTAGTCTGGATGAAGTCTGAAAAAAAAAGTTTAGCTGATTTTTATCATGCTGCATCATTCCAGGAAATGCTGGCTCATTTTTTTCTTGCTTCATTTACCCAAGGTGAAATCCTATATGAGCTCATCTCTTGTATGCGGATTTAACCCTGTGCTATAGAAATAACACTGAGGAACAAAATAAACATGGAAAAGGAACTAAAAGTTTGATGGCTGCACTATTTAAAGTGCTTGCAGAGGAAACATTTATGACTACTGGTCACTAATTACCACCCTTTTCCAGCCTAGCAGATGGACAGTATCTCTTAAGGAAAAAAATATTATTTCTGTTAAAAAAAAAAAGGGTACTGACAGATAAACCCTGACTGTGCACTTTTACAGCAAGAGACAGAGGAAGGGAGAAAGAGGAATGAGGTAAGGTGAGAATAAGTTATACAGGAAGCAGAGAAATCAGAGAAGACACTAAAATGAATCTCATCCTTGATGAGTCTGTTAAACTGACCTGCAAGATGGAACACTACTAGCAACAGAATGATGTATAGAGCTGAGCACTATCTTTTCCAGTCCCCGACAGCTCACTGCCATGTAGGTCTCTCAAGGTGACAGCAAAAAATCTGGAGTCTGCTTCTCCTAGCATCCATTTCCTTAACCAACAACTCACCATCTTATATTATCCTCACATGTCCCTGCTATGTTCTCTGCTATTTGTGTCCCAAATTTACCTTAATATCCACAGTAAACTCAGTCACTCTCCCGAAATGCCAGCTTCCTATTTTCAGCTCAACACTTCAGACAGCTTATGTACACTTAGTAGCATACCTTAGCTTTCTCACTGTGAGGGGAAAAGCTTATAATAACCCATTTTGCCACCATGTTGTGATTGCCAAAGATAGTGGCTATGGGCAAAGAGCTATTTCTGCAACACCTAATATTGATTCTCTCAGCTGAGGAACAGCCAAGGAAAATGAGAAGTGGTTAGGACACCGTGCATTTCCAGCGGTGGCAGTGACTGCTGGAGACTCCTGATGGTATGAAACAGAGAAGCCTTTAGCTTTATGTAAGGGAGCTGGAAAAATGCCAAGGGCCTCAGGATCAGGGGAGTATACAGCTAGCTTAAAAAAAAATAAATCTCAGAGTGTCAGTTGTGGGAGCTGTTATGAAGAAAGAGAGTGAGTGAGGTTTAGATTTCTGCTAGCTGGGTTCTTTTTAGGGAAAGAAATGCCCCAAATACACTATGATCTCAGGGATCATGAAAAAAGGGCTCAATTTTAAATAGTTCAGCAGTCAAAGCTAAAAAGTCTTTGTCTAAAATACGTGCAAAGATTGTTTTTTACCTAAGAAGAAAAGTACAAAATAGCAAAATTGCATTCAACCATTAAGGTGAAAAATTAAAATGTAGTCATCAATGCAGTGAGTTCAAATCTAGGTTCAGTGTTTTCACTCTGGAACTGTTAGATCCCATCTCTCATGATCTGAATACACGAAAAAATACTGGTAAAAAAGGGGGATTTTATACAATTAGTGAAGAACTCCACATGCATTCCTCTTACCAGTGCAGGGAAATTGTTTTAGCAAAGTTTGCAATGCAAGATAAAATAGTCTTAGTTCTTTATGAAATTACTATCTACAGTGTCATATCTTAGACTAGCATAACACCTGAATATTTTCTTCTGCCTGTATAACTGCTTCATACTCAAATCTTTCTGTTGGCTCATAGAAGAACTGTTCTTGTTTTGTGTCTGTGCAGGCAAAGCTGAAAACCTGAAAATGTTTCATATACTTCAGAGTGGTACCATCAATTTACCAGTTTATAAGAATATATAGTGATGTGTAACGTTAGCATAATGTTATCCATTAAATCCATTAAAACGCTGTGAAATAACAACTCTTCCGCCTGCATAGAGATATCTACAGGATGGCAACGTGTTTCTCAATCTCCTTTTACATTCCTCATGTTGATAAAGACTATTGAAAATTGGGATGGATCTCACTTAAATTTGGAAATCCCATGTTGGAATTTCCTGATGTCTGAGGGCTCAGCTCTGCTCCCTCACAGCCAATTTCTCCTCCACTTTTCCTTCATGCTAGGAGCCACTTTAGTCCATGTTCTCTTTCAAAAAGCTAAAGGTTCCTTCCCCATGTAGTAGGACAGCCTGCCGTGATCCGGAGGTTTGCAAGGGCTGCAGGCAATCACAATTTCTCTTCCTGCTCTGCCTCAAGGAATGGGGATGCTTCTCCTCCTCACACTCACTGTAGAAGGTCAGTTTGAGCTTCTACATACTGATTCAGGGGAGTAAATGCAGATGAATCCTTTTGTTGCATTCTTCCCCACAGAGCCCAAAAGGCGTGGGACAAAGAACATATATGATGGTACAGCTGAGTGGTTATTCTTTGCTTTATTTCAGAGGGTTTCTGAGGGAGAACGGTGAGTTCCTCAAAAAAACCCACATGGGAATCTTTTGTAATGGAAAGTGTTAAGTGAACTAAACATAAACATATCTATCAGCTCCTCTATAATTAAGCCTTTTCAAAGAAAAAAGAAATATAGGTAGAGCTTGTATCACACTTTTTGCTCATTAACATGGATTTTGTTATACATTTTGCATATGGAATAACAGTGCATAATTGATTTGTTATCAGCTCTAGCAGAATCAAGCAAAAATTTCATGCTAACAAAATTAAAAATACGAGGAATAAATTTTAGGGATCATGTTAAAAGTGCAGCTGTTAACCTATGTCTACCATTTCTGAGAGAAAGATACAGAAAGTCGTCTCTAATACTGCATGCTGACTGCTCATTTGACCATTTCAGAATGTTTTATTGCTGGGAACATGTAGCCGCTGTTCCAAAAAGAGAAACAAACCCACACAAAACAAAATTACATACCCTTTCTTAGAAGTGGTTGCTTCTGAGTCACCAGGGTCGTTGCTGGTATTGGGTAGGCTGGAAGAGGATTATTTTAAATTATTACCATATATTTAAAGTAACAATTCAAAATCAGTTACCTGAGATGACCAGTGGATATCAAAATACTTATCAGAACCTTATGATTAAAGGCATGAAAATCATCTCACTTTCACACACTTTTTTAACATGTTCTTAAATTTTGAGGGAAAACAGCGTCGCTCAGCTGCTTGATGTTGCTGTAGGATACACTGAACTGAGTCTGCTGAGCAGATGGTAGGGTCTACATGTTGTGCAAGCTACAGATATACCCCGCGGGCTGCTGAGGATGCCTTTTATGCCCATATGAAACCACAAACTAGAGCTGTTTTACACAGTAAAACAACTTCACTGATTTCTGTGGCCATAATTCGGTACATGCATCAATCGCTGGCTGCAAAGGCAGCCCTGCGCTCAGCATTTATCCCGCATGCGCTGCCACCCACCAAGCTCCTCAGCTGCCCCTGCACAGCATCAGAGCCACAAGGCTGAGCAAGAGGCTGTCCCAGCATGCCAGTAGGCTGTGTCAGGACTAGTCTTAGGGCTGAGCCCAAATGCTTAAATACTTGAAGGCTGGCTGCACGTGGGGGCATCTTCTCTGAGCAGTCCATCCAGAACCCCCTTTCAAAGGCATCACATTGACACTCTCATGCAGAAAATAGCAAAAGGGGTGGTACTGCCTTTCCATACCTCTGAAGATGGTGGCCCACTGTCTAGTGCACCCAGCTGCAATATATAAACTTACTCGTAAATCTTTCAATTTAGAGCTGAGCTTGGAGAAATCTCCAAGGGTGATGCACCACTCAAACTCCCACAGTCACAAGGGTGTAGGGTATTTGGGTCAAGTGCTCACATTTTCCTCTTTAAGCTGTTCAGTTACATGAAAAGCTTAAAATAGCTGTTACAGATGGGGTTTGATTAGGTTAGCATAAACCCTCTGCCCCATGATTTGGATGTAGAAAGTCAAATCAAGCACTCTCATCCTCTGTAGGAGTGACCCAACTACCAGATATTAGTAAGAGAGAGACAGTTAATGCCTCCCTCTCCTTCCACATCAATTAACAAGTACTAAGACTGAGCAGTTAGGAACCCTTCTAACCTATTAGCAGGGGAAAATCAGCAAATCTGTACTGAGTTAATTAACAGAATTTTATTTAATCAGACATTTGGGATATACATTACACCTCTGTGGGCTTTACTATTAAGTTCACCTATTTAAGGAAGGACAAATTCTAGGAGTTTTTATTATTGATGTCATATGTCAAAAGCCTGACTTTACTGCAAATCCCTAGGAAATTACACTCCATTGACATATGGTTTGAAGAGCAACTAATAAACTAGGTGAAGTTTACATACATATCAGTCCAAATCCCTGTTGCGCCGATTCTGAAATCCTGTTTGCTTTGGGGAAACCTCTTATAACATAGCAGGAACAGGCTTCCATTTAATAAATATTCTCTTTAGCAACACCCTGTAAATGCTCTCAACTTGCTGAAATGGAGTCAAGCAAGCATTTTACAAATGGGTAGATTATCTACTCTTGACAGTTTCCTGTGGAAATACTGTTGATATTGTCTCTGACAGCTATAAATTTTTTTTTTTTTGAAAATTTCTTCACCATTTTTTTACATTCTTGTCACAGCATACAATTTCCAACCTTTACACAAAGTTAATTCAATTATTTTTATATTGTCATCTGATCTGATGTTTCTCTACTTAGAGGAAAGCTATGTGGTTTTTTTGCAGGGATCTAGAGCTGTCATAACTCTTTATCTTGCTCGCTGCCTTTTGCTCTCCAAGCAAGTAATCTGAAACTGAGAAGAATTCTGTTTGTGTGTTTGCCTGTTCTTTATAAGGAAGAAAAAGGATATTATTCTGGAGTACATTCTTAATTAAGAAATGAAGAGTGTGCTCTGGAATTAGAAGCTCCCTGCATGAATAAATGTATTTGTTTTTAGATAACTTACCTCTTACAGAACAATCAGGCTGAAAATGTGGATTTATTTGGAAATCAGTATTTCTTCAAATAAACAATCCATTTATCTTTTCCATTTTCTCTGCAATCCATTTCTACCAGTTAATTGTCAAATCAGTGATAAATAACCCTAACTACAATGAATGAAAGGCTTACAATTAATTTATATTGCCTTGATAAATGAAACTGATGTTAGTATTATTGCTGCATATGGATTAGTAGGGGAGACTTCCTTTTTGAGCTTTACTTGCTGGCATGTGTTTTCATTGCCTTGAGACAGAGGCACATTTTTCTTAGCAACACTACCAGTTCAATGCCGTCTTACGGTGGGGGTATACCCTTTGATGCCTAAGGAGAAACAGAGCTGCAGAGCTGCTGTGCGTGGTTTTGACACTGCTAATGAAGACTTACGGCAGGCATGGTTTTGATCTGCCACAGGCTCAAACTCTGCTTCTGAGAAGCTGTGCGATATCTCAGTTTTCTTACAGGGAAAAAAAAATTAAAGTTGTGCTTGTACTTAATCAGAAACAAGGTCACTGCCCTTCAGAGAGTAAAACTGCATGTGTTACCTCCAGCCACCCTCACCCAAATGCCATCAAAGATCTTGCCATGCCGTGCTTCTGAGAGGAAAACTTGTAAGGGTTTTAAATTGATGCTGGGAGAGTAAGGAAGAAGTACATTGCTTTGGATGTTTGACTGATTTCCCTTCTCTGACAGTGAGCTACAGCTGCATGAGACCTGCTTGCCTGAAGTCTGTGGAGCTCCTCAGACATTTGATTGGATTGTCACTGGCACCTTGTTTGTAAATGCCTCTGACACCATAAAGTCAGATGCAGAACAGGTGCCCTCTTCCGACTACCAGGGTGCCTTCCATCACGTCTCTCCCCCAACACTTTTCCTGCTGTTTTTTCTGAGGATGAATATGCATTGCAACAGTGCAGTTACCACTGAAAGCGAGTGAGGATGTGAACATCACTCTGTCCTAAGTTAGCAGAAACAAATATAGTGCTACTTTTTTTTGTTTTGTTCTAATAGTCAGTTTTATCTACTTGCCCTTTTTTTTTAATTCCTGATATAAACTCACTATAAAAATAACTGAGATATTTTTAACAGCGCAACATAGAAATTACACAGTTCTGAGTCAACCACTGTTTGATATGGTTCTGCAATGGAACGTCCCCGTTTCTTGTCAAACCATCTTTATAATATTATATCTGTCATATCGTATCATGTCATGTCATATCATCTTAATCATGTCACTAGTGACCCTTTTTCCTTCTTTCTCTTACTAGGTCGCTTTTACTACCTAATTCACCCAACCAAGCTAACCTACGATGAAGCTGTCCAGGCGTGCTTGAAGGATGGAGCTCAGATCGCTAAAGTTGGCCAGATATTTGCTGCCTGGAAGCTTCTGGGGTACGACCGCTGCGACGCTGGCTGGCTGGCTGATGGCAGTGTCCGCTACCCAATCTCCAGGCCAAGGAAACGCTGCAGTCCTAACGAAGCAGCCGTTCGCTTTGTAGGCTTCCCTGATAAAAAGCACAAGCTGTACGGTGTCTACTGTTTCAGAGAATACAACTGAAAATACCTAGAGCATGAAAGTTTTAAATTCATTAAGAACATGTGAAAGATTTCTTTTCAATATGAACTCATGCAAGTACCAAAACTGTGATAAACCTTTTTTACTTACTGTAAAGAGTCATTTTCACAAACCCAACCCATTAATTTTTTTTGTTTTAATATTTTTGTAAAAGTATCATTCCATAGATATTTTAAATTAATATAATTTAATGGAAGCTCTAGGTAATGAACTTTTAGAGCCAAATTCTTTAAGCTACATCATCCCAACAAAATATAATACCCTTGAATGGGGCATGCAATAGAGCTTGATCATTGGAATGTAAGGCTACTCAAAGCAGAAGCTTGATCATTGGAATGTAAGGCTACTCAAAGCAGAAGCTTTTAAAAGCACAAATTTTACATATTTGTACCAGTTTGAGAAACACTGCAAATTGATTATATCAGGAATTTTGAAATAAGATAATATTTTTTTTTGTTAAAGGGGATCAGTGAGGTTTTGCAAAAAAACCTCACAACAATGTAGATTAGAAAATAAATGTTTTCACTGGCTTCCCATGGGAACAACATAGAGTTTAATAAAAGCAGCTAAAACTGTCTACAAAAATAGGACTAGGTTTTGGTGCAAAATCTTGCCTTTCTGAAAAATAAGCTCATGGTACCATGCATAGGAACAAGCACAATTTGTTCTCCTGAACATTTCAATTGTGTTTTTGTTGTGTACAAATCATTGAGGAGGGAGTGAGTAATTAACTAATGAGAAAATCCTTTTTTTTTTTTCTTAATTCAAATTACAGATGCCTGAGAAGTGTTGCATTACCTTTGAGTAGCTTTACTGAGTTATTTTTAAACTCTTAAAGGCCGTTTGCTAAGCAGCATATAGCATCTACTCAGGGCAGTTGTATAAACAAACTGCTGGACAGAGAAATGTAAACTTTAGCAGCTTGATTTTACATTAAGCTTTGAAATGTTATTGTCTTAATGAAAGAACATGACAATATTTAATATTTCTTACCTATTTACACATCACAAGAAGCAAAGATGAGAAAAAAATTATTAAGACTTAAGGCAAGATTATTAAATAAAATCTGAAGCCAGCTATTTAAGTTTAGAAGAGAAAAAAACATTTTATTTCCCTACATCTTATTTTTATCTGAAAAGTGCATCTGTTTTTTAAAATAATAAATGAAAAAATTGTATTGCTAGCCCTGAATTATTTAATTAATCCTCCTTAGAGTTATGAGGAAAAAAACCTATTGAAATAGTTCTTTTCACTAAATCTGAAGTGGTCTAGGTGGAAGATGTTTACTTATATCTGCCAGTGTCAGAGATAAACACACACTGTGCATGGTGCCTAGGATTTTCAGAGCTGCCTAAAGCACTAGGTCCTCCCTAAATAGCAATTTGAGGGAATTTGGATTTCTGATGCAAACTTACTTTGGATGCAGCAATTCTTGGTGCTCATCTTCAGACACCTTAATGCAACCAGTTTTTCAGAGAGTAGGTGCTCAAGGCTTTCTGAAAATTTCCTCCACTGATGGTGTCTCAAGCTGGTTACCCCCCCCCCCCAAAAAAAAAAAGAGGTCACTGATTAAAACTATCTTGGTCTTGAGTAATCTCTTAGGCAGTTTTGATGTTCTCTATCCAGTATTGGTTCTACTAGTCAAAAATGGGGAACTCTTTTTCCTACTCTGTGCTTGCTGACTATGAGGATTTCAGAGGACCAATGTTTGTATTATGCAAAGTTTTATAGCTTCCCATTGTTTCTATGTTTAAATGAGATATAGTGGTATTTATCCAAGTAGGACGCAACTAGTATGCTTTCACAAAAGTTTAATGTAGTTATTTTCCCGTGGACATGAGTAAATAAATCTCTTTCCCAGAGTGGTTGTGGTCCTGCTTTAAAACTCTGTGAATAAACGAGGGACAATATATAGCACGACTGTAGTGGAAGTGTAAGAGGTGTTTTATTGGAGTTCGTTCCCACCAAGCTCAGAGGCAAATTTCCATCCTTCTGAAGATTATTGCATCCACTGTGGATATTTGCTCATGCTATACAGATGAAACAATCTCAGTGCCAACCCCCACTTTGCCCCCTGTTTTTTTAATCCAGTAGAGTTGGATTTCCTATCTCTGTCACTTAGCTATAAATAGAGACTTATTACAGGTCAAGACCCTAAACCTATGTAATCTTTTCCAAACAGCCATTTTTTAAATTGATGTCCAGTTCACACATTTTCTCTGACCATTCAGAAACTTTTCTGAATGCTTTGGAGAAAAAAATTGGAAATGGAAAGAGAAAAGGAAAATATCCGTACAGGATAAGGAATGGGGTATGCAAGACTGGGCCATGACCAAGAAGAATACACATTATTCCCCCATCCAACCTTCAGAAACGTGGAAAAAGAGGCAGATTATTTCTTAGCCTTTTTTGAAGCTTGGACAGGGAGGTTGTGGGATGGGAAAAGCTATAGGGAATATCCCAGTTGTTACCCCAGCTAGATCCAGAGTTGCTGTAAAGAGGGAAGCCTTTTATGTAGCTGGCTCTATCCTCCCCAAAGATCTGCTAGATCTGGAGGAGGCTACATGTTTCTTCTATTGCACAGAGGTAAAGAGACCCTCATGAATTTTTTTTTTTTTTTTTTTTTACCTCTCCAGGGAAACCCTTTATGGGCTTTCAACCAGACACATCTTTTTTGCAGGACTGGGGATTATATTTTGCCTGCATAAAAAATGTACATATCCAACCCACTCATGGGGCTGGCTAAAGTGCCCTCACTGCTAGACCAAAGGCACTGCGGGAAAGGCAAATCCAGCCTTTCACCAAGTTTTTGCAACGCTCTGGAGATGGCTGGTCAGGTCCTAAATCACAGCAATCTCAGGCTTGCGCTAGCTTATGCCTTCTGCATCCGTATCTCCAGGCTGCTGCTGTGACAGCCTGGGCGTAGCATCCCCCCAACCCACCCCGGCTTCGTGCGTCACCCACACCCTGGGTCGGTGGCTGAGCAGGCTCTGCACCACCCAGGTGATCCCTCCCTGCTTGGCAGCACAAGGAGACCACAGGGCGTCAAGGAATTAGGGTCTCCAGAGAGAAGCTGAGCTGACATATGATCACAGATGGCCAAATTTATCATTCAAGTTATGCTTGTAAGTCCGCGTGGAAGATATTGCTTGCTAGGAATCATATGTTCATGTAATGGAGTCACAGTACGCAAATGTGTCATGTTACTTACAAAGAGCCCAATAGTCTAATTTGGGATCAGGCTAGATTTAGATTTGTGTATGGATAGGCAACATTATGTATTATTATAACAGATACATTTAATTGGATAGTTTGATAAATTAAGTTTGTATGAAAAGAATCATTAGTTCTAATGTAAGCAGGTATAAAAACATTAAAAGTGTGTGATTACCTGAGAAGTGGGCACAAATAGACAAAAAGACATGAATTATATTTATTTTTACAGCTACTGACTCCATTTCCTTTTATAATGTCTAACGTCCAGATGTTTTCTTATTTTTGACTAAGCTAGCTAGGTGCTTGGATAAAAACTTTAAAAAGCAGCTTAAGAACTGGACAAGAAGTCTGTGCTATTTTCTGTTCATGAGAGAATATTCTATCGTTAGAATCAATTCATGTCATTATCTTATATTTCACAATGTATCTGAATTTTAATGCCCATGAATTGACAACAATTAAACCATGTTGTTCTTTTCAATATGATGATTTCTCCTTATTGACTGGTTATTTTTCTACTTCTGTCCCAGAAAACACAAAAAGAAAAGGAATAGATCAAAGTATGAAAGTATTGTGCTGCAGTAAACAAAATAATTACAAGACTAAGGGGGAAAAAAAAAACTACTCTGTGACAATGATTTACAGCGAAAATAAAACTGTATTCCAAAGTCTTTGGTTTATGCTTCTTTGAAGCATTTTGAAAGCAGAAATGCAACCACCAGTTTCTTCTTTGTGTTCTCTGCCATCTTCTAAAATAAAATAAAGCATAAATAAGGAAGGCTTTTTTTTTTTTAATATGGTTGGTGTTGCACTGCATATGCATCACTACAAATTGGATGTAGAACAGCATTTCATGTATGGGAGAATCTGTGAAGTTATCTATATAATCCCATGGCCTTAGAAATTAAAAACAAACAAAAATTGCGTTTTGTAACATGCAACAAGAAAAATTTCCAGTGTCAACCAAAGGATTAGTTATTCAAAGTACTTGGACAGCTTTTCAGCTTCTGTAATCACACTATTTCTGCATTCTTTTATTGATCTGTGCTGAAGAGTTAACCCTAAAACTTACCTACACTGCACCACTTTGTTGAGAAGAACCAATCTTCCAGAAGCTTTCAGTATAATGGCCATGTTTTAAAATAGAAGACAAAGATCTTAGGAAAACTTGTCACTCAGAATAAGGGAAATCTGTGTTACCATTAATAAATGATTGAGACAAACATACCTTATTTTCTAACAATTTAGTTAAAACAATTTTATAACAAGTTTAACTTTCTAACATTAAGCATAAAACTAAAACTGCCTTTGATAGAAACAGTCCCTCAATAATTTCATCAACAGTAGCAACTTACATTGAATGACTTCTCATTGTTCAAAATAGAGACACTGTCTTCATCATTGGAAATGGCTGGAGTTAAGACTTATAGCAATTACCACAAAATCAGAAATGCCTAGATTTTCACCTGAAGACTTAGTAAATGAAGTAGTAAGCTGCCATTTTATTTAGCCATTCTCTCACTACTTACAAAAGATACCAGCAGCTTTCTGTATTACAAAACCAGCTAGTTGTTCTTCCTGAAGATTTTAAGAAGATGGATCTTACACAAATATTAACCTGTTTTCCCTTTTTCATAAGCAGTTACAAAAGCTGAACAAAACAGGCTGCAGAGCAGTGAAATTCCAAAGACAAATATTTTACTATGTAAAAAGAGACAAGATTTCTGTGGGTTTCGAATAAAAAGTACAAAACTAACTAATAGTCTTAATTTAAGAGAAAGGTAAGGTGAACTGATGAAAAATAATTACTACTGAAAAACAATTATTAATGACTAGTGAAAAATAACTACTCCTTTTCCCATGCCATGAATGGGAATGATCCCTTTAGAACAGGGGTGACCTGAAAGAAAAAAGAAGAAAAAGGAAAGACAACAGAAAGCAATACTTTAGGTCCTGAGCTTTCACACTGGGTTTTCCTTTGTTATATTTTGCCAAATAATTATTAAGCAACAAGTTTAAATATATAAATAAAAAACTCCAACATGTTAATAACAGACTGAGAATTTGGAAGGGATTTCTTCTTTTTCTTCATCAAACCTCAAACTGGAAGTAAGAGATTCTCATTAGAAGTCCTCTGAGTCTAATGTTTTCCCCTTTTTGTCAAAGAATGTCTCAATCCACAAAGCCACAACAGGATGAAGTGTAAAGTCCATCTATTTCTCCAATATTGTGCCAGAGGCAAGCAATTGTTTGGCTATTAACAGCAGCCCTGACATGGAACTCAGATAATTAATTAGGATCATTTATTGGATAGCATACTGGTATTTAATGGATTTATTTTTTGGGAGGCCAGATAACTAAACCAAAATGATATGCTTCGATACTTAGTTGAATACGAACAGTTATCCTTTATTTAGAAGACACATTTTAAGGCATTTCTGGTTTTACGTCCTACACTGATGTTAACTGTAATTATATGCACAATGCCATTTACTTTCTACTTAATTTCACCTTGATTTCTTTAATAGGTAGAAGAAATAAATTTTATTTTGTGTAGAGAAAGATCAGATTCCAAAACTTTGAAGTTCCAACTTGAACGCAAGATAGACAAGTTAAAGAACAGAATTGACTTTTGAATCAGTGGCTGCTTCTTACAATGGCAAACATCAAAATCCCAGCACAAAATTGATCTATATTCTGTGTTACCAAATATGAGCCATCAGTGATTATTCTTTTTCTTTGCATTTTGGGATGCTTTTTTGGAGGTTTTACTTCTTTATTAGAGCTCCTGATTTGGAGGGGTTTTTTGTTGTCACCAGCAATTAAAATAACATTAACAAGAAAACCACCCCTCTGAAAAAAAAAAAAAAA
>WKFP01014247.1:441540-479958 GCA_011057875.1 Pterocles orientalis
AAAAAAAAAAAACAAAAAAAACAAAGGAAAAGGATGACAAGAAGAAGCCAACAAACTAAGAACAAAACAAGCAAAGAACAGTGGATGACAGTAATAGCTTAATAATGATGCTGAAGTATGAAAAACAAAGGGATAGTGATGACAGGTAATTTCACGTTCCTGGGCTGGGAGGATAACATTGTATTCTTCTGTTGAAGGTTTGCCAGCAGACCCAGGTCCTCTCAGCTCCAGTGTAGCCTGTGCCGATCAGCTTCATGCCAGTTTGCTCTCTATCCTACACCTTGCTCCAGTCGCAGGGATGTGAATACCGATGGGATAACACAACAGGGTGCTTGCAGTTGCAAACAGCACAGCAGTCAGGAGCTCTGAATTCACCCTGATGGCTTGTAGACTAGGAGAGCATCTCCTGTGTGATGTCCCAACAAGCTTATTTACTAAGGTTTTGTGAGTGAACATCAGAGGCAGGGACACTCACTTGCACGCCAGGGTGTCCTACATGCTCAAGCAGTTTCTATCATGTCAACTTTCATATTTATGTTATTAATGGCCTCTAGTGGAACAAGTACTTGAACTGCTCACTTGACCCTGCTCAGCCCTTCCTTGAATTTAATTTGGCAGCTGTGTGTTTCTAAATTTGTGAATATTAAAAAAATTACAACAATTTCTGTAATTAGATGATCGTTTAAATGCTGTGCACGTGGGGTAAGGTCACAGCTACATGTGTCTGCATGTACATTAAAAAAAATCAGTGCAATTAATTGAAGGCAACTATGGGATTCTGAAGTGTACCTTCTGATCCTCTTCGCTTCTTGCCTTCTGTCTTGTTTTAGAAGGTGATTTCGGTGTGCTTTAATTAGGTTCCCTTTGGAAGAAGCTAAATTGGAAGTTCAGGCTGAGGTGGACATCAAATGCACCCCAGCCGTAAGGGGGATATAAAGGTCTGAACCAATCTTCAATCCTTCAGATGTCTTCAAATCACATCTAGAGTGTGGACTTTTGTTTCAAGGCCTGAACTAAAATCTAAAAAAGCCCTATAGTTCACACTGTGCAGATGGAAGAATCTCAGCACTAACTGCTCCAACCTGCTGAACCTCTCCTGTTTCACTGAATCACTACTTGTCCATGCAGACACAGAACAGATGAACAACCTGGAGTGCTGTTTACAAGCATGGGGCTACAGAGACAACAACCCGACACTATTTCATGACAGTTTTAGTTCTCAGCCACCAGTGTGGCACGCTTGTACCAGTAATACAGATCTCCCAGTCTTAGTGGAGTCGACAAGACTGCTATCATATCCACTGAGGTTATGGAGGATTTTGGCTTGACATGTGTCTTTATATCTACAAGTGCTTTCTGTACAGAAATTAATAGTATTTTCTCTTCTAAATTTCAGAAAAAGAACAAATTTAATACACATTTTTGTATTTGAGAGATGTGCCCGGCTGGAGACACATGTTGGATCCTCCCTTCTTCTCCAGGTCTGTCATGCCCAGTAAAAGAGATGGAGTGGAGGAAGAAATGCTAGAAACCGGTGAACCAGTTACTCAGTCACAAGACTGTCCTCCGAAGCCCACTCTCCCTTTTGCAGGCTCTCTTGCAGGAATGTGTTGGGGTCGAAATATGGTGGCAGTGTTGGGATCAGTCTTGGACACTGAATGGACCTCAAAGCACGTAGACATGAATGAAGGATGCAACCTGCTCTGCCTAACCTCTCCCAAACCAAATGTCTCCCAAACACATTCTCAGAGCTAGGCAGTTAAAAAAAAATAATGTTTTTAAGTGGTTTGCGCACTGTCAAAATGACAACGCAAAAATAAGGTTTGAGAGTAGCTTCCAGGCTTATCAGACTGTGTCCCAACCTCACAGTACTACACTGCATTCATACTGTTTTCATCAAGTCCTTATGTCCTAATCAGCTCCAGAAGAGACAGGTAATCTGGTTTCTGTCCATTCGTTATAGAAAATGAACAATAAATTTTGTTTTGTTTAGTTGTCAATGCAGCACAGCATTATTAACATGCACCGAGTGTTGCTTGTGTGGAAAGCCAGTTAAAATAAGATTTTGTGGGGCTACTGACTGCAACCAAGTATAGCTGAGCTTTACTGCATTGGCTTGTCTCAAGGGAATTTCTTAGGTTATTTAGTTCTGAAAAATACAGTACTCAGCACAAAACTGACATTCAGGATATTTTTAACCCTTCTTTTCTCTGTGCTTCGCTCTATAGTAACATGTTCACCTTTCTTACAAGAGGTGACATCCTGATGCACAAGAATGGTCTTAGCTAGAAAACACAGAACTATGAAAAGGTTTTTCAATTCCCATAGCTTTTCCAAGCACCAACTTATCTCAAAGATAATTGTAATGAAAAGAGTGCTTCAAGTATTGCACCAGGAAAGCCTGTCTTTCTGATTTTTAAAACATGACCTTCAAGGCTGACTACTTCCAGAAAAACTGTATCCACATGTAAAAATTTCTAAAGATAGCATATAAATCTTGATCTGTTCCTTCAAAAAAAAAAATCACTTGTACATACATCCTAAGAAAAATAAGCACCCTACGAAAGAAGCACACTGTGTTTCTTCGTGCTAGTTCTCAATCATAATTAATTTGACTCAAGTAGGTGTTAATTTTTCCAATGCATTTTTCAACCAACATGGAAGTTTCCCCACTGATCCACGATACAAATGAACTTGACAATTTTCAGGCAATTCTATGATATATTCTTTAAAAAGTATTTTTTGGGGGGGGAGTATGTGTAAGCTGCAGTAGCAATACAACAGTCAGCTGTGCAAGGTTAACTGTACCTGGTATTCAGTCAGGCTTTTTAGAGGGAATTTTTTATTTCTCACGGACTAGCAGATTTTTAGCACATAACACTAAAATCAGAAACATGAAGGATCAATATAATTAATAATGAAAATTTGTATTTAGATTGTCTTTACTTCTAAACCATTGTTAGGCCTCAAAAAAAGAAAAATCACTCTGTATAATGTTAAACTAACAGCTGAGAAACCAAGAATGGCAAGTCACATGGGGATCAGGGGACTTCCATGTGAGTTCTGCTGCCCCGGGGAACAGGTAAGCACCCAGTGCGGGAACAGACACACCAAAAAAACCCCTAGTTGGGACACTCAGTCCCCTAGACGTGCATTGCAGTAACCACATCAACAGAGCAGGAAACACGTCAGCTATCAAATGCTGAAGAAATGAGATCTTAGCTTAATTAACAAAGAAACAGAATCAAATATCCAGTACAGACCTCTGCATTTGCTTTGGATACAGATAGCTGAATCGGTGTTTTTGATTAAAATAGAACTGGAGAAAGAGGAGTTGCAGCAGCAAGGATGTAATATTTCTTCACCATAAACTTTTCCAAAGCCTGATGACCATTGGAGACTAAGTTACAAAAAACCTTGTCTGAAAGAGAGCCATCAAGCCACGCAGCCCAGGCAGCTTAATGGTACTTGCAGACCTGTGCCACTGTAGATGTGCAACACCTGTGTGGGTTTCACCACAAACTGTTCCACTAGAGCTACTTACATTTAATCCTTTATGAACACAGACCTATCTCTTGTTATTCTTAAACCTAAGGACGTAGCCATAATTTAAGACTTTGCAGCATATCCTGATAGACCAATACTTTACATCAGTGCACTGCATAAATTCAGATTAAATAACTCACTAACACAGATCGCTGTGGCAGGATTCACATCGCCTGGGGTCATCTGTGACATCCAGTGATAGGACAAGGGGCAATGGGCTCAAGCTGGAACATAGGAGGTTCCACTTGAATATGAGAAAAAACTTCTTTACAGTGAGGGTGACAGAGCACTGGAACAGGCTGCCCAGAGAGGTTGTGGAGTCTCCTTCTCTGGAGACATTCAAAGCCCGCCTGGATGCGTTCCTGTGCGATCTGATCTAGGTGTTCCTGCTCTGGCAGGGGGATTGGACTAGATGATCTTTCGAGGTCCCTTCCAATCCCTAACATTCTGTGATTCTGTGATTCTGTGATCTGCTCAACTGTTGTTGCTCAAACGTGAAAATAAGTATTATTGGCCAATCAGACAACCAGCAACCCACAGAAAAGTCAACTCTTGCAGTGCAATTTGTGTTGCAATATGCAAACTGAGCATACTTGTCTCTGACACCCCTTTCCACTGGTTTATGCCATGCTGGTATGACATTGCAGCCCACACCATCACCCTGACTGTCAAAGCACAGGGCGCTAATTCATAGTCAAACTGGACATTGCAATGCTGAGCTTCTGTCTGTACCTTGGAGGCACACCGTCCCCGGTTGAGCTCCTTTGTGGTGAGTTAGGCCATCCCTTACCCCACTCCCAATTGCTGTAAGAGGAATATCTGAACAACATGCTCCTGAAAAAGCAGAACCTTTTACAGGCATGGAGCACGGAACATCCTGAAAGGGAGAGATGAGACCTTATCCAAACTACAGGAAACCATACAAGCCACTTTTGCAAGCCTCTCAAAAAAAAGTAAATAAGTATGTAAATGAAATTACCACAAGCACTCATCCAAACAGTCTTGCAACACAAGATAACTGCTTTCAAATTCCTCTGTCACCTGATTTGGTGCTAAGATGTAATATTTTTTCTGTTTGTTTGTTTGTTTGTTTGTTTTTTTCCTAAAAATGTCCTATTAGGAAAAAGGGAGCAAACAAAGGTGAAAGGATGAAGTCAGGTCAACACATCCAAATATCCATGTACGTGTTGACGCTGCTAGGGTTCTCACCCCAGTGGTTGCACCAGGACAAAAGACCTCGTTTTAAAATTTTCCAAGGTCTGAGTTAAGTCAGGGCTAAGAGTCACCTGAAGGCACCAGAAAAATTACATTTTACATGTACTCAGCAGCAAAAATATGTCAGCAGCTGAGCACACAGGACAGTTGAAGACCCTTTCTGACCCCACCAGTGGCCATGCTGAAGGGCAGCAGAAGTCCCCTCCTCACCCAAGGCAAGGACCCCTTCAGAGGTAGGGGAGTGCTGCCAACCAGGAGGGCAGAGCAAAAGCACAACCCCCATGCAACCACATTGCACAGCTCCTTGATTCATAATACAGACCAGTTGGCTCATTAGATACTAGAAACATGGAGCACAGCAGGATTTTGTGTACCTCGGTCATTGCTAAAGATTCATGGATTGAGCAGTGACACAGATGTCTGCTATAGCGAAATCCAAGACATTCACTGCAATTTACGGATTGTTGTGGTCTTCCCCAGCAGCACATGCAGTTTATTCTAGAGAGGAAATCCACACCTCTCCATCGCTTTTGGTGTTAGAAGATACTGATAGTTACAAGGCTGAGTTTGAGCTACATTGAAAGGTTTTTCTAGAGATAATCACAATATCTACTTGGTTTCCCTATTGGAAGAGGACTTCAAGCTAAGTCTTAGAGAGGCTGAATAAAGCCATATCCATACTTTTCTGAATAACCTTCCACAAATACGGAAGAGTGAAGACAAGGCCTTGGGAAGAGCATCAATAACAAAAGATAGTTTTTGGAAAATGTCCAGACAATCACATTAACAAATGTTGATATGTCTCTGTCTCTGCTCAGACAGAGACACTGGGAATTTCTAATTATTCTCCCTCTCTCCATTCCCAGCTCACTTACACTGAATTTTGTCTGCCAGCGAGACAAAGGTCTGGCTTGCCTGTCCAGCTTAAGCGTTTTCTAAGTATACCAAGCCTTGCAGCAGTGAAGTTGTGGCAGATAAGGACCTGGCCTGCCAGTCATCTGAAAAAAACCTGGTATGGTTTAGCTGTGTTCTGCTTCTAAAGAGAGGCATCAAAACCACCACCTCTGCATGTCCATCCTAGGTCAGAAAGAAAAGAAAAATGAAATAATATTTATATGAACTTTATAAAACATTATAAACCATTCTAATTAGAAAACTCATGGAAAGAAAGCAAGAGAACAAAACAAAAATACAAATAATATTGGAGGGTTATATAGCTAGACTGGTCAAGCTTCACCCACTGCATGCTGAGATGTAGAAAACTGTCTTCGTTTGCAGTTGCTAGAGGGGCAGCCCCTTTCTTATGTGTGCAGCCACACACATCTCAGCCTCCTGTTTGCATATGAGCTGAAAAGGCCCCTGCTCAAGGGTGGATTTCAGAATAAATGGTAAAAGCTTGTACCCCAAAAAACAGTGATTACCAGGCATATGATAGCAGCCTCCTTTGGGACTCCACTGGAAACAAAATTTATACACCTCAGTGGGAAGACAAGGCCATGACCAATTAGCAATTCAGATCTTTTACTGCATAGTGTTTTAAACTTAATTTCCATTGCAAACGAGGCAATCATTTCAGCCTAACTTTGAAGCAGAAGTCCATCTAAGTCACAGACAAAAACATAAATACTTTTACAAAAGTCTTTGCCTAAACTGCATTTAGCAGGACTAAAAATTATATCTATGAACTGTGACTTAGGTTTATGAATGAGAACTCCCAGATGGAGCATCTGAGCAGCACTGCTGAATATTTCCATCATGGCAGGGATTAAAAATCCACATTAATAAATCCACCACATTTCCCAAAGGCAAAATAATGGTTTATTAATCAGAACTCTTTAGTAAGAATTTGCTGCAATGATTAGTCATAAAGGTGTTTGTTCTGCTGTTTAAAGGTTCCCTGCCCATTTGGTAAATGCCTATTTATAGGCATTAAAAATGCAAAGCATCATGTATATTTCATTGTTTCTTTCTCTGAAGCTGACCTCACTTACTGAGTGAAAAAACAGAAACTCAGCATTTCAGTAACACAAGGAAAAGGACCTGGAGGTATCTCTGCCCCATCAGATTGTATTCCTGCACAAATTGCTCAGACTTTTAGCCCTGATGCATAAAAGTGGCCACCAGCTTGGAGAAAGACATCAGATGAACCCGAGAGACAGTGCTTTTTAAGGCTAGACATAGCTGTCGGGGGAATGGGGCAGCAGCTAGTTGCCCAGGGGGGTACCTACGGCTCCTCCATCCCCTCCTCTGCAAATGTTGCAGTGGCCATCGGGGAAGTATAGCCAGTGCACCCCACCTCCTACACACAGGGAGGTAAAATCAAGGTTTAAGTCCTCTAAAAGTAATATTGATAAGATATATGGAACTAAATATAACCTCCTTATACTCTTCCAGTATAACATCACATTTCAGTCTTTTTCCAGGAACCACGGTGAGGAACTTTGTTTTATTCTTCAGGATAACTGCAGTGCAGCTTCACAGGGTGCACAGAACAGCTGAACACAGACCTCCAAATAAAATAAAAGGTGTTGCCCCCTTTTGGGACAACATTACGAGTATCCAAGTATTTAAGTAGCTTACAGAGAACATTGATAGGGAGAGATGATTTAAGGCTTGCTAACAGCAGATAATCAGCTAATTACACAAAGCAAGTTAGGGCTGAATGGCAGCAGTTATGCTGAACTGTGGCTGCCTAATAGGAAAAGTAAACAAGACAACTGTGAAGTAGTAGTTGTCTACAGATTAGCACAAGTAGAGACTTTGGAAACAGATTGGTTTTGTCCAATCGTCCCGACTCAACCAGATCCTCATAATGCTGTGAGTTTTGTTATATCTTCTCCTACAGTTTTGCTTTAATTATATAAGGCATTGTAATTCTTGGCATTATGTCAAACATACTAAATAGTATTTAAAACCAATTTGCAGATCGCCTAGACAGAAGAAGTTGTTTGGCCAAGCTCTTCTGTGACATGTGTCCACCTTATATGACCACTGTCAAAACAGCAACTTCAGCAATAATAATGATGACGGGATGGGAAGAGATGCCTTTACTCCTTTACTCAGCACTTTCTCAGTGTGAGGCTATCTCTAGCATCCCCACATGGACTGCACATGATATGGGAATACAGAAAAATACAGCAGTTTCCTGGCATGAAAAAGACAAAATTTACAGTTTTGAAAGGATGTTTCTGTTAGCTTTCAGGTTAAAATGCATTAGCTTTGTGTTCTCTACTTAAAGGTGGGACAAAATCATTTTAAGCAGGTGGCCAAGCTGACAGACTGAAAGGATGGAAGGGATCCCTTCTACTTCCTTGCAAAAAGTAGTCTTTTCTTGATTTTCTGTATTTGCAACAGAGTGAGTGGGGGGTCACAGCAAGGAGGATGAAGGGAAGTCTCAAGGGTTACCTACAGTGGGGGTCTGTACCCAGTGGTGCAGGGGATGCACCTGACCCGTGCCATCACACTGCAACCCAAAGAGAGGGAACTTAACATAGATGCTTGGAGCCAAATGCCACTCATTTGTCCCAGAAAGCTGAAGCTGCTCACAGAAGCCATTGTCCAAACATCACGTTGCCGGTGCTGGTCCATAGCCACGAAGTGTAAGTAAGGTAAACTCAGGGCAGGGAGGCCAGCCAAGATAATTTTCCAGTCTCTTCTCTGTCTTTATAAGGTATTGAAGGCTCTAATTGTAGCACTTGGGAATGGATCACTCAATAATTTTGAGGCTTAACCTAAACAGCAAGGGAAAAACCAGGGACAGGTCTAAATTCAGTACTCAGCTCAGTACCATTCCCCAAGTGTTGAATTTAGACCTGTTCCTGGTTTTTCCCTATGCTGGATTACAGCACTGCCAGGGCTGGTTCAGCTGTAACAAACCAAGCAAATCCAGACCTTTAGTCTCCTTTGAAAAGGTTTCTTTATTTTTGATAAAACTTGCTTGTCCTACTATCCTTTATACACCCCCTTTTTGTCTGTGATGTCTGTGATGTTATGATTTTGTTTTGTTTTGTTTTGTTTTTTCCTTAGATAGGGTATCCTTTCACTATTCTTCTTTTCAGTGAGCAGGCAGAAAAGGACAGCAGTCTTATTTAACATGCCCTCCCAAGACAGCAAAGCATTTCCTCCTCTCCTTTTCCAGCGGTTTGTGAGTAACAGAGACAGTTTGTGGAGATGTAGTCTAAAACTTCAGGGTTTTCTGTAGGGCTGTTTGTTTCACTCAAAACCTACGGCGCATGCCAAGCCCACGACATCATGTTCAGAGCCAGCAATTTAATGGAAATTGTTTTAAGTTTTTATTTCCTACCACAGGCTTTCTGAAGCACTCTCAGAATTTCCTTTCAGGTTCAGCTGAAGCTGTTCTGTACAAATATTTATCTAAGGGTGTGAAGGGGGAATCACCTTCCGTGCTCCACCCAACAAAAATGTTGGAAAAAATGATGCATTTTTGGTAGTCCATTTTAAACAAGTGGACAAAGTCAGTCTTTCACTGTATTTTACTTACTTGATGGCTCGCATCCACTTCAGTCTTTGCCAAATAAAAAATACAGAAAATATTATATTTTTCAGAAGCTAAAGGAGAAAATATTTTCCCTGACCCCTTTAATATATTTTTTTTTTTTTTTTTGTTTAAAAGTATGGCTGTCTGTAAAAGTATGACTTCTGCTCAGGAAGTCAGATCTAGACATGAGTAAAACAGTGCTCCAATCAGTTATAAGAAAAATTACTTTTATTGGTGTTTCCACACCAGACAAATAAAGTAGGCTGTTTCTGTAATGTGCTGCAGCAAGCAGGGATTCCTTATTGCCTGTTTCTCTATGATTTCACAGAAAAGCATGGGGAGGGAGAGCTCGTCGGTAGCAGCCACAGAGCTGAGAGGGCATCATTTCTGAAGGGAAGAAGAAACCAGAGGCCAGTTCTGCACATTTTTACTTGAGGTCTGAGGAGTTTGGGATCCTGACATTTCTGTCTCCACCTGAGCTCCTAACCTGTTTTTACTTTTACTTTCTTTAAGTTTACACTATCACATTGGATTGACTTCGGCTGGGGCTCACACCCAACCGAATGTGCAGCAAATAGACCCAGGTCCCAGAACACCTCAGTGCTCAGTGTATAAACAAGCATCCTTCAAAGCAAGGTCACCACCAGCTCACCACCACGACACCCTGCACAGTGGGTTCAAAATTGTTTTTGTTGCTTCTCTGTTATTTCTGGAAGGGTAATTTGGGAAGAGAAGTCCATAAATTGTGACTACCTGATGACACCACAGAGACAAACCACTGCTACCACCTCCCAGGGTGACTCTGAAGCCCTGCATTTGCTGTCAGCCTTTGTACCTTGATCATTGCTTTGCGTAGGATAGCTTTTGAACTATTGGTGTTCGGAATCTGTAGCTGAAATGTCAATTTGCTGAGACTCATTGTCTTGTCAGACTTCAGCTGTCCATTGGACAGAGCCATGATACAATCCTGTGACCTTCTTGAAGGACAGCAGAGTCCCAATTGCTGCTCTGATCTCTGTGTGCCACCAGACCTATTGTGCACTCTCCACTTAGTAAGAGGGAAAGGGAGAGACATGCACTGAGGCTACCAAATAAAAGAATGAATGAAAACTGGGTCAGGACATTTAATTACCACAATACATTTATTGACTTAATTCATTTTTGAACTCACACAGCCATAACTCTATGTTAGTTCATGCTCATAATGAGTTTAAAACAGTATTTAAGAATCTCACTTTGAACATATTTGAAACTACCATTACATTAGGTTCATACTGAATTAGTGACCGACTTCTAACGTAAAAAGTAATTATAATGAAAACTTGACTGTACAAAACCATATTTTCAGGGCGAAATTTCAAAAAAGAGTCTGTTCTTTCTTCCTTTACCCCCCTAAAGAATAAACACTGTTCCAAACACATTGTAAAGTATTGTTTTAATCAGATTGAGACAGATTATGTTGATGGAATTTGTCATTTGTGGAAATTCTCCATCAGTTTAAATTAATTTCCAAGCATTTAAATCAAGACCAGATGACTTTTTAACAAATAGCACTTAACAAATAATTGGGATAGAACTGGAAGTCACTAGATGAATTTTATGGTTTCATGGAGTCCAGGTTCTACATGAACAATAATGGAAATTGTCCCTTCTGAATTGAAAAAAGCCCTATAGCCTTAATGACATTTATGAAGGCAGTAGGCATTTCTCAGCCTATATCTTTCTGACCAGCAATGAGGCTTTCCAAGCAAGTCAGGTATCTGTAAAGACCAAGGGAAAAATATGGTGAAAATCTGTCATGATTGGGCCAGAAGAAAAGGCACTGATGACAAGTAAGGTCTGCCATGGTGTATGTACAGGGAAAATTAGCCTGACTGGAACAGACAATGTAACTCCATTTCTGTCATGAAAGTGCCAAAATAAAGGCCCAATTCACCCTCAGTGTATCCATACCTAGTACGGCCAGTTTGGGGATGGACATTTCTTCGCAATGGCTTTTCTCCCTGCAGCACGCTGTACAGGGAAATCTGAGCTAGCACAATCTGAAAGGAAAAAGAGAGACCAGGCTGTGATGGGGGCGAAGGTTTCTATGTCAGCATGCTTTATATTTAAAAGCAATTCCTGTTTTCAGGAATAATGGAACTTTTCAAATTCAAAATTTCTCATTCCCACCGTTCCTGTTTTGGAAATGTGTCGTAAGAGGGAAAATGGATTCATGTAACTTCTCCAGCTCATTAAGAAAGTATGTGTTTGCTACAAATTCATCTCTTTGACAGCATCTCCAGATTTGCTGTCCTGATTCTTACACAGTCTTGAAAGGACTGAGAAGAGAGTGTACAGAATTTTATCCATCCTCGCTATGGGTGACTTTTCTCATTAACATCCTGTTTTCTCATTAACATCCTGTAGAGTGCTTGTGCAGAGGTCTGTGCTCCAGACTGCAAGGAGGTTGAGCAATCTCCAGGCCTATACCAAAGAACAGAGGGAGGAAGAAAAGGGATGGCAGAGTGCATTTCACAGCACGGCACACATGGCTGATGCGCCCTAGCAGCTACTTTTACAATGCTGTTTTGCCATAGATTTGTCCTTAAGTCTGATTTAATCAGTTTTACCTGGAATTTGGAACAACCACAGAGACAAATAGTTTTCTGGAGATATTCAAGGGCATATTTTCCTCCATAACAGACATACCTTTGTGAAGAAATCTCTTTATGAAGCAGCACAACCCCTGGCTTAGGAGTCCTGCAGAAAGGCAGGGCTCATGGGATGTAATGGAGCACCCGATTAATAATGCAAATCCCACCGCCTCTGCGAACTGGGCTGTAGCCTTACAAAGTGCTGTGTCCTTTGACTCCAGGGATCCAACGCCCCATGCTCACTCAATCGTCTTGCACAACACCTCACTGCATGGGATAGTCGGGCTTTGGCATCGTTTTTGGCATGTGTCTGCCTGGCTAGCTGCTCCTAATTCCAGGCAGAGTGTGGAAAACAAAAACAAAACCTAAGTTAAACCATCCAGGATAACTTGTCAGCAGTTTGCCTAATGTCAAGATCCTTAAAGGCAAATTCAACACAGTGAAGCCGGGTTTTCTTGCACAGATGCATACAGCCCACAAATTTTGCTTCCTTTACGAGTGGATACAGGTGCTTCCAGGTTTCTGGTCTTGGTTGGTATCTGGTTCTCCACCATAATTTGGGGATGGACCTCCTGGATCCTACCTCCCCTCCTGAGTGCTTGGACCTCCAAACTCTGTTGCCTTAAAAAATCAAGGTCCAGGACCTGTGCTGCTGGCTGAGTCATCCCCTTTTCTGGTTCCCCAAAAGCCTAGCAGGCAGTGCATGCTTGCATTTTAACCTCGTTATATTTCCAGCACAGACTTGTGAAGGCTCCAGGTACATACAGCAGACTTGGGTCAAGAAAACAGCATCAAAACCTATGTTAGTTTGGATTTACCTTATACAGAACAATGCGAGTCCTCTAAATATTATTGTTCTGACACAGAGTGTAAGTGCCCTTGAACATAAACCACAGCAAAACATGTCGTTGTGCTGGACAGTCATACATGTCAGCTGTAAGCACTAAAGACCAAGGTCTCAACTGAACCTCAAATAATTCATTGCATTGTGTATATGAGTCAGTTTTTGTTGGCACTTACATTTGGCTGAATAATGTTTTGGCTCAGTAGATTATTTAATGAAAAAAGACAGTTGCAAGTCATCTCAGAGACTGATCACAACAAAGAAAAATGAGGCGGAAAGCAGAGGAATGCAGTATTTTCCACATCTTTTGGTTAAAAACCACAGAGGTCTAAATTCTGAAGTGCCAGCTGCTGAGATATGCCACCTCCAAAAATGCAGCAGCACTCAGGAACTGAATACCTGTCAAATAAAGATAGCAAAGACCACCCAGTTGTGAAAGAAAGCTTATAATCTTGAAATTTCAGCAAATTCCTGATACTCATACTGTCAAAACAAGTACCTGCAGGTAGCTTATGTTGTGTCAGACGCACTGCACAACAAAACAAGGAAAAGAAATCATTGTTCTCCTCTTGATCAGCACAGCATCAAGAATTAAGGAGATAAAGCAACCATTGTCCGGGGAAGGATGGAATCTCTTTTTTTAAATGTTATTGCTTCATGCTGTGTTAGCAGCACTGCTCACAAGGCCCAAAAAAGACACCATATAAGTTTTCTTAAGAAAATGAAATTCGAGACCTTCAAAATAGAATGTGGGATTTGTTTTAAACAGATCTAATTTCAGTCACTCTTTCAGGTTTCAGCCACTCTTTTTTTGTCATACATATGTCACATATCTTGCCATACATACACGAGCACTGAACTGGATGTATCCAACTAGTTTGGCCAGTGCTACCGATGTGCAACACAGAGGACAAGGGACACCAGCTATCAGGTTCCCATTAGATCTCCTGACTTTGTCTTGGTGGGCAACAACAAGCTGTTTTTTTTTGTTAAGTCTTTTAAACTTTTCAAGAGTCATGAGCTGTCTCAGAGTCTCAAGTAAGCTTGCTGCCTTACAATTATCCTCAAGATTTAATGGCATGTGGCCACTTTCTAAAAGCCACATAGCTCCAAGATCCTGTGGTGTTGTATGGACATGGATTTGAAGTAGCTCGTAGGTCTTGTCCCAGACAGCCAGCTCACCTCTCCCAAAAGAAAGACACAGATTCAGAACAGCTTTTCATAAAGCTACCCAGCATCACACAGGTTTTTCTCTGAAAGGATATTTTCTTTGTCCTGCTGAATGCTGGGGCCTGAGCTGGAACCTGAAACACTGCTTTCAAACTCAGGAAAAGGACCTCATTGGGAAGTTGAGGGATTCCTCAAACAGCACATACTCTAGTACTGCCACTGCATCCACTTCCCTCCTGCCAAAAACATCAAGTGCCATTGCTCAGCTATGCCATGGCAGCTAGAGATTTCCATGTTAGGTCACAGCAGTGTACTTCAATCAGCAGCAAGATAATAAAAGAAATAATAAAGAACAATCTATAAAAAAACAACAAAACCACCCAAAACAAAACACAAAACCTAACAATTCCAGCTGCAAAATTTCAGACACCATTGGTTTCTCTCAAGCTTTGAACACTCTCAAGAAACCTGTCAGGAAGACGTCAAGCAACAAATTTCATTGGAAGCCATCCAATGAACACTTCGGTTTGGATTGATTTTTGTGACTGCCTGCCACTCAGTAAGCCTTCTCCCCTCTTGCAATGAGGTCTCTCCTAAGGTGAAGAAAAGAGGTTAGTGTAGATGGTTAGGATGCTTCATTTTCCTACAGGCTGGATTCAAACATTGCATTCAGCACAAAACCCCTGTGTCATCTCATCTAACTCATTTCTGCATCTTCTGTGCGTGCCTCGTGTAAAATAGACAAAATTTTCCCCTGCCTCATCCAAACAGTTATCAGGCACAGAGACACTACAGTTGTAGGAGTCACACAGTACCCACAATAGATTAAACATAAACCAAATTATCTGAGGAGCAACAACAGGTTATCCCAAATGATGCCTACTAGAAAAGACAGCAGTTATGTAATAATCCATAGCCACTCTCCTCTGCTGAAACACATAGGGATAAAAGGGTGATAGGCACAAAACATCCCTCAGAAAACTTGTAAATGCATGTTTTCCCCCTTGAGTAAAAAAGAGAAACTTTGTGAGGGTCCTCCAGGTCTCAGATTTCAGAGGGAAGATCAGGGGCCATTTGGAAGTGAGTAGGAACTCATAAATCAGACCAGAGGGGACTTTGGGCCCACAGAGGAGGGAAAAGAGAGATCACTAACCCCTTCATCTTAGATGTTGACTTAGCCGCATTGACTGGACATCTCAAGATATACTGCCAGACATCTTTTGAAGAGACAACTCTGCTGCTTATTCCCTCCCACCAAGAAATCAACAAGTTTTGTCTCCGTCTCAGCTGGAGTTCACTGCTGTGGACACAGAAGTCATGAAAGTGTCTTATCCAAATTCTTGACTCATAGTTTAGCACTTTATACAACCCTTGCAAGTCTCCTTTGCTGCTGAGCCTCCATCAATACACCTCCACTGCAATAGTAGTAGTATTACACTGTATAATCCTGTAGTATTGCAGCATAGTAATGCAGGTTACCTTTTATTGGCTGGTCTGTGTATTCATCCCTTTGAACTGCCAGTGACTTTCAAATTGTGCTTCCTTTATTATCAAATGGGACTGGAAATAGCTGTGGTCTGTAGAGCTTCTGCTGTGATCATGCCACAATGTTGGAATCTGGGGAAATCAAGCAATAACACCGCAGAGGAGCATGTACCTCTGCTACAATTGAGTGTCTCCTTTCGTCAAGGGGAGGCTGATTTAAAGGGTGCTGCTCATAGAGTAAGGCACTAGTTGCTTTACGTGATGGTGGCAGGGTTTAACTCTAGGCCCAAGCCCAGCAAGGCAAAAGCCTCCACGCTTCAGTGCACAAGTGAGCAGCTGCCCTGCAAAGAAATCAGTGGAGACTAAGAACAAATATGCCCTTATTAAGGTGTTCTCAGGGAGATCAAATTTATGTAAAAGGGGTCATACTTTTTTCCTTCCAGGACAGCTGGAATTTTCCATGGTGACCCTCAAGTGGTCTTGGAAATAAAAGCGCTGAAAGCCTGTGCAAATATCACCTAATCGATGGTGAAAACTGTTATTTTCAGCACAGAGACCAAATGCTGGGTCCACAGAGGCTCGGGACTGTGGTCAGGAGAGGAGCAAACCAGAGCACAGCAAGGGTCCTCTCCCCTGCTGCCTCCACTTCTACATAAGAAACATCTGATACTCCTTATTGCTTGAGTTTTCTTTTATATGTACTCCTACATTAACTCATATATTTAATTTAATGCCCAGTTTTGAACAAATATGTATGTTAATGTATGTCTTTATTACGGGAACCCTACTGAAGTTTGCCTGTTTCACCCACTAACTCTATGACTGAAAAAGAAACTAAGCTTGTATTGAGCAAATTGCCAAAAGAAAAAAGAAGAATCTAATAAAATTAGCTTTCAGATTTTTCAAAGTAAACAAAGTTTAGATAAACAAATTTCTCTGCGGAGGAGATTTTTGCTAGCAAAAGTAACCTGTATGTCTGGAAGACTGTTCATTGGGTACATCCAGATTTTGGGTTTGATCCTTAACACTATTCCAACCCTTTGCTTTATTCAGTCGATGGAAAGGAGATGGAAAGCTGACTTGCACTTGAAAGTCAATTCTCACATCAGCCCCAGCTTTAAAGGAAGAATGCTCATTCAACAAACCCTCCTGTGATCCCACTTTCCATGCTGGCCCTAATAGTACACATCAAGGTGTGACTGTCTCATATCACTCAGTATTGGACTATACTGGCTTCTAAAACTGATACCTGTACTGCACACTTGGAAAACATCCATGGACTTTAAAAGGTGTTTAGGGGAAGAGATGGATAACTGATGTAGAAGAAGCATTGAAAACAGTTGCTCAGTGCTCTTTTTGTATGTGTGTTTAATGTTACTTGCTACAGCTGCTGTAGTCATTATAAATGATCTCTAACACGGTATAACCAGACATACATTTAGCTCTGCTGCTCATCCCCATGTGCGACATACCACAGTTTCCATCTCAGAGCGTGCTTAAGTCCTCAAACAGGTCTCCAGGGGATCTCCACTGCTTAGTTTCCTGCTGAAAAACAACAAAAAGTAAACCGAAACATCACCTTCCATGGAAATACCCTGAGTTATATATGAGCACTACTTTTGTTTCGCAGAGTGGCTCTGCAGACATCTGTTTTTAGAAGAAATAGGAACCCATGCGAAAGTTGCAGGGGTCTGTGTCACTGACAGAAGAAATTGTGCAGATACGGTTGTGGATAATTCTTGCTCTAAGCTGCCTGCATGCCACTTTGTTTGGGTAAAATATTGCACTTTTCTAAAATTAGGATTTGTTTTCAACTTGGCCAGTTTAATGCCATACTAACAACAAAAGACACTGTGAAGGTTTTAAGAAAAGTCTGGGGGAAGGCTGGGAGTGTGCAAAAAGATATGAAGAGAACAGGAAAGTAAAAATGTGCCTTCCAAATAACAGAATGTCTTAGAAAAATTGTGAATAATCCAAAGTAAAAAAAATAACTTGAAGCACAACTCTGGAGAAGAAGGTAGAGAAAATATTTCTTTTGTTTCTAATATTGTGCAGATTTTTATTACAGGTCAATAATGGGTTGTGTCTACACTCATATGGGTTTCCATTATGTGACCAGACAGTTAATCAAATCAACAAGATCTTTTAGGACTTTAAAAAAAAAATTATAGATCTACATTAAAAAAAAAAAAAAAACCAAAACCAAAAACAAAACCAGATGCCTTTTATTTCTTCAGCATGAGATGGAAAAAACGAAGCACAACCAAGCCATTATTCACAGTGTGAGCTGCATTTGCTGCGTGATAGAGTCACAACCTGATCCTCAAGTGATCCCATATGAACGCAGCCGACTGGTCACAAACATAAACATTCAAAACAAGTCAGAGTACTGGCCAGTTGTCAACAAATTATGAAAAGGCTGTTTCTCTCCTAATTCAGCAATGGTCCATCACACTGCAACTGTACTTGGTTCAAGGCCGGATTCTTGTTGCAAGCACGAGAAAATAAACCCATCTTGTTGGTGTTCATCCGAGGCCACCACATTGAGGTTCTACTGCCAAAGGCTTTGCGGAAAGTTTTCCCCAAGGGAAGATGCTAATCCCCGGCTCATCCGCGGCTCCTACAAGAGGACCACCATTGGTGCTCAGTGCTGCTTCTGGGAACCATTTCTTCTGGCCTGCGGACTAAAACCAGCATTGAGGTGAGGAATAAATGCTAAATCCTTCAGAGTCATTAGCAGCTAGATAGAGCTTTAACTCCAAGGTCACGTTAAAATGACTTTTGAACACAGGTTGTTGTTTCATTGTTTTATGGCTGTGTGAATAAGCCCCATTCTAAATTTCACTGAATTAACTAAAATAAAGGATAATTTGCAGTTTCCTCAAAATGCCCCAAGTCTTGACTGACCATGGAAGAAAACAACCACTGTTTAGCTTTACAAAATTTGTAACTAAACACCATTTAGTTATAAACCAAATGAAGATTGTTGTTTCTGCTTCCATTGATCCATCCTGCCCTTTCACACTGACAGTCTTTTTTCACTCCATACAATGTCCAATTCCCAGGCACTAGCATCATCAAACACTAGCCATGCATTATTTGTTTGATTTAAAAACTAACATTACTTGACAGATAAACACTTTTGCAGGGCTCTCAGCCAAAAGAGGCCTGGCTCTTTCACATAACATCATAACTTATGAATTACCTTCGTAATGTTGGGTCACGTAGTCCTGCCCCTCAGGTACTGCTGCCAGTGGTTTGGCCCAGTAGATAGTTCTTTCACTCTCTGATTCTTGCACTTGTCACTTGCTGACACACTGTAAATCTAGTTGACATCACGTGCTCACATTAAACTTTTAAAAATCACATTCTCTCTGGTCTAGGAGTATTCATTTAGGAGCAAATATTTTTCCCTCTCCTGTTTAATCTGCATCTGACCTTTGCAGCTGTACCATAACAAATTTAAAGTCTGGGTATGCTTCAGTTTAACTTGTTTCTTCTTATAGCAAGTGTCTGCTCTGTGTTAGGTATGTTTTGTATGCACAACATATTGACTCCCTGATGCTTCTGTGAAGAATACATGTAAGGGGGAAAGAAACTGATTATTTCAACAAGTATCTTGAGGATATCAACTGTAGGACATGACTTGTAATAAACATTTTTGTTGAATGACATACACACACAAACAATCTGTATATATATATATATATATACATAAAAATGTATCAATATATTACTATGGACAAGGAAACACCAGAGTGAGTCCAGCAACCAACCACACAGATGACTAAAGGACTGGAGCACCTGTCATGCAAGCAGGGATTGAAAGAGCTGAGATTGGATAAGGTGCAGAGGGACCTTATCCACAAGTATAAATACTTGATGGGAGGCAGTAAAGAAAGCAGAGCCAGGCTCCTCTCAGTGATGCCCAGTAACAGGACAAGAAACAATAGGCACTAACCCATCCAAACACAAGAAAACTCTTTTTTTTTTATTGTGAGGGTGGTCAGACGTTGGAATGGGATGTTCAGAGAGGGTATAGAGTCTCCATAAGCGGACATACTTAAAACCCCAGGGCAGCTTGCTCTGGTTGACCCGTCCTGGAGCAGGGAGGGTTGCACTGAGTGCTCTCCAGAGGTGCTTTCCAGCCTCAGCTGTTCTGTGGTTCCAAGTGAAGGAAGGAATGACAGCACCACTTTCAATAAGATATCTCGCTAATGTCATATAAAGTTTAGAAAAGCAGTGGAAATATTTTAGGTTTGAAATTTCTTTTTGGTGATTAATAATACAAGTTTTTAGGTTTATCCAAACTGGGAAGAAGGTCCGTCCCATTCTAAGATCTTATTAATGATGTTATAAACAAAAGCAGTAGAAATCTTGTGAGATCAGACAGTTTAGCTGCAGATCTGAAATGCTGGATTCCACTCTCTGTACGTAGCCTCTGGTCTCATTTCTGCATCAAACCAGAACTTGAAACAATATCCACAACCAAACAGTGCTTTGAATACTAGCCCCTCTGTTTTTCTGTTTTTTCATTCCATATTTCTGTTTTAGTAGTTAAACCATACTATTTACAAGACAAACATGTCTGTCTTCCCCAGGTAACAAACTAATTGCAAAAAGTCATGATAATGTAAGGTTTTAACTATTGCAGTCATCATTTTCTACATCATTTATGACTACATGAGGTTATCTAACCCAGCAGAGCGCCTTGCCAGAAACTGCACCACTGTTTAGCTGGGATGGAGGTTCAGAAGTATTCTGAGACCACAACTAAAAACCTTTAAAAATATTAATTGGCAGGACTCAGTGCCAGGTATAGCATCAAAGTCCAGTTCCTGGGTGCTGACTTTAGTGCACTGAAGCAGGTTTTCAAAGGAGGGATGGCTGATGTTCTGCAAGCCCTGCTGATTGCCACGTGCCACAGTCAGGCTTAGACGAGTGTGCATCCAACCCTGCTGGAAACTGACCTTCTGCTGCCATGGGACATTCAAGCTTCACCAGGTACTATGTACTTCTGCTCAATACTTCACTTCCAGAAGTGCATCCATCTTTATCTTGATAGTACCAAACAACAGAAAATTCATGGGTTCACACTGTCTTCAGTGGTAATTGTACAGGCGATGAAAAATGTGTTAGCTTTATTCTTCATCTGTCTCCAGCACTGGTTGCTGGCCATTTCTTCTCATAGTGATACAGAGCCTGTCCATATCCCCCTGTAGCCATTTGCTCTGCCTTGAACGATTGTTGCTATCTGGGCACACATTTTTTTGCTAAACCATCAAGTTAACAATAGACCTGTGTTCAGCAGCAGATGCAGGAGAAGGCATTCACTTTGCTATTTCTATCCCGTGCAGCTCTGTTTGCAAATCCCTGTAGCAGGAAAATCGTACTCTGCCTATGTGTGTGCTCTGAACTTCACAGACTTCAAGCCTTCAAGACTTCAGTGGAGTTACTCCACTGTTTCCACAAAGACTGTAAACTTGTATTTTTCATGAGCTGTTTCACAGACCCAGGGTGGGGAGTGTGGCAGGGAAAGACGTACACAGACTGTTGCTGTAGAGGGTTGAAAGAGAAAATGGGGAGCTCACTGAAATTTAGCTCACTGAAGGAAGCCACTTGAAAGATTTTAGAAGCCTGCAAATACAGAGAACTTGCTGAGCCTACACCATGGGGTATTCTTCCTGACACCTTTAAGTTAGCACACTTTTACCAGTAAATCTATGCTGTTTGGATCAAATTCTTCCATATCACAGATAAATTAATTTCTCAAAACTTAAAAATGTAACGGACAATGAGAGCTATTAAAGCAGTATCTATTTTTCTCTATTGATGATTAGAGAAACAAAATATATGATTGTAAAGTTTAGGGATCTGGGTCCCAGGTATCGACTAACCATTTAAAATGACTAATAGATAATAAAAGCAGACAAACTCTGCAAATGAACTTCAGGACAACTCACACAACACTACTGGGCAACCATAGTGATTTTAACAGAAATAAGAAACACAGATTTTCCCCCATGCCCCATAGAATCTCCAAAAATTAAGTCATAAGAGGACTGCAAATATGATTTGTAGGATTCTACGTGATTTCAGGAAAATTTAAGGATCATACTTTAACTAACAAAGCTACTGATCTTCACATCCAGGAAAATTAAGATGTTATCAGAAGTGATGTACAAACCCAAAAGTTTCAGTATTCCATTCACTACCTAATGTGGCATGAGAACTGAGGATGTTAATGAAGAGAGAAGACGAACAGTTAAAATTTAGTCAGATAGCTCTCTGCGTACAGAAAATGTATATGATTTGTCTGAAGAAGCTAGTGCAGCTTTGGGTTAATTTTAGTTTTCCACATGGTCAGTAAGAGCTTGCATTTCTATAACAACTTCCACCAACAATCCCAAATGCCTGAAAACGCTATTTTAAGTAAGCTTCACTTGCAAATGGCAGTCAACCCACTTCAAAAAAAAACCCTAAGCATGCCTTACTTAAAAGAGATTCATGCTGAAATCTATATGATATCTGGAAACAGAGAACCCAGATTTCAGCCGTTGGTCCTGTGACAGACATAGAAGATTGTATTCTCCTTTAGATAATGTGTGAAATGCATTGGTTTTATTTGCTACACTAGTGAACGTTTGTAGAGCTGCTGGTATATTATGAGCTAACCCGCAGCTGCAGCTGAAACACCTAAAAATAAAATAAAAGATAGTAAACTGCTCTTTGGCAAGTTGCATCCCCAGTCCCCACATCTGCCCCCCACCACATCAGGGACTGGGAGCCCCTCCAGAGCAGAGAGCGGAGGACTCCATGCAATAACCCTCCTCTGTCTGACATCTAGCGTTGGCTTGCGTGAAGGACAAGCCCATGTGAGGCAGCTCTTGCAGCTGTGCATCTTTGCGGAAGGGGTGCCAGAGTCCCCCAGTCTCATCCCCCACCCCAGCAGCAGGCTGCTCTGCTTCCCCCGCTTACTCATGCCAAAGAGGGGGAAAAAAGGTACATCATTATGATACCATTACTTGATAATAGGTGTGAAATTACTTTACCTGTTCTAGCAAGACAATTGCTAGTAATGGATCTGAAATAAATAAATTAACCAAGTTTATTTCACCTGAAGAGTGGATAAAAGTGTTCCATGGGCATTCTCTGGATAATACACAAGACCAGTTCGTAACCAAAATCAGCTAAGGAAATAAATTTCACAGAGTACGTGCTCTAATTTCCATGCAAATCGCAAGGAATGTTAGAGTTGTATCTGAAATCCTTAACTGGATACGAATGCAATGACCACTGCTATATAGAGTTATTGACATTTATAATTTCAGTCCTTGTCAGTGGACAGGCCAAATAAATAAAGCACATAGAGAAGAGATTTTTAGAGGCTTCTAAAAGAATCATAAGAAAGAAAGTGTTCAGAAAACAAACAGTACTTGTGTCCCTCAGTCCCCTTGATACTATTGTAAACCCATCCTCAGATTTTCACCTTCCTTGGTATCCTACCTTTATCAGTCATTGTCATGGGAAAAAGCAAAATCCTTGCAGATTTTCTTGTTGACTGGCTGGTAGGAAAAAGGAATGTGCTTTTAAACACATGGTTTGTATTTCCATTTGAAACAGTATTTCTGGCTTAAGATTAAATTTACTATTTTAGCAAGGTCATCTAGGGATGTAATGAAAGTCAAAAGCTATATGAAGATATGGGATTTTTCATTCCTTTGACTGACATAGTTTAGAAAAAGACAATTTTATAGAGAAGGGGAAAATTAAACTCCTTCAATCCTCTATTCCAAGAGGAAAGCTGAAAAAGACCTCCTGCAAGTGCAGTGCTTTCTTTCCCCCCACAAGTGAAGGCAATAATTAAGTCAAACTGGAGAAGTCTGACCTAAATCTGTATATTGCAAAATTTTTGCATATTGCTAAATTTTTGCAGACCATTGATACTCAAAAGATATAATGTACTCCCTCACAGGTACAGATTGCTGAAGAAAGCCATTGTAAAACTGAAGGATATTCTTGATCCACGGAAGAATATCCCTGGAGAAATAGCATGGTTCATTTTCCTTGTAAGAAAGCAGAAAAGACTACCAGTTCATAGGTCACACGAGGTCATGTTTTCTTACGAATTGGAAACATCAACAGATGGAGCACTTGAGATTGATTTGGGCTAGCAGTACCAGAAACTAAATCAGATTGCAAGAAAGACACCTCATACTGCAAAGGACAGGAACTAATCACAAAGCTAACAAAAAAAACCACTGCCCATACTAAACGAAAATAAAACTGACAGTGGAGTAGCAGAGAATCAAATGCCCTAGAAGCTAGTATAGAAAGTCTTGGCATATAAAGCACTGATATTCTAACTCAAAACACCCCATTACAGTTGATTTTTGAGGCCATCAGTTTACAGTCTTGAGGGCAGAAGGAAAGAAGCTTTAGTGCCAACAGCTTAAAACTCCTTCAGCCAAAGACAATTAAGTCCAAAGTAGTTATGGAAGATATACATGTCAGGAAAGAAGACATCCTACATGAAAGGTTCAAACACCTTCTGGCTGTGGTGAATGGAGCAGATAACATCCTGTCCTGATTTCAGCTAGGATAGAGTTAATTTTCTTCCTTAGTAGCTAGAATAGCACTGTGTTTTGGATTTAGTAGGGGATTTGGTATGAGAAGAATGTTGATAACATACTGTTGGTTTTAGTTGTTGCTAAGACAATCAAGGACTTTTCAACTTCCTATGCTTTGCCAGTGTGCAGGTGCACAAGAAACTAGCAGGGGGAACACAGCCAGAGCAATGGACCCGTAATTACTGTCTCAGGATTTGAGTTTAGGTTTAGGGTTGAGGCCCAAACTGGCTAATGGTATATTCCATGTTGTGTGCATCATGCCCAGTAGAGAGGTAAGGACTGGTGGGAAGTTCAGTCTCTCTGTCTCTCTCTCTCTCTTCCAGGACTGTGGTTTCAGGATTCTCTCTACTCCAGGACAGCTAGGCAGGAATGGGGTGAGCCTTGGTCAGTGGGTGATGAGCAGTGGCAATGTGTATCACGCATTTGTATATTATTATTGTTATTAACACTATTGCTTTCAACTTTATTTTAGTTCAATTATTAAATTGTTTTATCTCAACCCACAAGTCTCCCTACCTTCATCCCTCCAATTCTCTCCTCATTCCTGGGCATGAGGGAGGGTGAGCAAGCGGCTGTGTGGTGTTTTTCACGAGCTGTTTTAAACCCACAACACATCCCAACCAGCAGTAGCTGTCAGCCCTAAAATCCATGCAGGCTGGGGTTGCATACTGTAATCACCTCTCAGTATCAGTCCCCCAAAAACTAATCAGGGTGCTACCAACAGCATTTGGGAGCTGAAGTGTATAATATGCTCTCACCCGACCAATGGCAAAGAAAAAAAAAATGCTGCTTCCCCACCAGAAGAGCAAACTGACATTGTGCAGAGGTTTTGCTGCATTGGCTGACCACTGAAAGGTGAGTTTGGAAAACTAAAAGTGTTGGGAGGCAAAAACTTAGTTGTGGTCGATGTCATTGAATTTTCTCTGTTCTGGACATTACTATTTGCATAATTTAGCTAAAAGGCAGCTACTTTTAGTTTAGTAATTATTGATTACATATGATTATAAAAGATAACATAATAACCACAAAGTCAGTGGACACTAATCCTCAGGTAGGATCTGTTAAATTACAAAGACTATCACACATATTACCTAGAAAAGGAATATCTCTGACTTACGTCAGGTGGCTTCAACAAGCAAATGAACAGCAGTCTGCCACAAGCTTCTCAAAGCTTTTATTTGTTTATTTATTTATTTACTTTAGCTTTATTGCTTCTTGAACAGTGAAATAAACTAGAGGAATGTGCCATGCCTCAGCACACGTGAAGAAAGCATAATCCAGGCACAACCAATTTAGTGGAAAAATAATGAAGCCCTCTTCTTCCTAGATTTCTCTATAAATATGCATATATATATTTTAAGAGATAATTTTTTCACTAGCTTGCCAGCGATTTGTCCTTTGGACTAGAGCATGCTCTCCCTTGCAGTGCTCCTGAGGCCTTCGTTATTGCCAGGTTTTCCACCTGCTGCCCCAGAAGCTGCAAGCCCTACATCTGAGATTTGTCTCTCTCGTATAACCACCCTCATTTCTTACATAAAATACTCAGGGTTTTCAGAAATGCGTTGCCCACCTGAGCTTTACTCCCAGATGAAACACCCAGAAGCTTCAACGACAACAGGTCAATGTTCCTATACATCCGTCTTAGCTGGCACATTGCAGAAACTTGTTTCTTCTCCTTCTCTCCTAACCCACTTGCAGAAACCCCTTACAACAGGTGCCTCTCTGTGCCTAAAGGGAAAAGGCTTTGTGTGTGCCCTCTGTATACTTAAGTTTGACCAAATGGTCCTTAAATGGAACTCATGCCCCTGCACAGGCAGGAAAGAAAAATAACCCAATGTTTCAGGATTGTTGCTTTACATGGACCGACTGATAGCTGAGAGCTTTATCTGTTGCATAGCCTTTGATGCTGCTAGTCTTCTCAGTGAAGAGGAGGCAAATATTTTACTCTCGTACTTCGAGGTTAAATCTGAAAATTGATCCTAATATGGTAAAAAATTACAGATCTCTCTTGAAGTAGCCAACACATCAAAGGGGAAAAAACTCAAGCAACATTTTCACTGAAAACAATGATTTTTATACTCCCATTAGTGTTTTCTGATTTTATAAAGGAGACATGCTCCCACCGTGAAGACTCAAATGGTGGAGGAAAATAATATATTTTTTCCCTTCCAATTTCAAGCAAACTTAACAGTGGTCATAATGAAAAATATACTAATAGGCACTGGAATTTTGCAAGTCAGTTCACTATAACATTGTCAATAAAATGTACAGAGTAGTTATCAGTGCAAATGCCTCAAAGGGGACTTCAGAATATGTTAGTGTGTGTCTATAACTTGAGAAGAAATTTTTTCAGTTTCCCATGCAGACATCAGATTCAGCACCTGTACAACAGACCCGGTATTATTCATGGTTTTTCTTGAAGTCCTCAATAATACAACTTCGTGGACTTCATTAAAAAGTGAACATGTTCAGCCTAGTGATTTCCAAGCAAAACCTAAAAAAAAAAAAAAAATTAAAAAGATCGATCACATTCCAGCATTTCCAAAGTTAGAGATCAATTTTCTTCAGAAATCTTACAATGCCTGAAGACCTAAGGACTTTTTTAAATGTTTACTATTAGCAAGACTTTCCTTTGCCAAAAACACAAAGCTTGAAGAAAAATGTAAAGCTGTCTTGCGTCACAACTTTATGCTGGTAGATGGAGAAATATTGGCACCGTTATCAGCAGTTGTGTTAAAACAGGAGAAAACAGTCTGGTACAAAAGATGAAGGGGCTAAACTGCTACAACACCTTGCAATTCAAGCAGAGCTAAGTATGCGCCTTAACTCTAAAAATCTCAGTATCAATGTAAGAAAGATGATATTAATGACCACAACTCAAAACAGCTGTGCTCTTGTAGGTATTAGTAAAAAAAAAAAAGAAAAAAAAACAAACCAAAAGGTGAGGTGGAGATTTCACTGGACTTGCAAGGGGAGCTTTTGCCTTTTTCTTAAGACTGAGACAGAAGTTTTTGCAGACATACCATGTGGGCAGTGTGCTACCTGTCGGTGAAGTATGTTGTGCAGTGGTAAAGGCCAATGTTTAGTGCTGTGGAGGAGGTCAGGTCATCTGAATTTAGAGAGATTCAAAGGTCTTGCATCTAACTAGGGTAAAACTATCAACCAAGAGCAAGAGGAGGGTTTTAGAAAACATGACAAGGTTGAAAACACAAGGCTGAGAAAATCATCCCACCACCAACGTCTGATGAACGCATCAGCAATGCATGACATAATGCCAAGGCCCAAGAGAAGTGTATTGTCATAATGGGTAGAAAATTAAAGTCTACACCAGCATTTTGGCCATCAGGGTGGCTTGGGATATCCAGGCGTTGGAGATTCAGAAAGGACTTGCAGATGTAGAGGAGATGCAGCATCTTTCCCAAACCCCTCCATAGGGCAGGTTTCAGGAACTGAGGAGGTTCCTGGTGTTAAAGACTAAAGGTCTGGATTAAAGTCACAGGAAACAGTGATCTGCAGCACCCAGAGGAGGAAGGGATTTCAAGATGCACCCGATGCTGGTGGTAGCTGAAATATAAGGACAGGTACCAGGAGCCTCCAAGACCACTTCAACCAAACTGAAGTAAGCGAAGTGCCAAAGTGAGCAGATGTCTACCCATGTAGACAAAAGAGAGGTCACTATGGTCAGTTTATAATACACCAAAATACATCCAGGCACAAACAGCAGATAGTGGTCTGTAGAGTCAGAGGGTGCATTGTTCCCCCATGTAAACAGAGATGCCAGCATCCCACAGCCACCCTGGAGGGACTTTGGGAAAGCAGGTGTTTATCAACAGTAACACCAAATTTCACATCCGTCTGTAGTATTTCTGAGGCAGTACATGGTTTTGTTAAGCTTGCTTTCAGGGCTGCACTTGTAGCTCCCACAAAATACAAGCCCTAAAAACTGAAATCGGACTGTGCTCAAGGTAAACAGAGTTTCCTCATTATTCATTTTCTGTCTGAATGTTTGGTACTGCAAATAGTCATGTTTTGCAGCTCTACCCTTTAACTCAGCTGTTTTGAACTTGCTCCTGAACACACAGTGAAGTGAAACATGAACATTTCATCATTTGTTTATTCAGTTGTCTTTGGCTTTGTATTGATAAACATTGCCTCTGGGTATAATGTTAATCATATTGCACAAGATACTTATTACATTAATAAATATTGGATCAAAGCCCTAAATCCCAGGTGTACTGAACCTTTAAAAAATAAAAATTAGTCTTCACAATCCCAAATCTACTCAAAGAACTAGTTTGAGGAGGTGCTAAAATCCTGTAAGACCAAGCTCTTCATGCATATGCATTTCTTCATGATCCTTGGACAGGAGGTATTTCCATGCAGTGTCTTGAAGCAGTATGCTATAAAAAATGTGGCTTGTTGGCCTTGCTCGTACACTGTAGATATGATTGGCAATTAGTACACTAATTTTTTAAGCTATCCCATGTTTTCCTTCGTGTTTCTGGTCCATGTCGGCACAGATTATATAACTCTGATGATGGTATAAAACTGACATTGCAGCTACCCAAAGAAATCTTTTGAGTAGCTGAAAAGCAATATTAATTCTCACTGACCAAAAATGTGTGCTGTAGATTTGCAAGGCATCCTCAGATTTGACCCCTCATTGACTAGTTCCCGGTAAAAAGAAGAAAGTCTCTGAGTCACTCGGTAATCAACCATAAACAAGAACAATTTTTAAGGTGTCGAATTCTCCCTAATGGTATCAAATATCTCCTCTGTTTAGGCTATTTTTCTCCCTGTGAGATTGTCAGAAAAAATATCCAGTTGTTTTTCCCTTTTCTTTTTTCCCTGACTTTTTAAGCCTCTCCCCACCTCACTCCCCACCTTTAGAACTTTAAGTAAGCATTTTACTTTTAAATAAACAATACACGGAAGCAAATAAAGTTTTTTCCCTTCTAACTCCCTGGCTGACTGTGTCTCAGAAATTATACACCCATGTGTCTGCTGCAGGAAGGGTACGAAAAGGAGAGATACAGTCCCTTAAAATGTAAAAATTTCCATTCTGCTATTGTCATACTGCTGGATATTTCACCCAGCAATGTTTTTCCCTGGATTATAACTATATGGTTTAATTTTTGTGTGAAGTTGAAAAAGTCGTAAACTTCAATAAAATCTGTGTAGTCCAATACTTTTTGGAGCTTATCTTGCTCTTAGATCTGGACAGGCTGACACTGGAAGAAGACACACCAATGTCCACCAAAACTTCAGACAGTGATTTTTTTTCAGTAATGTTTCTCTAGTCTCTTGATCTTCTTCCTTATCCAGTCACGTAAAATACATATATATTTGTAATGTTTGTGCTAAAGTTTATACTTTCTCCCATTGTTAAGGAAAGGCTGAATGAAATGCCTCGTTGTGCTCGCTTTTCTGTGTGCTATGTTAGGTTGTACGATCCTTGCTGCATTTACATGCTGGGTCAAACATTTTTCCCCGTAACCTCCTGACTGCAAGTGAGATCTCAGATGGCATTTCAAGCAGTGGGTGCAACTCTCCCTACTCATATCAGTGTAAAAGATCCCCAGCAAATACAGCTTTTCACTGCAGGCAGGGGTGGTTTTGGTGGAAGGGTGCAAGCTGCCTCCCTGCAAGCTGCCTCCCTGCCAGGCAAATGTGACTTGTCACTGTCACACCCCACAAAAGGCAATAAACCTCCTGTCACATCTAGTCACCGCCACCCCAAAATGTCAGCACTGGGTAGCAGGGGAAAGAGTTGCACAGGTTTGCATTAGACCCTGGTTACATTATGCTCCAAGGCTAAAGAGCACAGGAATAACTCCCAAAGGTGACTCCAAAACTTTCACACCCACATAGCTTTTGTGGTAGGACAGGCTCAAATTTTACCTCCCATAAAACAGCTAAGAGCTATTATGAAACTGGATATTTAAGGTCCAAATTCAAGTGAGTAATGGTCTCTTGGTTTGAGAAGATTGTTTCTTCCCTTCAGCAGTACAGTTAAATCCCAGTTTATTCATTCATATTCTGGCCCAAGTTTCAAATGGATTTATTCACCTCTGCAAAACAAGATTGCAAGAAATCACAGCAAAATTTTCTTCCTCCTCTGCCCTCCTTTCTGTGACACTTCCAGCAATGATTTTGCATCAGTCCTTCAGCGTATTTCTGTGCCTTTATGCTTTCCTTGAATCTCATATCACAGATGATTTACAGGATCTGAGAACAAATACTGGACAACTCTGCTGATAATCTGGGATTTATGCCAGTACGTTCACACTTCCTCCTGGGAATCCCTGCTGAGTTTCTCCTGCACTCATCTTGCACAGAAACACACAAAAGGTTGGGTGAATGTGTGAAATACAGGGAAATGGCCGCAAAAAAGATGTTCAATTTTTGAGTTAACCATTATTTCCACCATATGTCACAAAAGCAGTCATGGCACAACTTCTGTCTGAAGTCTGTGGTTGGAGTAGGGCAATATAATTGACAAAAGGTGAAGCTGATTTCTGCAGTTTGAGAATGTAACATCCCATTTATTAATGATTTAGTTTGTTCTTAAAACCTGTGAGATAACTATTCCAGACAGAGATTCACACTAATAAAGTGAGTTTAATGTTACTAAATATTTGTAGTTTCTCCTTACTGCAGGAGAGAGATTTCTTATTATGATACACAATACATAATTCCAAAAAAATTGTCAGCATTTATTAATTTTTGAAAGCTGGTGAGCTTTAACTAATGAATCACCTTTCTCAGGTGAGATGGAGGGATAGCTGCTGACATATGCTGAAAGCTGTTCTCTTTTTCAGATGGTTGACCATGGAGAGTCAGAGTGGGATATTACCATTGTCATATCTGAAGAAATCTCAAAAAAAACTATTATAAAAAGTAAGGAGATAGGAGCAGTTAAATGCTAAGATTATTGGTGATGTAAACAGTGATATAGCAGAGATGAGAAAGTTTTTATTGCATGAAGTTTCTCATTTCCCTTTTGAGCTCTTTGCTTACAAGTTGAAAATTCACATCCAAAAAGGGTTATTTCCGTGGTCTGAGATCAGCTATAGGCATTTACACTCTGGCTACCACACAGAATACATATGGGCCAAGATCCAAAAAGAGAGATCCCTTCTCCCTCCCCCCTCCACTGCCATGAGGAGGTCACGAATATCACAAGGCAATCCTGGATTTCCAGCTAGAGACAACACTGGATTCTTGTAAGAAGGTAAGAAAAACAAAGGAAAATAAAAAATGTATTAACTTTTGTGGATTTAGAGTTGGGTTAGCCTAATAGCAATGTCCTGTGCCCTTCACACAGCCAAAACCACTCGTTGAATCACATCAAGGAAGGTTCAAGGTCGGGTGCCCACAGAGTGACAGCTCTCACAGGCTCCCCAGCTGCTTCTCCATGGGATGGGACTTGTCCAGGGAGGGGGGTTTGCTCATGCACTGGCTTGGTGACACCAGCCTTAGTTACCCTGCTTTCTCCCTCTTGTGGCACCATCCTGCCATCCCGTGCTGGCACTGTCCTTTTGCTGCTCCAGGGGCTTGGAGCACATCCCAGCTGCTCAGCAGCTGGAAACATAGCAGCCCCAGAGCCACGCTCAGAATCCTGGAGGAAACCCCAACACAACCTTTCTGAGAGCACAGCTGTGCTTGGAGTCTGCTGGGGCAGGGCAAGAGAAAAAATGTTGGGTTTCTGTAATTTTATTCACCTCTCCTTTGGTAAATATTTTTTTCCTCTAAGGTTAGCCCCAATGTTGTTAAAGATGCCTTGAGCTCACTATTTTGAGTCAATCAAATACACATATCTGATTTTTTAGCCCTGAAAAATGAAACTTCTCCTATATACAACCGTGTCCTAAAAGGTAAGGATACACTTCTCTGTGTAACCACGTGTTAGCTAGTACCCAGCATACTGTAAAGCTCAAAAGGCTTTTGTAAACTAAACCCTAAGCTTTTCCTTAACTTTCACATTTGGAAAATCTTCTTCTCGAGTAATCTTCCACTCAAGAGTGACAGTAAGTGATGCCAAATGTCCAGAGCTCTTCTCTTATCTTTAGGAGTCTTTTAACTTATGCAGTATGCTAATGTCACTTCAGGCATCTTGAAAAATCTTTTTGTGTCCCCATTGCCTGTCATTTTAAACTCAAATGTTTGGTCTTACAAGTACAAACAGCTGCTCCTAACAATTTTCAAGGACTGGAGAATGACTGAAAGTGTAGCCCACTTGTGCAAACACAGGCTAAAAGGTCTATCTTAAATAAAGCCCTGAAGGATTGAAGTAGCGTTTTGTTTTTTTTTTTTTTAAAAAAAAAACACTCGCAACCATAGAGTGCAAACAAAAACTACTAGCAAACAAAAAGAACACATATTTAGGCCAGTTTATCAACAATTACAGTAACAAGTTTCATATTATATATAGCAGATACACATATACCGGAGATATCACTAACTGGTTGGTATAAATTCATTGGTTTAAATTCAAATTCCTCCCTAATATGGTGTTAACATGGATCATTTTTCCTTTTTCAAATCAATACCCATGTAATTCTCCTCCCATCATTCTTTCTGCATTTTTCTCTCTGACATAACAATTCCCTTTCATAACGATATTTTTTTCTTCCTTTTTACTCTGTCTTTGAAAATGTCAGTCTGGAGAGCATGCCCACAGGGAGAGAGCCAGGACACTGACATGGGAAGGATACAGGCGAGAAGGGATCAAAACATCACTTTTTCCAATCATGCCTTTTTCCTTAAAGTGTCTTCCACAGCTCTCTGTCAGTGACAGCACAGTGCGAGGAGACAGACCTTTGCTCCAACACACTACAGAGATGATACCCAATGGGGACAGTTTCTGCAAGACTTAATGGGATGCAATTGATTTGGATCAATGACTCTGTGCTGGGTTTAGGATTCTCTTTGTACCCTGAAAGCACAAGAAAACCAGCACGACCTGTTCAGTGAACTGAGAGGAAAGCATCTTCATTTTCCCCAAAAGCGAAAGGGAATAGCTGACATTTCAGCCCTGCACCGTCATGCATTTTCAAACTGCAGATACCACGGCATGGTTTGAAATATACCAAAGTCCACCATTTTTGTGAATAGAATATGCGTTCGCACTCAAATGCCCTTTTGGGAGACGTGGGGCACTAGCTCCAGCCTGGCACTTGCACCTCTCAGCCACCTCACACTGCAAGTAAAGCAGGTTCAGGATCACCTCTGCAGCCATGGGGAGCTGGGGTCTGCCTCCTCTCTCATCCAGAGGTTGACATGGAAAGTGTACTGGGAGCAGTCACTGGCCCTGTAACCCTGCCACACGCTGTCCTCAGTCAGGAATTGAGCATGTCTGGGAGCTGCTGTGGCTTAAGATGACCAAGATGCAGTGTAAGAACAGGTATGGCTTTCACAATCAAAGGGATCCTTCACTCAGCATGCAAACAGCCCCATCAGCAACATCTGCTGTTTTTTTCCCTTTTTCTAGTTTATTAAAAATTGTATTGGCAAAGATGCAGTATGTGGGTAAGCCCAAGATGTATTTTAATACTGAAGAGAGCATCCTGGGATCCTACTGCCTTTGGAGTCAAAACTTCCATCACCTGCTTAGAAAACTTAGTTTTTTGGGGGTTTTGGTTTTGTTTTGTTTTGTTTTGTTTTGTTTTTAAACCTGTGGAGGAACAGACCCTGTAGTAAACCCAGAGTCATTCCCTGAGTCTGCTGCACAACCTTTGCTTGGTTTGTGTATGACCTTTGCTAAGCCCCTGCATTACTTGTTTCTCTACCACACAACGTTATGTGTGATTATTACCCCAATCACTGCAGTGTTAGAAACACAGGACTAAAATGTCTGCCATTCTCTTGCTACCAAACACAAACATTTATTCCCTTTCCTAAACTGATTACCTCCTGCCCAAAAGTAAAAGGACTTTTACTGTCATGGGACTTCTCACAATTACATAATGCACCTTCTAGAGCTTAAAACCAGGAGCTTTTTGAAATTGCTGCTGAAGACCATTGCATCTGTGCAGCACCACCACCAGTGTTCGCCTTCTTTTTAGCTTCTCTATTCTTCCGACCATCCCAGAAGCAGGCCGCTGGGCCATTTCCAGCTTCAGTTCATCTCTCCTGGCTGTTAGCAGCTGGAAATCTGGAGGTGCTTTGGTAGTATCATGAATCCATGCCCACCCTTGCAAAAAATTCCTCACTAATACAACACAAGGTCCCATTTCTCCTTTTTTACCTGCATTGACACAGTAACTTAACTTCTGTAGCAGTAACAGCTGATCTCTTCCCCACTTGAAAAGATTTGCCATGAAAACCTAAATTTGCCATCACATTGACCTTTGCAGGCTCTTAAGTTTCCTTCCAGGTCTACTGCTGGAGTTTTCAAGTGATACGCCTCTTCCTGGGTGACATTTAACATGACTATACTTCTCGGTTTCACCGTCCTAACAGCTTTGAGTGGCCTGTAGGCTTTTGTCCGTGTTTCCTCCAAACCTTGTTTGTATCCCTTTCATCAAGGCCTATGCACATTACTGCTTACAATCAATAATACAAGCTTCGTGTTTTCTCTGAAGAAGAATGCATTTGCCTTAGTGCATTAGAGCAGCTGCACTGAACCCAGATACTTTTCCGGTAATTTCTGGCATGCAAAACCTTAAATATTTCCCGGTGAAGGGGCAATTTTCTATCTGGAGAGCTGAAGCCTGTGGACAGCTTGGGTCATCTTCTGCCTCTGGGGGCCAGGACAGCACATTGCAAGCCTTGTTAGTTGAGATAAGAATGTGACCACTCTTTTTCCCTACAGTCTGGACTAAGAAACAGCTCTGGTTCACACCAGGAGCGACTCATACCCCTCTGCCTACAAATGCCATTGAAGTTCATGGATCTTCCTAGACAACCTAAGGGGCATCTTTGCAGCTGCCACTCCTTCAGCAGCCCTGCTCGGGCTGAAAAGGAACCATCTGTAAGTCTTTGGAGACACAACAGCAGCAAGGCTTCTTAGCAGACAAAAACATAGTTCATCTAAATGCAAAAAGTCAGCATTCTCAGTGTGGAAAACTCATTAGAGGTACAGAGCTTCACTGAGGATCTCGTTATACCCACAAGTCATGCTCTTAGGATTCTCAGCAGGATCCAGGTTTGCAGAAACTGCTCCTCTTCCTCCTCCATCATCCCAGGTCGCTGTGCTGTTGAGTTTTTACAGCTCAAACCTGCACCAGCCTGTTACAGTTTCAGCCTCCCATTGCAGAGGGATGTCTCTGCTTGTGTGTGCTGATTTCTGTGTACACATAGTGCAAAGAAGCCGCCTACAGAAAACAAGATCTTTCACTTTAAAAAGTATCACAGACATGGACTCTAATCATACGAATAGGCTGAGCCTCAGACAATGTTCCTCCAGCCACTGCCCATGCCAGGAAGTCAAATACCACCAATATCTGAAGGGGTAGGAAGATGTTCAGAATAATCATACAATCACAAAATTGTTTTAGGTTAGAAGGGACCTTAAATATCGAGTTCCAACCCCCCTGCCATGGGCAGGGACACCTCCCACTAGAGCAGGCTGCTCAAAACCTCATCCAACCTGGCCTTGAAGACCACCTAATAACAGCCGCTCTGCAGAGATCTGCATGGGCATACAAAAAGAAATTGCTTTCGTGGCTTTTTGAGCTCTGTGCACACACCTGCAGCCTTAGCCTTGGTGGAACCAGATATTCCATGTAATGCTGGCAACCCAGGATGACCAGTGCACATCTGAACTCCTCTTATCTAATGACTTCAATCATCAATGCCCCATCCTCTCCTAATCTTGCCACCTGCAGTCTACAGTTGTTTCTGTATCCTTTTAAATGGCAGACAGTGTGTCAGTAAAGGTAAAAATTTTAATACTTATGCAACAGGAGAGTACTGTTTTGGCATTTGTCCTGCATTTACTTGTAAAACACGATTTTAATCTCTGCAGCAAATACAGGATAACTTTGAAAAATAAGTCAAAGAGAATTCGGGGTTAACTTGAAAGGCAAGAAAGCAGAGCTAAGAAACACTCAGAAAATCTGTGTTTAAATCTGTAATTTTGTCTTCTATCCCTCTACTCCAATCCCAACACCTCCGCATGCTGGAGTTCAGAGATACTCCATATGAAGGAATCATAGCACTTGTGGTAATGTCCTGGCTTCACAGCAGACCTCACTTTGGGATATGGGTGGGTACATTTTTCAGGGGGCTGGTACTGGGACATTTGGGGTTATGTCAGTATTAGAAACAGCCTCCAGAGCTGAAGAAAGTTCAATTCTCTGTCTATAATAAACAAGCATGGGTAACAGGTTTTTGTTTGTTTGTTTGTTTGTTTTTTTAATAAGGAATGTTGTCAGTCCTATTTTATTACGCATAATAGAAGGAGGTGAAAAAAAAATCAATATAAGCACCGTACCTAACCTATTTAAAACTACAATCACAATGTTATCTGAATGCCTTACAACATTGTTTAAATCCAACAAGTAGACAAGAAAACAACAAATCTATGCAGGGTTTTTTATACATATGGTGAGAAAGTTTGCAAAATGTTAAAATACATTTTCTGTTCTGCATGTTTCTGGTACAAGGAAGTGATGTGTAGAATACTGTATATTTATGAACAGAGCCTTGACTTATACAAGCAATAATCAACTTCAAAACATACAATGTATTCTTAAAATATCCCCTAGAGCTGCTTATATAAAGTCAAATCCAGCACCTACTAAAGTTCAGCCAGCTGACTCTCTTTTACTCCAGTGGGCACTTGACTAAGCCCATGACACCTGTGAAGTATCTGACATTCTAGTTGTATTCATATGAAAAAAATCACATTGCATAGATTTAAAACAGGAAGACATGCAATAACAAGACAAGTCACAGTATAGCAAAACCTTGTTTCTTTGGTGAAACAGAAGCAGATATAAAAGTTACAAAGATTTTAGACTTTCATTCACAAAAAAATCCCAGACATTCACATTATACACTATACAAGATAATAATATAAATAGAGAAAAGTATTATGTGCATTGATTGGGAGTGGGGAATGAACCAGCCAACACAGTGACGCACTGCCATGTCGAACGCACAGAGATTGGGTACATTCCAGGGAGCAGTCGCTGGAATTTCTTAAGAGATGGTGTCTGGAACTGCAATTACTGTTCTCGATGAGCTATGGCAAGGTCACTCCATGGGCAGCTCTGCCAGTACAAACTCTCATATGTTGGCTGAGTGTCAGTTATTTTTTTATCCCTTTCAACTTTTTGCATCGTATCCCCACGCTAACACAAAGGCATAAACCTCCCATCTGTGTTTGTATTTGTAGCGTTATTTTAAAAGGTATATCATAGGGAACTTACTGTTCTTTATTTCAACTTTTTTTTTTAACTTTTTTTTTTAACTTTTTTTTTGTCCTGTGCCCAAAGATGTGCAAGTCACTTACTTTGCAGAAATAACAGTTCTTTCTGTGGAGAGGTCATTTCAAACGTTACCTTCGACACTTACTGTACACATCCAGGTCAGTCACCGAGCTGACCAGGGTAAGAAATCAGAATAGAAAACTCCTACGTACACTGCACCAACTACAACCTATAATCTCCTTGTGCACACTCGTCTTTATAGAAAGCCAAGATCTGATTCTTCTGTAAGTCACACACTTCTCACCCATCTAACCACAAACAAATGATCTTGTTTAGCAGGAATTTTGTTCTCCAGGAAAATAGCAGTTGAACTGAAAGATGGTTCCAAGAGCAGAGCTCAGGGGCTAATACTGCAATGGTGAGCTCTTTTAATCATCTTTGCATGGGTAAAATAACATCCAATAAATTAAATCAGTATGGCTTACTTCATTTATTTATGTACGCTTCACAGCTGCAGCATTCATACACAAACATTCATTACTTTATAAAAAGATTAAAAAATGGTTATATATACAAAATTATTTACTTTTTTGAATTTTGTTTGTTTTTTACAAAAAAAAAAAAATCCCCCAAACACCAGGTCTATCTCCATTTTAGAATGCAGAGACCTGTAATATAGACCTTGTAGTTAACGTTGTGAAAGTAATTTTTTTCTTTTTTTTTTCCTTTTTTCTTCTTCTTTCATAAAAGTGGCCCTGGTTGACGAAGTTAATGTATTAGCACTTGGATTTTTACAGGTCTTTCCTGTCATACACAACTCCTCCATGCAGTCCTTTGTCATGAATGGTGAAGCTGGAATGGAGAGCAGAAAAAAAGTTCCACATTGCAGTCCCTATTTCATGTTTTGTGCCACTTCTGTTTGCTCTGTCTAAACTTTGCATCGCATGGACACAGACTGTACCTTGGAGGGGAATTGGCACAGTTCCCACTTTAAAAAAAAAAAAAAAAAAAAAAA
>WKFP01014247.1:489116-529077 GCA_011057875.1 Pterocles orientalis
TTCCCAATTTAAAAAAAAAAAAAAAAAAAAAAGTAATGTAACTTTTGTGTTTATCTTCACCTGATAATAGCAAATTTCAGTCAGTGAAGTTCTTTCAACCATTTCCAGCCTAGGTAAACAACATAAAAACAATGTCATAAATGACTGAAGACCTCTGAGGCCGTTTTAACCATAAATATGCCTGAAATTAGTGTGACTTTTCATTTTATATACAGGATTTTTAAAACAACACACAATTAACATTAAAATCATCTTATTTACATTTTCATTGGTGCTAAAATCGAGCTGTTTAAATATTGCAGGAGGCTGGTATATATCATAAAATGGTCCACACCAACGGCATATAGAAAACTAATAATATTTATAGGCTGGAAATGGTTTTCTTTTATCCCCATAAGCACTTCTCCTTTTTTTTATTTTTAATTTTTCTGATAAACACCATATTTTTGCAAATTGCATCGTGAATACGGCAGTCCATGGTTTCAAAACAATTTAATAATACTCCTGTAAGTGATAGAAAAGGCACAGAAAGTTATGACTTTGGCTGAAATGGTGGAAATCCCCATTCACCATTTAGCTCTCAGCGCCTTGAGTCCTGCCACGTCCTGATCCAGCGATGATAGTGTTTTGATGAATTTAACAATGTTCCCTTTCCTGATGAAGAATGTTTATAGTAGTATTTCTTAGAGTAAGTCCTTTGGTATGTGGATGCTGCAATGAAAAGGAAGAAAAAAAGGAAAATTAATTAAAAAATATTTAACTATGAATGGGCTGGCTACACTTCACATTACGGTTCAATTTATTCTTGACTAGTTAGAGGATTAACAAATGATTAACTGCTACTGTGACCATGTTATGGACAGGAGAAGCATCTCTTACACACAGACCACAGTTGCAGAAAGAATTGTTAGTGTTATCAGTAACCTGCTGATTTCAGGGGCTTTGTAAGAGGGTTGTTGTTTGCTTTAAAAGAATCTTAGTGGCTTCTATAAAAACAGAAAGGAACATTTTCCTTATTTTTGGAGGGATGATGTTCTTTCCTACAGACAGAGTGAGAAGCATTGCTGTCATAATCTGTCATAATAGATTTGCACTTCTCTTAAAATATGTGTTCATTGCTTATTAAACTTAAATGAGTCTATTGTTTCTGATCCAGCATTGGTTTGCTTTCGAAGAACTCACGATTCATGCAAGTAATTTTAGGCATGTCCCATCTTCCATTCCCTTGGCACCGGATGGTTGGAATATGACGTTGGATGAAACCATCTTTGCAGTGATATCTAATAAGTGAGTTGATCTCATAACGAGGTTTCATCTTCCCAAAAGTCTTTGCATTTTCCACGACAGGAGGCTGACCACAAGCAACTGAAAGCAAGAGAGAATGTAACCCAAAACATTAGTTTGTAAATGCACTTCTGAATATGGTACTGGCCTGACCATGGCTAAAGGAAGATGTCAGGGGACCTCAGTCAGACTCCCAAAACACACATCCAAATAAGGGCAGGGAGGTCAGTCTTTTCTGTAGTTCTCAGGTCTTGTAGACCAAATACAGTTATGACAAAAATTGGAAAACAGCAGGTAGTATGGTTAGTATTACCTTTTCGGTTTAAATTTCTGATTGAAGTTTGAGCCAAAAAGGTTTGCATACTCACACAAAGAAGTAATTTTCACTGGAAAGCTGCAAAATCTGAAAACCAGTGAAGTTATTACAGGCATTTAAGAAAAAATTCTCGTTTTCAATACCTCTCAGGTCTTCCTCAACAATAGACTATTTAAAAGCACTTAAAACTGATAGACCTACTAAGGCACAGAGAGCAAGGTAACAAAAAGTTGTAAATGGTAATTGTGACCAACAGAACATACACAAATTTTTGGCTGCTTCTTTACTTTCCCAGTCTAAAGAGGCAGAAGTAATTCCTAAAGTCTTGCTGTACAGCTCCTGATGACAGTCAGGTTGCATCTAAGTGTCAGTTCTAACAGTGTGAAAACCAAACGTGCATTTCAGATTCCAGAGGTGCCATTAAACTGGACGGTTTCAGAGAAGGGGAGGACAAAGGTCAGCATTACTTGGTAGGTGAAAAGTATGCTCAACTGAAGCTGAAAATCTCACCATATACCAGTGGTCAGCTGCCTGCTCTGACTGCCTACCAACATTCTGCTGCCCACATACTTCACAGTGGTGCCGTTCCAGGAAAGAAGAGTTGGTAATATTTTCACGGTATGCAAGCAAACCAGCCCTGCTGGGTATGTGAATGCCTCTTTTTCTGAGACCTATACATAGGAAGAAATTAGGCTGGTTTTAACCAGGAGTTTCAACTGCGTACACTTCTGTGCCTGACTCAAGAACATATTATGTAGAGGTGTAATATGTGGACACAGATGAAGGTTGATTTTCAGAGGCTAACTCAATGGAGACCTCACTGTACTGGTCACCAGAAATCAGCTAGAATTTGTCATTTTAACTTTATAAAACTGAAATTTAGAGAATTACACTATAGTTACTGTAAAGTTTGTACCTGTTCCTTTCTTGCAGGTATAGGTAAGGTGATAATTGCACGGTACATCATTCCACTGCCCGTTCTCATGCCATATTATAACAACACAGTCTTCTCCAGCAGAAAAGAAGCTGTCTGGCTGGTTTGGTCGCCAGTTCTCATATTGCTGCAAAAAAGAGGAGCAAAACGGTTATTCCCAGTGCTGGAGTATATTTACATTCCATTTTACAGAAGTACACACAATATTACCTTTGGTGAAAAGGAATCTCAATTGTTTGATTCAGGCTGTTAAGCATGAGCTAAACAAAGCTAAATTTATAATATCCTCCCACTCTACTAACAGATTATCTCAATGGGAAAAAATATTCTGATCTAACTTCTCACTTACTGTAAACTGACGTCAGGTGAACAAAACACAGTTCAGCACAAGTGAAATCTGATCCTAAGTGTTTTGAAACACACTCTTTGCTACATAGACAGATGTGAAGTGGAATGCCAGAAAATGCAGTAAACAGCCCATAACCCTCGTTAGTCCATGTCTACTAAATGGTAAATTACAGGGTAGCTTCTCAGACTCAAATTATTTATTCCCTGACTTCACTTAATGAAGTCATTCAATGGAATGACGTGCAGAATTAGGTGTAAAATAAGTAAAGGTGTCAGAATGTGCCCTCAGATCATTACAAATTGATATTTCCATTAAAAAGGCCTAGGCAGCAGAGTGAGCATGTACAGCAGCCTTTCAGCTTTAGAAATGATGATCTAAATTCTACCCTCTGTAGAAAAGCTAACTCCAGGCATCCATGAATAAAAGCAGAAACTAGCACACCAATTTTAGAAGTAAAAACCTGAATGCTGGTATGTGGGGGGAGAGGGGGGGGAAAGAGAGAACCTTCAAATGGCTGAAAAATATCTTTAGCACTAAAAAACATAGTTTCTTAGCCCTGCACCTGGGACACACGTCTAGCATATCGATTTGGGTAGGCTTTGTTCTTTGAGAACCAAGCTGGCTACATGCAGGTCTGTACTGATTTAGCTACACAGCTCTGTAGCTTTCAGTTTTGCATCCACCTAGAGATACGTTCATACCAGGAGCTGCATGACGTTGGCTGCTGGCAGGCTGTGCGTGGCTCCATGCATGGGCTAAACCCGCATTTATTCCACTGTAGAATGAGCTCTTTCATGCATGCCTAAACTCACCATTGGACAATGCCATTTTTGGATTAAAATTAGGGAGGATTCAGTCTGTTTTTTCAATCAGTAAGCAGGCAAAGCAGAAGCAAAAGGAGCATCACACCGACCGAAAAATCTATGTAGTAGTCCTTGGTAGAGGACATATAGCCTGCTGTCCTTGATAATCTTCATCCCACTTCTTGTTTCATCTTGATCCCAAATCAAGCACAGTAACTTGAAATTTGTGTAATGTTGTATAAAGAAAAGTGAGAGATTTGGGAAACTATTCTTACTGGTTTTCTTTGCAATTTCTGTTGTGTCACTCCAAGAAGAATTTAATGAAGGATAAAAATAGATATCTGAAAGAACTGGAATTCACATAAATGCCAGACATTAAGCAGGCACCTAGCCCCTTGTATGGGCAAAATGACACAGTTTCTACAGTGCTTATATTTTCCTCAGTGCTTACATCTTTCTATCTAGAGCTGGCCCATATAAATGTCATAAAAGTTTAGCTTTCTATTTTCTTAACTTTACGAAATGACCACTATTCACTGCCTGGATGAACACGTTTTAGAAATAAAATTAACATACCACACACAAGTAGTATTTACCTTACAATGAATCAAGCTATGAAAAAATTGAGTTAAATACTTAACCTTCTCCTGCCAGGTGTCATCTTACCCATCACAGGTTTTAATTACCCAAGCAATTTAACAATCATGGTCTAAATAAATTTTTTCTTCACTGAATTTATTGCCCCTAATAAAACATCCCACTTTTTATGTGGAATTAACTTAATTCCATCTCTACATTTCAGTGTTTAATAGTCCTAAATTACAATACACACTAACTCACTTACTCAAGTCCAGAATTCAACATTTCAGATTAGCTTATAAATCAGAGTATGAGTTTTGCAAGCACAGAAACCAAATGCCACCCATATGAGTCAATGTGATCTGTGGTGTGAGAGGCTTCTTGCAACACCTAGTGCAAAAAAGAAAAATAAGCTCTGTGCATGTGTCCTGAGCCAGTGAGAAGGAAAATGGGGGGGAAGGAATATACCTGTGCATGGTGCTCCAAGACCCCTTTTCCAAATGGTTATTTTGGAACGGCCACTGAGCCAAACGTCTAGCACCTTTTTACAGCACAGCTGGTTAAGGATGCTGGAATGTGATCAGAAAACATCATGCTACCACAGCATAGAAAGCTACTGTCTGCTAAACCATGGACAGCTGAGCACATGCACACAGCAAGGGCTTAGGTTTGCCAGTCACACTGCCCCAGATACCTCCTCCATCTCCTCTACATGGGGGGCTGTGTTGTACCTTCAGGAGTACCACAAAGTTTGAAGAAAAATTGTTGTAGGTTTCACTTGCACTACAGGGAAGTCTGTCTGAGTGTTGCAGAGGTGGGGTAAGCAGAATGAAGTGACCACCTCTCACTTTTACCTCTGAATGTCTTACTGCCACCTCAGCTAAAAGGTAAGGTTTGCTAATGTAAGTCACAACTACATGCGTGGTTGGTTACACTGCTCAGACGATGGGCAGCAACTTCTCAAGGTGAGACAATCTAAAGACTTTCCAAGAATATGCCCAGAAATATGAACACAGAGAAAAATTAAAGAACCAGGTTAGTGGTAGAAAAGAAAGATCAATAACATCCTGAGAGCAAAGGAAAGACTCCAACAAGCCGTGCAGCTGTTTCTTGTGGAAATTACACTAGAGAGCTCTTTGCTTCCATAGGCATCAGAGTGTGGGAACAGAGGATATTTAATGGCTATTGGGGGCATGTGAGATGAAGGTGCTCAGCAGCTTGCCAGCTCCCACCCTAAGTGCACAGACTCCATATGCTCTTACTTGCCTTGCCATAATGACTCCAAAATGTGTGTTTGTTTTGCTGGCAGGGCTGCAGCATAATGGCAAAGGATTATATCTAGACCCTGTGGTTTATTCAAGAATGTCTGATATCCTCCAGTGTGACTTGCTGTTACCTCACATCTGATATCATCATTGCACGGATTTACTTTGGCTGAATAACTCTGATTTAGCTTGGGTTTAGAGCCAGAATTGCTTAGCAGAGGAAGTTCCAGACTGCTGAATTGCTTTCTTGGGTCTCCACCCAGCTCTTCTGTAGTTTTTCAGCTCCTTATTTAGCCACTGATAACGGGATAATGATAGAAAAAGATTCTCACAGTTTGAGTGGAATAAATTGCTAGACAAATAAACTAATATTTTGCTTTTCTCTTAAGGATTACATTTTTGCATGACCAGGAACTTGATTCTGGTTTTCACTTAACACTAGTGTAAATCAGGGGTGACTGCACTCTCTCCAGTAAACCTTTATCGGCAGAAAATTAATGGGAAAGAACCAAATCCCATAAGTCACACTCTAATTTGTACTGTTTATTTTCAAAGTATCCCTTACAATATCTCATACCAAGTGTGGTAAGTGTAAAGGCTCCCCTACACTTGCAATAAGTGCAGTAAGTATCTAAGATACACAAGTCATAATTATTCTGCTGAGAAACACTGCTCAAAATATCCCAAACAAGACACCCTTTTCGAAGGTGCTATGTCACTTAAGTTCCTTGTATTTCAATGCTTTACTGTCATTTAGAAAACTATATTGTACAAAAAGAATAATAAAATTAACTTCTTTCCTTGGCAACATATACTATTCAGGTTTGTTTGTTGATTCAAGATCACATCCAAAAAAACATCAGCCATATTCACAGATGAGCCAAAAACTTGTGGTGTTGTTCCAGCCACCCTGCCGCTAGGTTATATCTTCATGTAAACCGTTGTCTCAGCTGACCAACCAAACCATGCTAAGGAGCACCGTTGTTTGAAATGATACAGCCAAAGACATCCTTTTGCCAACAACCAAGCTTCAATCGGCACCGTTAGCAATACTCTTAGCTGTACCACTCATAAGATATGACTTCTGTTTTTGAAAACCTAAATAGATTCCAGTGCTAAGTTAATACACAGAAGAAGAGCTGCTACAACCCTTTTTGTCCTCAGCAGAAATACTTACACTGGGTGATCGCACAGAGGGACCTGTTACTACTCTGTTTTTTAAGCAACATGATCACAACACATAAGAAGTTTTTTTCCCCTGGATTAAAATGCAGAGCGCTTCCAGACTGAACACTTCAGGACATATAATCTTGAATATGTGCTTGACTCAAAACATACTTCAAAGGAGGTTTGGCCTGCTACACTTTTCTCCTCCAGCTATGGAGCGTGCTTTGCTGAGGTGGCTGTGGAGAGGGAAGCACAAAGCAATGCTGGGGAGTGAAGGCTGGAAGCACACACCTCAGGATCAGGCAGACACCACTGCACCAACCACTCCAGTGGCTCTCAACATCCATGATGGCAAGACATTGGGCTTTTTTAATCAGAAACCTGAGGCTTCTGTGTAATCAACGCAACTGCAGGACCTAGCCGTGGGGCCAGGATTTTCGTATGTGTACATTCATTTTGTCCTTTGGGAGCTACACCACTAGTCTGTCCTGCCACCATCTCAGGCTAAAAACTGGAGCACCTGTTAAGCTCTTTATGCCTTTAATTATACTGTAATAATTAATTAATCTTGTATAGGTACTTTTGTCAAAATCAAAGCCCATGCTGATACATTGGATTTACTTGTTCTAGCTTTCTCTGCTAAAGAGCACTGAAAATTTTCTTGCAGAAAGAGGGTGGATGGTCTGTGGGTTAGACCTGCAGCTGAGACAGGGTTCAGTTTTTCAGGCTTCCCATGTGGTGTTAGACAATACACTTGGCTGGCTGATTCCTGGTCTGTAAAACAGTGCCAAGGTATTCTCTTGCCTCACAGGAGGAGCTCGGATATGATGGTTACAAGAGCCCATGAAGACGTTTCATTAAGTTCCACATTTTGGGAGAGGATTTCCTTATATGGCATTGAATTAACTCACAGCCATGATATGCCATTTGGGTTTTTAGGCTGACTTTTCACATACATCAAATCTAAGGAAGCCAGGACTATCCCACAAGCTGTAAAGCAGACAACTTTATTAGCTAGTCACTACTTTTTCTCATTCAGGTGGCTGCTAATTTAACTGTATGAGCACAGCCTTCCCATCATGAACAAGATCCTACCTTGTGGGAGATTTGTTATTTAAATTTTCAGATAACCAGCCTTGTTTGAGGGACTCATTTCCTGACTAATGAGTAATCCACTCAGCTCTTTCAGATATTTGCACTGCCAAAGTGAATCTGCTAGTGAGGAGCATCTCAGCTTTGTGACACTCATTTGGACATTTCAGCCACTCCTTTATCTATAAAAGGCACACCAAGTGGCTGGGATCAATCGCTTGGATTTCGCATTCCAAAATAGCCAACAAGCACCATGTTTAATGAAGCACAGCAAAATAAACTACTGATGCAAACAAAATTTTGCTGCTTGACCTCCTCATTGTGTAAAGGCCAATAATCTTCTCTACATACCTAAAGCCAGGAAATAATCTACTTGAAATACAAGACTTACAAGGCTAATGTTTCTCCTTCTGGGAAAAGAAAGCATGTTTTTGGCATGTTTAAATAAGCTTAAAGTACAAATCTGTCTTGGCACTTTTTGGCACTTGTAATTTCCGACATGATTTTTATTTTCTTTCATTCTGGCTGCTTCCCTGTCTGATTGTTTCTTAATGCAAGACTAATGAGGCAAATGAAAAAAAAAAAAAAAAAAAAAAAAGATGTAGTGACTGATTGACTGGGTAATCTCTGTGCCATTTCACCTTGAAAGTGAAGGAACAATTCCTGCCTGGTATTTATCACTAAAGAAGCTGAAACCACCACTGCAAAGCTTACTGGCCATTGCCCCTTTTTCCCCCCATTACTTTGCCAAGAACAGGAGTACAATTTTTTTTACAATAGCAGACAAATTCTTAGAAATCTTTATCAGAAAAGTCCCTGAACAGGTCCCTGGCTGTGGAGGTTGTGTTATAATTGGATAGCTTAATTAAAAATTACATCTCACTTTCAGTAAGTCCTGATAATTGCCTGGTTTTATAGGTTGTCTGAACTACAAGATCAGCACAATAAGTGTAAGGATCAGTTCCGAAAAACCTCATTTGTGTCTCATGCTGTTATACCACACTGATTCTGTTGCATGAGACACTCATGAGAACTTTGAAATGCATTGCATTTCCTTTTGACAGAAAAAGAATCAAACAGATGACTGTGAAGTTTTGGCAATGTCTGAAATACTTCTATTAAGTTCGCCTAATATTTAGAGGCATTTGTACATTGAGAAAGACAAGAAAGTACCTTATGACATAGGCTCTGTTTCACTCAGTTTCACCCCAGTCCTGCAAAAGATTTTTCTGTTTCATTTTATGAATGAGAACAGTCTGACAGAACTCACCAAAAGCATTCATGAGATTGAAAACTCCATTCAGTGAGTGCTTAAGCATATACCTTGCTTTAAAGACGTAGGTGGTGCCCTAAACTCTATAGAGTAAATCACATGCACAATTCAGACACGTGCTAAAATAACTTGCTGAAGGAGGGACCAAGCTAAGTGTGTTGGTAAATCTTTGCTGGGAGAAATTATAATCAATTTGAAGACAACTGTGATACCTAAACTTATCCACAAGTATACACAAAAGTCACATGTCATGATCCTGATATTTTTTAGATCATAGTTGCATGGCTTCCCTCAAATCCACAATCTGGGCTTTATTTTCACGGGATTTGAGAAATGGGCAGGATTTGGATCAGGCAGGCACCCAACGCTTCCCATTATGTAGTCATGCTGTGAGCAAGACAAACTCTCAGGAGGTCTTTTGCTAAGGACCTTTGCAAAAGATTTCACTTGAAAGGGTTTTTTTGGTAACAAAGCAGTGGAATGTATTGAAAATCTCATTGATTTCCTAGCAATAGCTCGCAAAAAAAGGACTCTGAGTAAAATGTATTCATGTATAGCCATGAATATGCACAAGCACTGATTGCAAATTGAATAAGCACTAAGATCTGTGCAAAATTAATAAAAAAAAAAAAAGGGAAAGAAATCTAAGGAATACAAAAGAAAGAACTGAAAAAGGCCAGTTGATGAAGCCAAAACATAGAAGCACTATCAATCCTATCTTTTGGGGGAAATTGATCATGTGGGTGAACCAGATGACTAGGTCTTTGATAATTTTTAAAATAATACCATAGTCGAAAATTTTTCCATGAGAAGCAGAAACCACTAAGTATAGCAAGAAACTCCCACTAGATGGCAATGTCTACTCACTACTGAATCCAGACACTAATTATGAGTAGCTCCAAAATAATATTTATTCAGAAAACATATTTATTTTATTAACTCTCTAAAAGCTAATTGAAGCCATAGTTCCCACACTGTATAGTTCAATTTTGTGCATATACTGTGGGTGCTGGGCTTTCAGAAGTCACCTTAGTACAGAGACTGAAAAATGAGTGACAAAGAGAGCTGGTGAAATTCTCTTGCTAATGGGTAGGTTTTTTACTGTGGGGAAAAAAGTATGGTAGGGTGTTAAACGTTGGTTGGTAAAATACATGTTCTTTGCAAGTCACACTAGCTAGCATAACTATGTATTATCTACATGATGCGAATGGCATTGGGTGTGACATTCTTTTTGTGCACAACTAACAGAAGAGCCACTGAAAAAAGGAAAATCCTGCACTTTATCATTTGTGTCAACAATCACTGCAGGGCTGAAACTATCCAAGGCTAGAGCCAACCATAAGGAAAATCCCTGGTAAAAATGAGACAAAAACCCACTTTGTCCAAGAAGCCCTGCTTACTGCCTACAACATGCTGAACTAAAAATATACCTGTCATTAATAACATTATATAGTTCTCCTCCATTTAAATGCAGGTCAAATGAAAATCTTAAAAAGAGGCTGTAATGACTGACTGCAGCACAAAACCCAAACATTTGGTGATTTTAAAACTCTTTCTCCAAGGATCCTGTGGGACATGGGCACAATGAGCTTTTAGTTTGCAGCTGACTACAGTACTTTTTAGTTTGTTTGCTTTATTTAACCCTCAGAGGCAGGCTCCTTCCCTACAATACTCCATGCCTTTTGAAAGCTTTTGTTTTCAATAAAGTTACTCTTTCTGAGAGGGGCACAGTTACAGATTTCCTCAAGTTAAAGTACTCTAATACACTGACCGATAAAGGAAGGAAAAGAGAGGGCTTTGTTTTTGCCAGAATTAAACTTCTGTTTTGTTTTTCACTTTTTTTTTTTTTTAATGTAGCTACCTAAAACTGACAACCTGCAAAACACAAAGCACAAATGCTCTCACACTGAAGGGAAGAAAAACTACCGTAGAGTCTCTGGACAGTTTTAAAAGTGGCAATATGCCCCATTACTTTTCTAGCTGGCAGCATTCTCGAAGTGACAGACAATCTGGCCACAGACACTAGCCAGCTCCTTATTACAGCACTAATCTTATGTAATGAGAGTGAGCTCACCACCCTACAAAGCACTAATTATCAACAGCATTTTCCAAAGGATATGAATAACTCCCCTTGTGAGACTGAGGCTCAAGGCACAACCCCAAGTAGCTATATGCATTTAATCCATAACATGAATAGCTCCAAAGGACTCCTTTACTGCTGTGCCTGTTCACAAGAGTCCTTAACAGTGAAACTCCAGCAACCCAAATACAATGGAGAAGCTGCCAAAAGCAACACCAGGTTTTTTTTTATTTGGATGGGTGTGCTTTACAGCTGTAAAAGTTTCTATTCACCAAACTAAGTGAATTATTTAAATTCAATTTCCCTAAGATATTTTCAAATGTCACATTGTGTTCGCTCTTCCTTTGATCAAGCCAATTATTTTATGTCTCCACTGATAGTGTAAGTTTTGTTGTTTGGTAGTTTGCATTGCATCAAATTTAAAATACAGAAAGATCCAAACAAGCATGGACAAATGCCTCTTTTCACATAGTTCTGGGAGTATTTAGGCCTTGCTTTCTTTTTCTGTATTGCTGTGATTTTCCCAAACGTATTTGTTTTTATTGCTCAGAGCTTTTTATGTTAACTGTGGGATGAAGATTGTTCATGATTCATACTTAAAGACTTGTTCACTGTCACAGAAACACTGGGAGAAAAGTCTATAGAAAAGTGCAAGAATAATTTTGATTCTGTGATTTTTAAAATGTAAATGAAGTCTGACATACAGCTAATTTTGTTTCTTTGTAGAATGTAAATCACAGAAAAACTAATGCTTTTCCACAACAAATGCCAACAGAACAGCCCTATAAATACACTGCAATAGAAGAAAAACAGCTAACGAAACAAGCTCTTTAAAATACTATATTATTTTCTTCTTCTTCTTGCATCTGTCAATGCAATCATACCTGAAAAGTCGTGAGAAGAAATTGCCTTGATTTTCAGGAAGTAATGAATAATGAAGATCTAAAAATATTGGGGTGCTGTGAGTTCTCTTAACACACTCCGGTACCTGCTCTCACCACCTTCATCTTTGAGACAAATTATCTGAAGTTAGGGACTAGGTAGATGAGCCAAAGTTTGCAGCTTACTGCCCTTCCTACTTGCCCGTGCCATCTCAGATGTTGCTGATATTCCAAGCCCATGCCTGTGGCAGTGGCCCCTCATCTCCTGCTCTCACTGAATTTGTACCACAAGAGATAATCTAGGTTTCCTGAAAGAGCATTCACTTTTTATGCTGTACTAACTAACACAGCTGCAATCAGCTCTTTTCGCTCGATACAAAAAGAGAATATTTTCTGCTGCCAAAGTGTTTTTCATGTGGCCCATCAGCTCCAGAACACGAATCCACCTCTCCCAACCACCGTAAACACTGAGGAATTCTTTCTCTCAAAAACACAAAAAAATAAAAAAGAGACAGAGCAGGAGCTCATTGTGGATGAGAAAAGATTGCTTCCTGCCATATGGTTACAGTACAGTAAAACAGAACAAATTAGATTCATACATGTGGCCAGCAATGGATTCCACAGTTTAGTATAATCATAGCTTATTTTGTTCTGCATATTGGACAAGGCAGCCCAAGCTTAGCCAAGCAGTTTCTTTGAAGATATGCTTTGACTTTAGCCAAGGAGTCCCCAATTTTTTTTTTAAAGGAATTGCAAAAAAGATAAATATAAGTAAATTGGCCCAGCCAGTAAAATCCAGTATAATGAAACATCAGTTAGCTGGAAAGCAATTTGTTTACTGAAAAGTAGCACCTGGACTGACAATTAAACTTTAGGGCATGAGAGGTATGACACAAGTACTTTATTTATGTTATTGTTCACTTTTCAAGCCCAGTCTGTGTCTGGGATGTAGTGAGCACAGCATGTTGAAAGGTGTCTTTTACCAGCAGATGGCGAGGCCTATGCAGTATTCAAATTAATCGGAATTTAAGACATCAGGGAAACATATTTGATGCATATATCTAATTATTTTATTGTTCCTACTAATTAGTAGAGAGAAGACAAATTGCTTTAACTAGAGAGTGGTTAGAAAATATAAAAAATAAGTTAAAAACTAGGGAAAAGGAGCAAATGAGGAAGCTTCTCAGAACCATGGTATCCAGAAACCATATGTAATAAGTTATGAGGGAAAGCTATTGAAGCAATGAACATAAATGGTTTCAAGAGACAGCTAATTTTTTTCCAAAGGAAGATACGGAGGGAAGTTGCTAAAAAGAAAAGAAAAATAAAGTGGAAAAAAGATCAATCAAAACAGAAATCTGTTGGACAGATGGTCTCATTATGTTCCTAGAATGTCTTCATGTCTTAATATTGAAAATTAAAATAAAAATGTAATAACACATTTGCCCAGTAGGCTGAATTAAAAAAGAGACTCTCAACACTTATATTTATTTCCTTGAATTCCTGATGCAATGAAATACCAAATTACTCTTTGGAATATATAAGCATGTATCTTGTTTTACACTTTTCAGCGTAAGATGGGCGGCCCCTTCAGGCACTACATACATGCCCAAATTTATTTCACCTAACTTTAGATCCCTTAGTGAACATAGCCTCCTTGATGAACCACTGTAGACAGCCAGACCACTCCTGAGCTCCAACCAAGCCTAAACCACCCTCAGAGTTTACTGTCAGTAAAGAGTGAGAAGCCGCATATGGGGACAAAGAATGAACTCATCCAGAACAAGCAGGATTCAAGGCCATGGCCCATTCTGCGCTCCCAAAAATACATGAGGATAGGCAAGAGAAAACTACAAAAACAAACTCTTCTGCTTACATGCTCCAAGACTTTGTGGCTATAAGCACAAATGTGTGCATTGGTACCATCACAGATGCACTGAGCAATCAGGGAGGCAATAAAAAATTTCACCATCTTTTTCTTTCCCTCTGTGCTGTCACCTGGCACACATGGTAGTTTCCCGAAAAAATGGCTTATTTATAAGCCATTTTAGAGGACTTAAAACCTCTGGTTTATGGTAATAAATGAAGCCTGCTTTGCCCTAGGTGTCTTTCTACATAAGTTGTAGCTACACTGTATGCAGTGATGATCATTGTATGTATGTTTGCGTATGCGCATACGTGTGTCCAAATGGTTTCCGCTTTAAGAAGCACAACCAGTTTGGGACTTTTTTCATGTAATGTTCTTCAGTGGGTGTTAAACAACAATAAATCACCTGTCACTTCTACAAAAGTGACTGTTTTGAATTGGAAAGAGTTCAATCATTTCCTGAATTCATCAGCTCTTTGATTTAGGTTAGTCAAAGGTGGGTGGAGAGCGTCCTCCTTCTCCTGCTGATTGTCCTTTTGCTTTAAGTCAGTAAGAGTTATCAACAGCATCGTAAAATTTTATGGATGGGTTATTGGTTATGGGCCTCCTAAACAACCTAAGGATGGCTGCTTCTCCATCATAGCTGTAGAGCTGCCATACAGACTAGAAAAATCTCAAATAATACTTGAGAGACTCCTTTGTACACTCCCATAGATACAGCTAACACAAGACCTTGGCTGCCATATCCTCATCTGAAAAATTCATTCTGCCCCATATACAGAAGGGAGAGGAGAACTGACACATGTGTCCTTGTATAGGACCAGGAGAGCACAAACCAGCTCCAGCAGAAACCCTTAAATTACCGTCTCAAACTTTTTTGATTTTTTCTGTTTGGAAGCTTTGAGAGTTCCCACATGTACAATAATAAGAACTGAGAAGAAGGCTTTTGAACTCATTAGTTATCCAGAAACAAGAGTTTGCTGGCTGTTTGCTTGGGTGCCTATTTCGTGTCTGCATTTTTTCATGCAGCTTCCCTCACTGCTGGTGGGAATTTGATAAGCCACCACAAAAAGAAATGAATGAGTGATTTCATTTCAAAGGCATCTTACCAGTGGGCTACCATCAGTCCAGCGGAAATCACGCTCAAACATCTTGTCATTGAGGCCAATCCACTGGTAGTCATGCCCAATACCTAAGGAACCAGAAGGATATTTTTATTAACCTTCCCACAAATGGAAAATATTTTATCAAAGGAAATAATAAGAATTTGCACAGAATGAATCAGACATCCTGTTCTTAAGATTCTTCTAGTCATTATGCAAACAACTATTTACAGGCTGGTTTTCAGCTTTTCAATTTTAATTTGGTTTGCCCATAAAAATGCAGATTCTCATCTAACAGTTTAAAAAAAAAATCCTGTCTCTTCTGTTCTGACGGTGTCTGCCAAAGAAAACAGATCAATTTTGTACCTGAGCAAGCACGAGGGGGAGGAAAAAAAAATATTAAAATCATAAAAGCACGTATTTTAATCTACATTTTCTGGGTTCTGGTTAGGCTGTGACCAGTGTTGTCTAGATTGTGCAGTACAACATACAGGAACCATTTCTTTATGCCTATTTAATAGAATATATGGTGGTGTGGTCATTGACGTCACATGCACAAAAGATCTAAAGCTTCCAGAAAGAAAGCCTCTAAAACCAACTTCTAATGCCAAAACAATATAGTTCCTCTTTCTCAAAACCAAAATTTGTAACAAATAGTAACTTAGTAGCTACAAAGAACTTGCATTGATTGCAAAAGTAAACATGAAGAACACAAAGTGTGCCTTTTAAACATTCTAAAAGTACATTTTAACACGGAGATGTAACAGCTGAGTGATCAGGAGGATATTTCACTAGCGCTGAACCCTCAGTGCCTGCTTCCTTTTAGAGGAATTGTAACAGTACATACGGTTCACAAAGATCTGCTCCTCATGCGACAAGATGCTTGTCAAGTGTGCACCCTGGAGACGGCATTCCCTTTCAGCTGTGTCCCATGTACGCCGATGGGCAAAGTATTTGTAGCACTGTCCTTGGAACTTGTGCCAGCCATAATCACAGGTCTCCGTGTCTGTGACAAACAAATCGTATCTCTGTCAATGGGTGTGAAATCCAGGCATGTTTCATGCAGATGCATTTTCTGAAGGGCAAAGGTTCAAGAAGATATCCACCACCCACTAAGCAGTACAAACGCAGAAACTCATCCTTGAGACCTCATTACATTTTCAGGTAATTCTGTGTAACCAGTTTCAGTACAAGCTGCAAGAATATTACTTATGTAAGGAGTATAATTGCACCTGGCAACTTTCTGAGCTTCCACTGATCAAACTGTGCTGTATCTAGACAATCTCAGGAAGACATCTTCTGTCTATAACTCTGGATGAATGAAATGCCTGGATATGGGGCTGCAGTTAATCTACATTTCATCCAAGTTTTCTGAGTCTGTATATAAGGATGGGAATTTTTACTTGTAAGGCCAAATAGTTCATGAGTGACTGTACTGAATTACCTTGTTTTGGAAGAAACTGATAACTAAAAATACTATGAAAGGAAGTGCTTATGATTATCCAATCCACAGATGCAAAGCTGCAGTACTATCTTTCTGAACTTACTCCTCCAAAACCCATCCTCCTTTGCAAAGTCTAACTTAATAAACTTTAGGCATCAGTTTCTAAGGAAGGCTATAAAGCTGAAATACAAAGTAATGAAAAGCACATTGTCTGTGCTTGTATGAAGGATGGAACTGATAAGAATGCATAATAGACAGAAGTTCACATCAGCCAGCATATTCCTTCAACTAAAGAGAAATAAACACGAGCCTTGGAACAGTAACAAGCCCAGGATTTGACATTAATTATTTTGTCAAGGTTAGGCAGCTGTAAACAGGATAGATGTCAGAAACAACAAAGTTCCAGTTCCAAGTTTGTTTCTGCACCAACAAAAATCAGTATTAATGAGATGGGCATAATAAATATGATGCCTGAATGTGTCTGGGCTGTGTTTGATGACAAGAGGAACTTTCCACTGAGAAGACAGAGTTTAAGGGAGGAATGGGAGAAACAGTAGGGAAAACTCAGACTGTTTTTGAGTTATGGCAAGGGAAATGGCGCCGTAAAGGACACTCCAGCACAAGATTACAGCTTGTTCTTACTGCAGCTGGTTCCAGCCATCTAAGTACATGAAAGGCCTCCGTTGTAGGATGTTGAAGAACAGAAGCACAAAACTTGGCCTTCTCCACTCCACCCATCAAACAGGAATTTGCCACTTCCCAACAAGTTTTATCAATCTCTAAACAAAACTGTGCTTGAAAGCAACTGTCTGGCTTTTCCAGAGGTATAGATACGTTCTGAGTATGAAATTGGGTTTCTTATTTTCAGCAAGTCAATACAGTCAATAATCAACAACATGCTTTGGTCAAAGAGGCTCTTTTTGAATTAGTACAGAAAAAGCCAAATATTCCAGAATATGCCAACAGCATATGTCTGCAAATTCATTAACTATGGTATTTTTTAGGTTTGAGCAGCTACCACAAGAGACACTAGTGGAATAATTTTTTCACAACACAGGGCTGGTTCTTAATTCATAGCAGGAAGAGGCTGTTCACACCTTGAAGCACCAAGGTGTCTATGTTTTTCTGTTTTTGAATCTCCCAAGATAAAAACCAGACTTAACATGTACATAAATGGGTTTAAAAGTGCAAACATATCACTTCAGTTGCTTACCAGAACTTCTGTGACAATTCCTGGCAGCACTAATAACACAGCAGTCATTGTCTTAGAAGTCTGGTATCAATATCATTTTCTGAAAGTCGTCAGTACAGACATAAATGTACTAAATACAAAGGCGTAATAGAGCTTACACTGATTATCTCTCTTCTATTTTCAACAAGTTAAGCTGTGGAAAACTCCTTGTGCCTTGAGTAATCCCAGATATGAAAAAGGAATGTAATCTATTCTACCAGCTTGTTGGTTTTTTCTCTTTTCCCTCTTTGTGTTCAGTATGAGGTGCAGGCTGCAGATACAGCTTTGATCTCTGGCACCTAAGCCATTTTAAAGTTTAGTCTGCCTTTGGCTTTCTAGAGCATTTGTTTAACCACACAATGCTGACTAACAGTGCTGTGTCTTCTGTGAAGGCATTTAAGATTTTATTATTTGTCTTGTTCAGGGACGCCCTTGTCCCACAGCAAACAAGTCAAATAATAACAAGCAGCACTGCCCACTGAGAAAATCGTGGCCACAGTATTTCCAGGCTATTCTAATCAAGACTTCACTGGCCTTTGCTAGGAAAGAAGTGCACTATCTGAGAAAAGGTCTGCTGAAAGGCACATGGGGGAGGAAAAGAGGCTTGAAAACAAAAAGTGTAGAAGACTGGGTTCAAAGAATGGGACATAATGGCCTGAGGATGAATCATAAAAAACAACATTTCTCTTCTTAAGACAGAGGATGCCAAATATTGACATAGGTACTCCTAGTTGAAATGCATGTACTGTGGTACACATACAACTCCTCTATCCTATCCAAAATGTCATGTTGTTTTCCAAAAGGGAAAAGTTCAATAACTTCTTCTGCACCTGTTTGTAGATCAAATCTACAAAGACAGAAAAAGACAAGGCTGAAGGCTATAAAATACATTGGATTTTTAGAAGTGGAAAAGAGGATTTTTTTTTTTTTTTTAATGAGAGGAGAGGTTGATGAGAAGAGGTGAAAAAGCAACGAGGAAAGGGAGAGTCAGGAGGCTAGAAGATGAAAAATGCAAACCAGATAAGTAAAAATGTGGGGACTGTTTCATCTCTGCAGTGCTTCACCCTGAGTTTGTGTATCTTACCACATTAACAAAGCTGAAAGGGCAACAAAAAGGTAAACGCTCCATATGGGTATAAGTTTTCAATGCCTTTACTGAACCAGAAAAATCTAGTTGCAGGTGGCTGTAAATTTTCTGACCTCATCACCTGTGAGCAGAGTAAGTGCAAGAACTTATTGAATACAATACTCCACATTCATTGTATACTTACCCAGAGAGGTAATCACAGCTTTCTGTAACCTTATTCCAGAACTTGATGGAAAGACTGAAACATTGCTTGCCGTATTTATGGTATTTTTAAAGTTGTCTGACTAGTCTTAAGACTTATGACAACTTACAGGCTTTTTCAGTGATATGTCCAAGGAGTTACTTACACAGCTTCTGTTCTCTGTAACTGCAATTGTATATGTATAAAAACATCTCTAAACACTGCATTAAAAAACAATTCTCTGTGGGTTTACGACATAGATAGGTACCACTTTTTCAACAGCCGCTGACAGTAGGTCCCTTGTCTTTAAAGAAATTCCTTGAGAGGCTTAAAGAAAACAGACTGAAACACAGGTACTAGAACACAATGAGAGTCTTCCTCAGATGTGAGTTTTATCTGTGACTGTCTGCCTTCAGCTAATGAACAAATGCCTGAGGCCCACTAGCCCACACATCACTAGGAGAAAGGTAAATATGCAAAATTATCCCTTCTCAGCTGAGAGACATCAGCTAGAGACCATCTGTTTTCAGAAGGTATCTTTGCACTGAGTCCTTCTCAAACACTTCCATCCCAAGCTACCAAGCCCTGGGAACAAAGTGAATCAAATGAGACTGAAGTAAACATAGAAATTTGAAAAATGAAATGGGGTTATTAGAAAAACATTGTTTGTGTCATGACAATTAAACAAAAACACTTGTTTTCTTTTCAGAACCTGGGAGAGAACAGCTGGTTGTATTATCCCAAGGAGGTATTATGTCCTGTAACAAACACATGTGCCATTTTGGCACACAGGTCCATACATGCAGCTGAGTTTGGTAAACAGGCTAACTTAGGTAGCAGACCAAGCCCAGTCTTAAGTTTTAAACACATATATCATTCCTTGAACGCAGGTAGACACTAGTTGAATAGCAAAAGGAAAAAAAAGAAAAGGAATCTCTAGCCAGCCAAGGAAGGAAGAAGAAAATCTAAACGGGTGCTCATCCAGTTCTCATAAAGAATGCTTATTCTTGAAATTGAGGTTTGAATTCCAAGTCTCTACCGTTTTGTTGTTTCCTATGTAAGTATTCATGAACTAAGGTACTCCTCACTACAAATACAGATGTCCAGATGATGCAACAATGGCTACAGACTTACATACACCCCACTGGTCCCTGGTGACTGTTTTCTACAGTTGCTTCCACCAGCCCAGTGTGAGACAGGGTATCAAACAATCCGCCTCTTCTCTTTCCCCAAACATGGAGCTTACAAAGCAACACTTCAGGCAGCAAAACTGGCAGGATCTGAGCTCTGGGCTCATTTGTCTGGACACTGAGAGGTCTTATAAGGGCTTTTCATAGAGGGATGACAATGGAAAACTAATTGCTCCCCCAGGATCAGACTCACATCAAGACCTACTGTAGTCTAATGTCACCCTTTGAAAAAGTATTTTGGGGATATTTCTGCATTTTAAGAAGTGATGTTCAAATGTCACCAAGTGGCATGCAGAATGTGCATTTGTACTATGAAAACATGCGTGTGGTGGGCAAAAGAGGGTAGTATCTGACACAGGCACTCCACTCACTTTTAAGCTCGTCCAAGAGAAAAACAATGCTGTCTTTCTGAGCTACCAATATAGTTCAAAAAGGAAAAACCCTCAGCTGCTTTATTTCTAACATCAGACAACTTTAGCTCTCTTCAGGAAGAAGTTCCTGGGCTCAGATTGTCTGCTGAACTGTTTCCACCTGGCAACAGAAATGGTTGTCAGGGGGCCAGTTACAGCTTACTGAGTCTCAGGACTGACTTTGCTCACCCTAGTTTAGATCACCCTGAAGGCCCCTCTAACCTCTACCACCTGCCGGAGCTCCCTGATGTGCAGCTGCACTGTCCTCTGTTCACATCCCCTCCTAACGCAGACACACGCATAATACACCAGACGAAGATGCCTTAGTCTAGAACAGTCTCACAGGGGCATTTGGGTGAAATTCTGAGCTCTACGTTTTCTTACATCAGTGTCACTGAACCAGGACACAGTGGAGTTGTCTCCTACTTTGAGCTTCATTTCCAGAGGCAGTGCACGCTTGCTGATTCTGTTCCTTTCCGTGGCATTTGAATACTCAGCACCCTGCGCAAGAAAGCCCTTCAGCTCAACTTTTTTTTTTCAAAGCTTGCTAAAATGAATAGTATATATTGGTAAAAACAAAAAAAGAAAAAGAGTCATGAAATATAATCTCAGTGTGCTCAGCTCCACCTTTCCTGTGGCACCGAGGTACACGTTCTGTCGTTCTGGCTGGTCTTTAAATCTAGTGAGGTCAGGACTGGTGCCTTGAAATAAAGCCTGCTTGCCAGACAACTGTGTCTGAATAGCCAACAGTTTTATTTTGTCTGGTGGAGTGGAAATTTGGCACCAAATGCTTTTCCCAAGTCCCAAACCACTGCAGGACTTTAAGTGGAGGAAATTTAAATTCCAAAACTGAGTGAGCAGGGTTCTGGTTCTGATTGACAAACTAGGAAATGTTCCCATTAACCACCTAAAATGTGCTCTCAGGTTGGTCATTAAAAGCAGCTTAAAGCTACCACGGTACTCTAAGCCACTCGCTACTATGGAGTTGCTGGAATGAAGAAGAGGAGGAAGGGAGTGAGAACATTTATTTCTTTTGTGTTAAAACACTGTCAACTCAACTTTGGAGAACAGATTCCAAAAGTCCTTTCAAATTACAAGGTTAGCCAGACCACTGAAAAAGTTAAACATTGAAAATTGCTGGAACCGGTAAGCTTTGAGAGTTTTCAGCCCTAACAAACTAATTTCTATAGGTTGAGCTGGAAGAGTTCGCAAACTGCCTTTCACTGAAGATGAGAAACAAACATGAAAATATATAAGATTAATAAAACAAATCCAAAGGTGTAATTCATTCATTCAACTGTGACCAAAACTATTTAGCTGAAGAAAAAGAGAAAAGTATTTTCACAAGCTTTAGAAAATATACTCTAAAACACCATTTCTTTTTCCCATGGAAATGCCTTCATTAATTTTACTGACAGAACAGATTTTGCTGCCCTGTTCCTCCCCGTACATGCACATATTGAATAACTATCTTTCACTGTAAATATTTCTTCTAAATACAGTGGTATTTCTTGCAGGCAATGTGATAAAATTACAGAGACTTGGATGTTTACTCTGATTTCAGTTGTCCAGTTTAGAAACCCTTTTACAACTTCCTTGTAATTGTGATCCTGCACCTACTTTTCCTAAAATAATCACAGAACAAATAAATTTGAAAAGTCCATGATTACATTGTCAAGACTATGGTCCCAGTGGATGGGTATATAATCTGGTGTATTCAGTAGACTATTCCTAATTTCCAGTGACCCTTATTGGAAGGGATGGGTTCTGATGTGTCTTTCACACTGTATATCATTTCTTAAGACAGAATCTCAGTTGGCAAGTAGCTCTGATCCCACTCATTTATCCCAGAAGCACAACTACAGTAATGAGAGAACCTCATTAAGTGTCTTCCTGGTAGTTTGCAAGCCAACATGAGCATGTTGTGCTTGCCTTGGAGACACTTGAGAACTGTAGAGCTGTTGTTATTTTGACACAGAAACTGCCCAATATATCAGTCTATATAGGCACAGCAGTAATGTGACTTCCAGTCAGGTTTGCATGTGGATAGAGTTTGCTCTCAACCATCTCTAAAAGATGGTGCAGATTTAACCTTAAACAAAAAGTCCTGAGCCACAAATCATTAGAGTGTAACACTCTCAACAATTATAATCTCATTACTGATGACTTCCCACAGATTCTGACAGTTTCTTCCATCCTCTCATTTTGAGTCTTTGTCTCCAGAAGGATGTTGAAATGGAAATAGATTACCTCAAACACCATACATTAAATAATACACCTTACCTTGTTCACAGAGAGCACCTACATAGCTTGGCAGACACAAGCAAGTAAAGGTATTGAGGCCATCTATACACGTGGCTCCATTCCGGCATGGGTTAGACTGGCATTCATCAATATCTACAACATAAAGATAAAAGTGTTTTTATAATCCACCCACCTCCTAGAAAGGAAATGTTCTTCAGCCTTAGTCATACTTATTACTAGGACCAGTTCAATCCAAAAGAAAGAAGTATTGCAAAAGATCCAAGTGACCAGTTTATCTGCATGATAACTGATTTCACTATGCACAACCTTCATTTATCTTCATCCACAAGCCAAGAAGTGGTTTCCTCAGGAAATATGACATTACTGATCCACAATTTTATATCTTGCACTCTGAATCCTGAGTTAATTTCTAAAATCTAGGCCTTCAATTCCTCGTTGTGTAGCCAAGAAAGAAGTGATACTGTGCAAACTGAACTATGTTCCCGTACTGGTAGAAAATTTGGCTTGAGTGTGCGACCATGGCACAAAAAATTCTCAAGTACTGGACCTCAAATATCTCCACAAATCTCAAATATTGGAAATCTTATCATATAGCATCAAACAGACTCTTAATTTCAGTCTGCAAAGCAGCATGCCCTGGCATCTTATTGGTTTGTATTTTCCATTTCTTCCTTGTCTGATCTTATCAAGATGAGGACAAAGCATCATAAAGACAATCTCACTAAATAACCAGTCAGATAGTGACAGTCATAGTCATGCACAGGTTAACTGCCGAGGCTTAGCTCTAGAGTAAACAAATAACATTTCTCTCCCCCTTGACTCTGGCTGCTAAAATACCTTGTCTTCGTCTTTTAAATTGGAGCACTAGTTCATTCAATATAATAACTTTGTGCACGTTTTTGCACAGGTTATAAATTAGTATGTCTCTTCATAAAGATCATATGATGTTCTGTAATGAGTGCTGTTCCTCTGAAACAACCACAGTTTAAAGTTCAATGCAGATTTTGCAAACATCTTGGTACAAAGTGAACTGCTGGTAGTGACTGACTATTAAAATATAAGAGAGAACTTAAACACATTTACAAACCAACAAAGAACTGTACAATCATAGGAATAATTGCTGCATCATATGAAAGCATTTTCTTTAATTATTTTATTTAAAAAATCTAATTCTGCTCAAATTTTAAGGTAGGTCTTATTTGTTCCAGTCATCTGGAAAGCTCTCAAGTCAACGTTTTATGCCTCATATCCAGAATATCCCTGAATCCAGGGCTAAAATCACTGAGGTTTACTTTCTTAAACACTACAGAACATATTTCTATATGGTGACTGGCCGTGGAGTGTCCCACCAAGTCTGTTCATAAAAGAGGGTAAATTTAGACTAGACATTAGGAAGAAAATTTTCATTATGAGGGTGGTGAGACACTGGAACAGGTTGCCCAGGGAGGTTGTGGATGCCCCATCCCTGGAGGTGTTCAAGCCCGGGCTGTATGGGGCTTTGAGCAACCTAGTCTAGTGGAGGGTGTCCCTGCCCATGGCAGGGGGGTTGGAACTTTATGATCTTTAAGGTCCCTTCCAACCCAAACCATTCTACGATTCTATGATTCTATAAGCCACTAAGAGTTCTAGGGGACAAGAAGTGGCCAGATTATCCTTTTAGAACCTGAAAAAAAATAAATTATTATCTCAGACCTCTGGTTTGCAACCAGGGGATGCCATATTTCTTGACAAAGCAGAATATTTAAGACGCAACACCTAGAACTTTATATCTACCAGCAACATCCCACTAGAGAAATAGCAAACTCATCAATATGAGCTAGGAAAGCAGAGAAAAACACAGGTTAATTTTTTTTCCATCGCATTTCATCTTGCAGAACACAACTAAAACTATAGTAATCCTGACAATTATGCTGCACCAATATCAACCTTAAGGTGGGGTTGTTTTTTTTTTTCTCCTAAGATATATATGATGAGATGAACTCATTTTAGAAACATTGCATGAGTTTTTTTCTTTCAAATTTGGCACACAACTGTGTAATAGGCAAATCCATGGCATTTGTCAGGGAATGTAACTTACAAATTTTCAAAAACCTAAACTACACTAAATAGCCAAACTACCACTTTCTGGAAGGAAAAGCTGTTTATTCTGAGCTGTACTTGTGAGGCTTTTGAAGCCCACAGTCATGGCAAGTAAACACAGATGTCACAGGCAGCTTGAAGAGGTCCTCAGCTAGAAGAGCTACCAAAATACCAATTTATAACAAAGATTTTTATGATTATCATCATATTTACAATTTCCTTAAAAAAAACAAGCTGGCATTCAGTGCTCAGCTTCCCAGTCACATTTGAAATCGAACCCTTTCAAATAATTACATAGCGCTCTTAAGAACTATCCTGAATATTAATGTTCATTTGGTTTTATTTGAAGTATTTATGAATTTAATGTTATGCATTTTAAGTCATGTAGTTCATTTACTAGTATCTTACATTTGTATGTGTACACTTCTGTGCACTTTACAGGGAAAGAGAAAAGGGGTAAGTGAATCTCTGTTTTACTGTTCTCTTCTTAAGGCCTCACCGTAGAGTTTTTAAAATGTATTCTTCAAATGCAAAACACACTAGTTCTGCATTTCTTGTGTATGAAAACTTTATACTCAACTTAATCAGTATCTAGATAGCACCAGCTTACCTAATTCACACTGCTCGCCATTAAAACCTGGTAAACACGTACAGATGTAAAATGAACCACGTGGATAGCAGGTACCACTGTTAAGGCAGGGATTGCTTTTGCATGGATCTTGGCCTGTTAAACAAGTAGAAAAAGAAAATTGACTCTACAATTTCAGAGAACTGGTGTTTTTTTCTTTTTTTCTTTTTTTTTTTTTGAAGAAGAAACCTTTCTTCACTTCTGCATTGATGTTTCAGGCTTTACTGTAGTTACAGAACTTCTATTAACATAACAGACTACTGAGAATAAGATACTTTTGTAAAATAGCAAAACTTATTTTCAGGTATCACTATTCTCAACTTTAACAACAACAACATGGCATTTACTATGAACCAGTAGAGATAATTTTCAGAATTACATATTTCTTTCACAGAAATTTGTACTATATTTGGCAGTCATGATATTCTATAGAGGATTTAGTTTGCATGACATGACAATTAATTATAGCTGAAAACAGTTAAGCATGTGCAAAATGGATGGAAAATGCTTCTTTTTTTTTTTTTTTGAACAGGGTTAGTTTATGTAGAATGATTGGGTACACAGAACATACTGGCTGGCTGCTGTTGTTTCACTTTGTTATATTTAAACAATCAATGCCCACAAAGTCTTATTTCTTTGAAAGTATGTTTTCACATATGTATATTTCCCGCCTGTCTTTCTTAAAAAACACATTTGAAGAATACAAATAAAGGTACTGAATACATTCGTAACAGAACTAAACATTAAGATAAAAGCTTACCTGCTGTGAAATCCTCAGTTGCTGTGAGAGTTATCATTTAAAGAGCTTTTCCTTGCAGAGCTTTCTGCCTTCTAGTGATGTTTATTTCAACTGAGTTTAGGCAACTAGACATTCACGTTTTATTTAATGCCTAGGAGCAATCACTCACACAAACAAGTACACACTGGATAACCATTTCTAAGTATTAGCTTCTCAGAGGAAAATAATGAAGACAGTCCTTCTGGGATACAGGAAGAAAGCCCTGGCTTTGAAAATTTAGAAAATGAGTAAGAGAGTTCTGTAACCTAGGTTAACTCAGAGACACCAGAAAAGTTTAGATTTTTGGTTATATTTTTCCAAAACAATCTGATTATGGTTTATAAAATGAAAGACAAGTAACATTTATTTTACTCTCAGACATTCAAAAAAGTCTTCTTAAAGTAACAAGTTCCCTATCTAGTCACTGGAAAGCAGAAGGTTCATTTGAAAGCCTCCAGAAGAATATCCTTTCTACATAAGCTTAGGATTGTAATTAAGTGGTAAGGATCCTGCTTTGGAGGGTGTGAAAGGAGTCTGATCATATCAATAAAACAGGGTGCATTTTTTAGGACTGCTTCACTGAAAGTCCCAAATGTAGGTCTATGTTAAGCACATAACAACGTTTATTGTGCATTAGCTGTCTGTTTATCTTCCTATGGACTGGATATTTTCCCAGTAAATATTTTCAAATTGACAGGTACCTGGATTATTTGAGGAAAAATAATAAACATTATAATATATTAACATTAACCCAGTTCAGTTCTTCCCTCAGCTTTATCTCAATAATATATTAGTTGAAGCAAAGCTACTTTTATAGATCCTACCAGCATCATCTCTGTATTTGGTTAAATTGTGCCTAACAAAATACTGTGGCAAATGACATCTCACAAAAAGATCTGTAATTTATAAGAGATAGACACTGTATCAACTAGTTAAAGCTACAGATATGTAGCTTTAACTATGTAAAGTCTCAGTCTTCTCTTATCTGAAAAGTTATCTTGGAGGTTAAGAGAAGTTAATTTTTACAGAAAATTCTCATCTCAAAATGTACACTAGATCTGCTAAGTCAACTGCAAGATGTTGTGAAACAAGCCTACCTCTAAAAAAATTGTATAAGTACTATCATCATGTCAACACAGAAAAGGAATCAGAAAAAATTATCTGTTGGACATTGGAAAATTAAATAATGACAGCTGAATTCTCTACCACAATCAGTATTACCTTCCTGTCTTTTAGAACTGGATGGTCACCTCAAGTCTGATCCAGAGCTCCACGATGCAAACACTCAGGAAAAGTCACTGAGCTGGAGTTTTGGTACCCCATACTCCTTCATTTTGTAGGAGTTACAATCGTGCTGATTTCAAAGTTTGAGGCTCATGAGTTCTGTTGTTATTTCATGGTGTTCTGATTGTCAACCCTCTTATCAGAGTTTAGACACACATTTACAAGGATCACAACAAACATATAGGACAGTGATCATATTTGGAAGTTACCTGGAATTTGCACTGCTGTGCCTTCAACTGAACCCACACTGGTGCCAATCAGGAAATCTGATCCATTAGTGACTTCCGGGAGGGAAAATGATGAAGTTACTAGTTCAACAGTATTTGGCTCCTCAGAGCTTATCGTTGAGTGCTCAGTATGATGCAGACTGTTTCCAGGGGCAATGCTGTTTGTTGCAATGTTAGACGAAATTGTTGTGATCTCCTCTTGAACAAACAAAGCTGATTGTGTTTCTGTGTTTCTATCCAAAGGTTGTGAAGATGAAGCTGGCACTGTAACTGCTTCCTGGTCAGGTTTAAATACTTCACTTTCAAAACTAACAGGTGAATCTGAAACAGGTGTGGAAAAAAGCCATGGAATCTCTCTCTCAGTACTCCTGTCATCTTCTTGACGGAGATCGTTCACTCTCCCTGAGGAAGCTTCAACTTCTGTTGTGCTAACTATCAGAAGATCTGTGCTCACTCTTTCTCCAAAATTCAAAAAAGCAGTAGGCAAGACATGTGTTGACAGAGAGTCTCCAGAAACAGTAGCTTCTTCCTCAACAGCCAGACCCATTACTGTCTGAGAGGTTTCTGTCTCCTCTGTCCTGTCTGTTACAAGTCTGTTAAAGTGAGGAGTACTGTCAGTAGTCATGCTTTCTGAAACAGGCCTAGGAGAAAGCCCCAGCAGAGAAGACTCTGTTCTGTTGAGAAGGTCTCCAGTGGGTGGTTTATATGTTGCTGCAATATCAGAACTAACCTCTTTAAAGGTTTCTTCTGATAAATGATCAGCCTGATCTGAATCCTTTGATGATGATGTACTTGGAATGATTACCTCAGGATACTCTGATACTCCATTAACTAGCTGAACAGTTACTGAGGATTTAGGAGTTTGAGATACAGAATAAAAGCTCACTGAATCAGTTTCTTCATACTCCGCTGATGCCGATTTTGTGTTTGTGTATACTGTAGGATGTTTTTCTTCATTCTTGCTAGATGATACAGTTGTCAGTTGGGATGCATGGTGTGTGGTGACTATACTTATATCAAGCATGTCAGTTGTCAAAGTCTTTTCTGTCTCAGTAGTTAAAACTGGTGTAAGAGAAGGAACCACAAGCTGCTTATCATCCAATTCTTCTTGGCCCATTCCAGAAAAGCCAGAGACAGAGATGGTTTCACTTTGATCTGCTTTTACTTGGTTGATTGCCAAAGTATTCAGCTCATAGGTGTCTTCTGTTGTGCTTGTTACAACATGTTTAGACTCATGAGGCATATGAGGGCTTACCAGCGATGACACTGTAGGAAGGAAAATGCCCAGTTCAGAGAGCTCTGTAGTGATGACAGTTTCTGTTGCAAACTTCATGGCATTCCCTGAATCCAAATCCTTGTCATCTGATTTCGTTATGTGCCCAGCTGTTGCTGATTCACTACTTGGCTGACCCAAAGTAGTCAAAGAAAGACTATCACCAGATCCAAGTGACTTCTCTTTGGTTAGAGGAAATTTAGGTGTTGAGTTGTATTTCTCCCCTTCAGATGTCATGGTGTCATCACCACCATATGTTGATTTTATGACATGATTTGGCATTGTCTGCACACTTATTATATCTTCAGGCACTGATTTTGAGTGATCGACGTCTATAATAGTTGTTTCTTCTGATGGGGTTTGAAGTCGTTCTTCAATTAGTGTAATATCACCATAAACAGAAATGTTTAATACAACAGTTCTTTTATCATCAATCATGGGAATAATTTTCTCATATATCCCAGTATCACTCGTTAGTTCTTCTGATTTAGCTGTGTTTGGTTGAACAGCAGATGGATTTGCCACAACCTCTTTTTCTTCTGTAAAAAGGGACGCTAGTCCTGTGGTCACAACCTGTGATACATCTGTTGGTGCTTCTGTTGTCATAACTCCAGAATAAACATCCCCAGGAACACTAGATGAAGCATTTAGTTCTACTTTTGACACAGGAGGTATCAACAAATGAGTAAACAAATCAGGAGAAGATGAATCCAAAACACTAGCCCAGCCAGATCCTTCTCCAGAGCTTTCTGGTAATACTCTGTCTGGCATTTTTGTTGTTGGTGTTACAAGCAATTCTTCTGTTTCAAGACTAGGAGTGCCACTCAGTATTACAGAAACAGGAGTTACGCCATCTTTAATCAGCAAATGTGAATTTTCCTCTTGGGAAACAGGTTTAGAAGTAGCTGTTGTCCTGTCTGTTTCATTTTCTCCACTTCTGTAGTTAGTTTCCTTATTGTGAGGTTCTTCAGTCACAACAAAATGGTGTGTCGTCTCTTTAATCTCGTTGGAGCTGAAGATCTTGGAACTCTCTTTTATTAAAGCTGGGGAACTGGTGATCACTGAGCTGAGGAAATGGACTTCTGTTTCCGACAACAGCTCAGTTACAACTCTTGTAACTTCTTCATTAACTTCAGGATTGGATTCAGTGCTTTCTCTTTCAAAGCCTTGTATCTTGTCAGTTGAAAGTTTGGGTCCCATATTTGCAGGATGAGACACTTGAGGACTTGAAGTACTCGTGATTTGTTTGACAATCAATGGCATTACAGAAGGAATAACAGCAAGGTCATCTCCCGATCCTTGTCCTGAAAATAGTGGATCACCGATGAGCTCATTGTTTGTTAGCTTTTCTCCTTTAGGTGTCAGGAGTGACTTGGGAATATCTTTCGTAGGGAAAATACTTTGTACCAACTCCTCTTGCTCTGTATCTGTAACTGGAGAGCTCATGTATTTCCTTTCAGTCTTTACAGCTACTCTGTCATAATTAAATGGTGAAAGTATTTTTTTAACAGATTCAGTTTCTAATTTCTTTTCTTCTGAATATGGACTGACAGTCAGAACATTTAAAAATCCCGGATGCTCATGGTTAGCCTGTACAGTTTCAAAGAGTGGGCCTGTTGTTTCTGAAGAATATTCTATAGCTTTTGGTGAAAATTCCTCTGGCCTGTATTCCCCAGAGTGTTTATCTTCCACCAAAGGTATTTTCGTAATAAAAGCTCTCACTGTCAGTTCACTAGTTGTTTTCTCTTCCATTCTCATGTCAGTTACAGTTCTCATTGTGGTTACTTCATGTTCAGTACTCTTGACCAGCTCATCAGGTTCAGTAGTGAGGGCATGATCCACAGATGGTGTGCTGACAACTTTTTTGTCATACTTCTCTCGTGTTTCTGGTCTCCGAGTAGGTGAAACTACTGGTTTTGCAAATGATTCAACGAATGTGTCTGCTTCTCCAGATCCATGATCAATAAATGAGAAATGACTCTCACGTATTTCTTCAGTATGTCCATTAGACATTAGTTTTGTGGTGTTGCTGTCACCTTTGAACTCTTCTCCAGAGCCATGCTCAATCAGGAGTATCTTGCCTAACGAGGCCGTTGAAGAACTAACTTTTGCATTTTTGCTTTCTGTAGATTCAGCTACTGCTTTTATACTGCCAGTACCACGTGTCACCATGATGTCATGAGGGCTGTTACTAACCACTGCTTCTGGAGATGATGTGACCTCACCTGTTTCTAAATTTTCGGTTTTAACTTGAGGTGCAACATGTGTTGTTATCTCTTTTCTAGAACCAGGACTAGATTTTACTTCAGAAGGAGCTGTGTGAGTTGTTTCTGTTTCCTGGGTTTGTTCTTCCAAGTTTCCTGTACTAAACACATCCTGGGACATCTGACTTGCTGCTCCAGACTCCTTTGTCAAGCCATCTGACCCAGTACTTGATATTGCTAATTCATCTGTTCTTGCATGTTCTTCATATTCTGTTGTTGCATTCTTCAGTGAAGCACCATGTATGACATAAACTTTTCCTTCATCCATTTCTGTTTGTGTTTTGGTGACAGGCCTTAATGGAACTGAAGTCGAAGTAGCAGACTCAGTGACAACATCTATGTCTCCAGAACCTGGATCAATAAATGGAGAGTCAGTACTTACCACTTTTCTTGTGGGACCCCCTGAAATTATGTATGCTGGTTCTTCTGCTGATCCTTCACTTGTAAAAAGCTTTTTATCTCTCAAGAGAGGAACAGTGTTGACTTTTTTTACTTCAGAAATCATGGTACCTGTTGCTGGTACTGTTTTTCTGAGCAGGGTGGGCTCTTGACTTACAGTTCTGACTTTGCTAGCAGTGCTCCCAAGATCATTTAACTCCGAATTTCCCTCTGCAGCAGTAGCTGAATTTTCCTGAGTTGAATAAACAGTGGTCTGTATTTGTTTTTCATCTTCAAGATTCTTTTCAGTTACAAGAGACCTGTCAACTACTTTTTCCTTAATAAACTCCAACACAGAATTGGTGGCAACAGTTACTTCAGCACTTTGATCAAAAGCAGAATAAAGTGTGTTTAATCCTCTGGGCAAAGCAGATGTGACTCCTGAATCAGTTACAGAAATTTCTGTTGGCAGTACTGTGCCACAGCCCAAAGGAATATCTTGCATTGAAAGTGTTTCTGTTACTGCTGTTTCCGCGGTCATGGCTGAAGTTACAGTGACATCCTCTACTTCATCTCCAGAGACTTCTGGAACTATAAAAGAGGTAGTACTCTTCTCAGGCTTTGCTGTATGACTACTTGTTTTCAGAATATTTTCAACAGGAGAATTTGCATTAAGTTTAATAGTTGATTTATAATTATTTCCTGGAGCAGGGGTTGCCTCCTCTGGAATGAGATCTTTCACAGCTATGCCAACTGTAGCAGTATTAAAAAATGTATCTAGTGAAGCAGTTACAGCAGAACTTTCCACAATAAGTGCATCAGGAGCAGAAGTTATGCCAGAACTCTTTTCTTCCTCTTCCTTTCTTGACATTGCCACTATTTCTGAGAAGGTAGAACTGGATAAATCAGAGTCGGTGAAGCCATCTCCAGAAGATTCACTAGTAATTAAAAGCAAATTTTTTGTATCTTTAGTAGAGGTCTCCTCATTTCCATGCCATGTCACAGTCTCTTTATTTTTTTGCAGAGACTGCTCATATGAAGAAGTAATGGCTATCAATTTTTCTGTTGTGGCAACTTCTGACTCACCACTATAAACAGATTCTAACATTGCAACATCTGCTGTCGGTTGTGTAACCTCAAATGCCCCTATTACTTCTCCAGCTTTGCTTGGTTGCATAGTACCAGAAGCTTCAGTTTCAGGTATCATAAATGTGTTTGTTTCATTGATTTGAGAAAAGGTTACATTTTTTGAATGTGCAACACTTTCAATTTGATCACTTCTTGCTTCCTCAGCTTTTGTGCTCTTAGGTGCACTAGTGACTTGTTGCTTTCCATTGATGAACTGCAAAGCTGGAGGCGTTGTAACATCAGAAGTATTTTCACAGTCTTCCTCTTCTTCAAACTCTATGAAGTTTGGAAAGAAAGGATCCAATATTATATATTCAGATGAATCCTGCACAGAGTCTGAAGTACAGGGTTCAGTCTGAGTTGATTCTGGTTCAATACGGGGTTCATCTATTGCATGAGGAAGCATGTGGCGACTGAACAGATCCAAAAATTCATTCACCGGATGATCTGCAAAAAAAAGAGAGCTTTTCATAATCCCTAAGTGACAGTAACGGTTGCGCATTATAGTAGACAGATGAAGTATAAGCAATCCATCGGAGAAAAGAAACCAAAAAAATTCAGAATGAAACATAGTAAATTCCATGTGTTCTATTGACACCAAGTTAAATGCTGCCAACAGTGCTTGACTTTCTAGTTGAAGCCCTTGTATAAATTGAACACATTTGTTATGTAATACTGTCGATTGCCATGCGTGTTCAGTCCCAAACCCACACGTAAGCTAACTTGTCCTACACTATTCAGCAGAGATAAGAAATGGACAAAATAGAAATAATTTTTAGACCAAAACACTCTGGTCACAACGTGCAGCAACTGCTTCCATGGATCTGAGACACTAGCTAACCTTTACCAAAAAGTGAACTCAGACAAAGCTAAGCAAGGCAAAGTCTAAAATAAAATAGGACATACAGAATATGTCTCTGCAACTCCATTTATTCTGAGTAATTCAAATCACTAGGAACACCATAAAAACTAAATCAACTGTTCTTTTCTTTAGACTTAGACCCAAGTCAGTAAATAAAGCCTCACTTTACAAAGTTGTTGCTATTTGACATAATAAAGCATTATCAAGCAAATAAGAAAAAATATTCTAGATTCAAAAAACCACCACCATTTAGACAGTAACATGAACAAAGTCCACCCATTTTCTTTTCCTTCCCACTCACTTTGAATTATTTGCACACTCCCACAGATCTCAAACCTCTCAAATTTTTCCTAAGTGGCCAAGCAGATAAAGAGGAGGAAGGAAGTTCTAAGTAGACAGGGTTTTATCTACAGAAGCCCTTGTGAATTCCTCTAAGATTTATGATCCCAAATTCCATAGACATTTCTTAAATGTACCCTCTCAGCACAAACATTACTTCAAACTTTGTGTTCTCAACAATAGATGCTGCCCTCAGCAGACTCAGAAAAAAGTAAAATTTCAGGCTTGGCTGACTGAATTGAAGCTGGAAACTTTCTGCTGAAATCTTATTCCACGACTTTATCTTTACTCCAAGTCTATGTTTATAATTGTTTTGCCCAAAGCAAAATTACTGTTTGCTGCTATAAACTGGTGTAGGCCATGGAGCTTTGCCTACACCTGCCAGTAGAAGATCTGAACCAACTTACAGGACTCCTGTCTTACAGAGCTGTCAGTAATGATCTGCCCCCAAAGAATATTTGCAAGTATTCTCGCATACCCAGTATATGACAAAGTGCAATTTTTAAGTAAATCTTCCTCATTAAAACTATTTACAAGACAATGAGAACCTGACAGGTAAAATATTTCACTAGTTTGAAGTAATTCCCTCACATATGACCATTATTTTCACCTGTATGACTACCAAGCCCTCAGAGACAGAGTAATCTGGTGATCATTCTGCAAAAGAATGTGTTAAATCAGGTTAAACTGATGCAAAGCAGTGTGAAAGGCTTGTTATCCTTTCCCTTGGGGTGCTTTGTGTGTGCAAATTGAGTGCAAACTGGGTCTTGAAAAGGTCATTGCAACTCTATTGAGAACTGATGTTCCAATATCTCATGCTGTTTTTACAGCTAAACTCACAAAGTACTATTGAATCTTCATTTTGCTAAACTTCCAGCTGAAGAGTAAATGGCAATTTCAGGTCTGTTTTAGAAAGAACAGGTAATAAGGTGCCCTGAATCTGAGGCTTTGATCTAATTGGTAGGCAACTTGGGAAAAAATAAGATCCATGCCAGCCTTACAGAGAATAAAACACCTTCAGCGTTGTGTATTTCCACTAAAACATTCAGTTTGTACAGCACTAAGCTCAACATTCCCAGTTCAACAAAAGAAGGTTGATTTTAACCCCATTTTTGCCTGGCTATTCTAGATTGGCCCAATGAACCCTGGTGTCTGCTTTATGCTATGGCAGCTCTATTAGATGACCACAGAATTGAAACTCCTTCTCTCTCCTTCACAGGTGCTTGTTAGCAATTATTTTATGCAATGCTCATAAAGAGAATTTCATTCTGTTCCTTCTACTAGTAGGTTAGAAATATTTACAGAGGCTTCTCGATGCCACAGAAAAAGAAATCTTCTGCAGCCATTCATTTGGGTCTGCCCAGATCTCGCTTCTGGAATTTGTTCAAGTAGAAAAGCAAGAATTTGTCCAAGATTTGCAATATGACGTGGAGAAACAAGTCTAATAACATCACTTTCAGAATTCACAAATTTTAGCAAACAGCAACACTAGTCATATGGAGGAATCATATTTTCATAAAAGTAGAAGCTCTAATCCACACAGAATTGTACACTTTCTTTTCAAAAATGTGAATGCAAAAATACATGGGAATTCAGTAACTGAAACAGCAATGGCAATTCAAAGCTGCTAGAGAGTTTTGAGAGTCTCTGATTCTCAGTAAATTCACTACAAAATGACTGCACTAACATACAGAACCAGAGAACTACATATGGAAATATTCATGGGCAAGAAAGATGGCTTGTACTGTGTACACAGCTTAAGAAGGAATACGTATAAATAACGTGGTGTATAGACTAATGTGGCGTGAGGATTAATTATGATTTCACGCACAGCTGTCAGGATTGTGTGCACAAAACACATAGTATGCTTTTGTACAGAACTATACATTAAAAAAAATATAAAACCTGGATGGGACTGGGTAGGTGGTAATTTGTAGGAGGGTACCATGACTAACAAGTTCTGAACAGTGTATTATTTTTGTAGCTGTGCACACCTGGGAGTCCCTCAAATTACTAGCTCATGCTAAGTCACTTATGTTAGGCAATAAATTTAATGAACAACATCTGTTACAAATTCACCTAGAAGGCATATACAAATTCTTACATATGCAAAGATCTCTATCAGATCCTACTTTTACTTTGTTAGCTTTTTCAAGATCTCACATGCCACAAAGATCCACATAAAAGAACCGTAGCTAAAGGTATGATATTCCAATAATAAACTTTCAGGAAGCTCTTTCATTAAATACTAAGCAATTTTATTTTAGTTTTTGTTACAAGAAAAAAAAATAACCAGCTTTTAAAAAAATAGTAAAGAATCCAACAGATTTTTTTTTATTAGAATTTCTTCTTCTGGAGCTTTGATTATTCAGTGTTAGCAATCAAGTTGCCAATGCTCAGCATTAACAGCTATGGAAAATTCTCTTAAACCCCAAAGACAGCCAATAATCTATGTAACAATATGCCTCATATAACTTATAACTTGTCTTCTAAGAATAATCAAGACATTAGGAGGAAAACCTAAGTGCTATCGTAAAATATTAATACAGGAGGGAAAAATCTTACCTGTTAAACTGACTTGTTAGACCCTTAGGGCAGACACACAAACACTTGCAATAGTTTTAACTGCCTAGATGCAGCTGACATTATATTTGTGTTTCTGTCCATTCAAGTGACAAGTAAAGAGGTAAAGTCCCGGAACTATTAATAAGAGGCAAAAGGAGCACTTATAAGGAAAGGAGTTTGGCTCCTAAATATGTTTATCAATAGTTCACATATTATAATGGCAAACAAGCCAAAAGGATCACTTGTTCAAAGAGATGATTTGTTATTACAACTCCAAGAAAAAGAAAGTGAAAGTGAGTATCTAAAAAGTGGTAAAACCAAGGGCTGTCAGCTCAGACTGCCAATCCAAATAAGTACTAAAGGAGATTTATCAGTAAAGCCTCCTATTGAGGAAAGTGATGAGGTATGCACTGAAATAGAGGTGGAATAGATAGGTGGATGAGTGTATATGCAGCCTAGAGTGTTTCTTAATCCATTTAACATGTCTACATGTTTTAAATTACCTGTATGGAATAGGCATCTATCTCAATAACAGGCAACTATGTGTAAGAAATGGAAAAACTTCTGGCTACAGCATGCTTTCTAGCCACAAGAGGACTTGGCTGCTACTACACATAACCACAGAGCAACTGATTGAGGTTGCAATGGATTAGTTTCCATTGCAACCCTTCTAGTGACAATTGGTTTTAAACCCACATTAATTCTCCACTGCATCAGATATAAAAGTTGCCTCTACGTTACTGAGGGACAAGCTAACTTCTGCATATCTAAAAAATATGTAATGTGTAGTAACATTTTTTCTTGAGAAGAATTTTAATATTCTAGGAAGAACCCTAAAGAGCTTTTCCAAGATATTTTTAAGGGGAAAGCGAGGAAAAAGCATTTTCTCTTTCAGAAACCTTCACATAAGCAGCTGAAGAAAAATTAATAGAGAAACAAATAGAGAAGAGATTCTGATGTTTTCCAAACTTTCAAACCCCAAAATACGTCATTCAGAGGACTTACGGATTTAGCATAGTTTTGTGAAGTTTCATTCACAATGGGACTGTTAACATCTAACCTGGCATCCTGCAGATAACAGAATTACTTACACCTGTAGATTCCTGCATTTTGCCCACTTACTGCTTCAGAGCAACTTGCTGAGTTGTTTGTGAGAACTAATAGCTGTCGGTCTTTTGTAAAAGAACTATAGGTCCAATAAACCTATGAAATCCACAGAAAGATTCACAAAATGTTCCATGGACTTTGAATTAGGCCCTATATTTTGATTAGAATAGAGATTTTAAAGATTTTTAAATTAAGATAAAAACCTTCAAACAGTTTGTCTCAAAAATATGAGTTTTCATTCCATAACATGACACTATCACAAACTTCATGTTAACTACCAAAAACCAGTAACCACAAGACAGGGTAGCATGAGAAAACAGAATAGTTTGGATTTGTCAAATTTCTTCTTGAACTGAATAACAAAAAAATTTTGGTTTTGTCTTCAATAGAATATCACAATTATATACTAATTTAGACTATGAATAAAACGTCATTAAAATATTGAATTGAATATAGAATTAGTTATGAAATAAGATCACAGTATGACTAAAAGATCATTAAGTACTGTACATATATGTTTTTGAACCAAATTTTTGCGAATGTAGTGTTCAGTGACTGTGGAAAAGGTAATGCAGTAACTTACAATTAAAGTAAAGAACATTTGTCTCTGAGCAAAAAGCAATGAACAATTTAATTTAAGACAAAAATGTAGAAAATGTGGGTTTTTCCCTGTGCATACATATAGTACTTAACGTAACTACTCAATGTTACATGTTAAGTCACCTTGTTTCTTCCCCACAGATACGTACTTTGCATTTATTATAACATAAACAAATGTACATAAATAAAAGCCTCCTCTTCTTTCTACAGCTGGTCTGCACAGCACCACAGATGTCACCTTCTGCAGAAGACTCCCCTTGTACAAACATGATGATAAACTTGCATTGCCTAACAAGATCTTTAAATGTCACCTCCAGCTAATCAGATGCTATGAGACCAAGGTCAGAGGTGTCTGGGACTAGGGACAGATGATAAGGAAAATACCTACTACCTAGAAGTTAGCACAATGCAGGAATAGATTGTGAAAACATGCTGTGAAAAAGCACACTGACATCAACAAGGACTAAAAACAGATGCGTGAATCATTGTCTTCCTCATTTTCTTACATTCAGAAAATTTGCTGCAAATTGAAGCTTCTATGGAAAGTGGATCCAAAGAGACAGTCCACAGAATAATTCAGTAAACACGCACACTGTGTTTGATTAAGACTCTGAATAACCTAAACGAATGGTTTTAATGTGTTATTTCAAAATCCTGGCATGTCTGTGGGACACTCCTGATGGGTTTGCAAAGGTGACCTACCAAGAGTGAGCCTAAAGTTAGCAGACTTTGATTATCATCATAGATAGAATCACAGACTGGCTAGAGTTGGAAAGGATCTTAAAAATCATCAACTTCCAACCTTCCTGCCGTGGGCAGGGACACCCTCCACTAGACCAGGTTGCTCAAAGCCTCATCCAGCCTGGCCTTGAACACCTCCAGGGATGGGGCATCCACAACTTCCCTGGGCAACCTGTTCCAGTGTCTCACCACCCTCACAGTGAAAAATTTCTTCCTAATGTCTAGTCTAAATTTACCCTCTTTCAGCTTATACCTGTTACCTCTTGTCCCCTCACTACATTTCCTGATAAAAAGTGCCTCCCCAACTCTCCTGTAGGCCCCCTTTGTGTACTGGTAGGCTGCTGTCAGGTCTCCTCGGAGCCTTCTTTTCTCCAGACTGAACAACCCCAATTCTCTCAGCCTGTCCTCATAGGGGAGGTGCTCCAGCCCTCTGACCAATTTTGTGGCTCTCCTCTGGACTCTCTCCAACAGGTCCAGGTCTTTTTTATGTTGGGGGCCCCACATCTGAACACAGTACTCCAGGTGGGGTCTTGCTTACGAGAGCAGAGTAGAGGGGGAGAATCACCTCCTTTGACCTGCTGTTGATGATGCTTTTAATGCAGCCCAGGACATGGTTGGCTTTCTGGGCTGCAAGCGCACACTGCTGGCTCATGTTGAGCTTCTCATCCACCAATACCCCCAAGTCCTTCTCCTCAGAGCTGCTCTCTAACCACTCTCCACCCAGCCTGTATTTGTGCTTGGGATTGCCTCGACCCACGTGCAGGACCTTGCACTTGGCCTTGTTAAATTTCATGAGGTTTGCACGGGCCCAGCTCTCCAGCCTGTCAAGGTCCCTCTGGATGGCATCCCTTCCCTCCAGCGTGTCCACCACACCACACAGCTTGGTGTCATCGGCAAACTTGCTGAG